>JABWTJ010000031.1:3000000-3526376 GCA_016801875.1 Solanum sitiens | reverse complement strand
TACAAAAATATAACCTTTATAGAACTGTCAAGTTACTGATTCAAATGATTTATTTCTTTTAACATCTTCACCTTGGTGTCTCATGTTTGACACTCTAGATGTACATTATATTAAATGATGTCTTCTGAGGAAAAAATTTCACAAGGTTGGCTAGATTCTAGGAGGAGCTCAGCCGTGAGCATGGACTCTGCGATATATTACAATTGTTGAGTCCAGCTGTCATTTCTTATAAAAGAAAGATAAACACTAGAAGGGTAAATTATAAGTCTTGTAAAAAGAGGAAATATGGTAAGGTACACATTCAGAGATCATCTTGGGGATAAAAAACATGCTATAAAGAAGATGCCGTACCTTTTTTTTTCTCAAATAAGGATAAAACGGCCCTGTTATAACGCTGAGCTGAGCGAGATGTTTAATGTTGGCACCTTTTTTTGAAAATAACAAAATTGAAGTGTGCCAAAAGATGTTGGTATGAGTAGTGCTTTTGTTGTAAAGCCAACATATTTTTGCGCAGCTATTTAGAGACATGTTCTTGTCACAGAATTATTCTCCTCCCACCCTTGAACACAACTTGAGTGTTGAAAATAAGAGTTGGTTATCCTGGATATAATTCAGATGAAACTATGGAATCACCTACCCAGTCACGTGCTAAAGTATATGTAGTTGATTAAATGATTGTCTTACTTTTTCTTCATTTTCCATAGTTTTGACGATGGAGTCTCAAGCAGATGCTCTTAACCAGTTAACCAGTGATGAGCTTGAAGGAAAGGTAATTAGTTTTTCTCAATTGCATTACTTTTTTTAAGGTCATGTGCTCTTCGTAATTCTCTCTTTGTACGAGTCCAAGAGTTGCTTTCTTCGAATAACCAGAAAATCTGTTTTCCTCTTCCCCATGCAAGTTTTCAAACTTCGATTCTCTCTATGGTTGAATTTTACAACTCTCTCTCTTTCAATCTTTTTGGTTCTGTTACTAGCCATTACCTCTTATTTTCCTCTTGCCATTGTTTGTTGAAACATGAAGCAGTGGTAATATTTGGTGTCTCCCTTGTGCTGCAAACAACGTTTTAACTTCCATTGTGCAAAGCCTTTGTGGGAGAATTTAGTGCTTCTTAGGGGATTGCATTTTTTTTAATCTTAAATGATCATTCTGCTTTTGACAGTTTGCGTTACTAGAGACCTCTTCTGTTGATGATGATCTTGCTAGCTTAAAAAAGGAATTGAGCGGAAGCGCTAAGGTAAGTTCTACTCGATCTATCCATATAACGTATATGAAATGTTTTGGATGTATCTTCATTGTTGAAAGCACGAATTAATGGAAGTATGGGCACCTAGAGGACAAACTAAATTGAGCTATGCTTGGCCAATATGCTAATTATATCAAGCTACAGGATTTCTAGGATAGAAGAAAATAATCATGAATGTTGGCCAGCTATTTTCTTTTTTCTCCCTGATATTGTTAATGGGTGATGTCAAATTTGAAAAAATCGAACTGCATATTGTAAATAAGATGAGACGAAGTATGAGTTGCCTCTTTCCATTATACACACTTATGGCTAAGTTAATTGTGTAGCCATGAAATTGTATTATCCATAAAAGCAGCTTGGTTTGGATGTTCATAAGAACTTGAAGGTGTCCTTCAACAACGAATCAAGAAAGGAAGTCCTAACAATCTAAAAAAAAAGGAAGTCTAACATGACATTCTACGTACCTATGATGATTATAGGTAGAGGTTTGTTATCTGAATGTTATCGTAGTTTCATGTTGCTTGTTGCTTTGGCAGATTTCTTATTTTTTACCTGGAAAAAACCGAAAATTTGTGTGCATATTTGGGTGACTTGGGAGGGTGGGGGAGTTACTTGAGAACACATAATTAGCTCTATTATGCCCCCCCCCCCCCGGCCCCAGGCTTTGGTCCAGTGGTAAGAGCGTAGTACGTAATGTGTGAGCTAGGGGCACATCACAAGTTTTGAACCGTGCCTCAATTGGCCCGCTGAGAATTTTCTCAACTATCAGGAAAAGAAACAACATAACCTGCTTTTTTGTTGATGTAGCATTCCTTTCCACCTCCAGACTAGAGCTGAGTTATTTCGGTTTAATGTTTTCCTTTTATTGACTTAGCAGAAAGGGGATCTTCCACCGGGGAGAAGACCAGTTTCCAGATCAAGCTCGCCATTACAATTTCAAGATTCAGAGATTGAAAAAGAATTGAACGAGTTAAGGAGGCGGGCAAATGACTTCTAGAGATCACAGTCGATCTTTCACACTACAAATCATCTTCCTTCAGGCTCAAAGAATGTGGCTTTTGGCTTTTCCGAGCAAGTTGCCTCATCGATAAAGGCCAGCGAATATAGGAAGTGAAACTGGAAAAAGTATATTGAGATATGTTGATATATCTTTTTTCAAATTATTGACCTACATTATGGCAATATAGTGTAAGCTAGTCCTGACTACAGTTTTGTATACTGCCACCCAAATGTTTTCATGTGAGAATAGTCACTTCAAGTTGCATTGTAGTAGATTTGGAAATTCCACAATGTTGTTTTTGCTCTCATTTTGACAACATGCTTCAAACTACCTTCACAAGGTACGGGCAAGGTTGTGTATACACCATCCTCCTCAAATCCTATTTTTGTCTCATAAATAACGAGCTACTCGGAATAATGTAGCGATGGTCCCTTTCTCTTTGACATGAACTTAGTGAAACTGAGTTCTCTGCAAAAATGCGGTGTAGCGAATGTAGGGTTGTTCAAAATTGAATCGGAATCGATATCCCGAATCGAAAAAAAGTTATTGGTTTATCAGTAATGGATTATTGGTTTAGCGGTTTTGAAAACGGCTTTGATTTTTTTTGTTATCGGGTTATCGTTTGAGGTTTTCTCTTAACTGGATAACCGATAATCCGATGGTTAATTAAATAATTCTATTTATACCATTTTGCTTATAAAGTCCTTGATTTAGAGTTTGGTTTCCTACTTTTGTTTCTGGTTGTCTCAAACACTTGGTTATTCCACAATGTAAAAGTGTTTGCTTTTGAGCAAGATGTAACTTGTGAATTCATGTGCATGGTTAAATTGGTTTGCCACCTTGTTTTAAAGTGATTTTCAATGTTTTTTTTGTCAAATCTTAACGGTTAAACCGATAATCGAACCGAACGATCAACAACAGAAAAATCAATAACTGATAAGCTAATCTTAATGGTTCCACAACTGTTTTGCATCTCTACAAATCGATAACCAATAAGTCAAATCGATAAAATTCAAAATCGAACTGTTCGATACGCAACCCTAACTGACCGGATAGACGTAAGACCCTATGTACCTCAACTATAACTTCATAGCGATAACGTTTAACAAATGTGTACGATAAGTTAGAGGTGGCAACACAACACAACCAATTGATAAATTCAGAACTTCACAGCGACAACTTTAATCGAATGTACAAATGAGAGGTGACAACACATAACGACCAGCTGACAAATCTAGAACTTCACACAATCTTAATCGAACCTGTACGATAGTTGAGAGGTGGCGACACACAACAACTGATCTTGAAAATTATTACTCCTTAATCAAACAACAATCCGTTGTAGTCTAGTTGGTTAGGATACTCGGCTCTCACCCGAGAGACCCGGGTTCAAGTCCCGGCAACGGAAATTATTATTTTTTTCTCTTTTTTTATCAAAATAATGCATTATATAAAACGTACCTTACGCATTAACAACTTGTACCTCAAACACCAAAAATCCATCTTTATAAACACCAAAAAAACCCTCACATTTCCCCTAAAAATGGCTTCCATTCCTCTTCTCCGTTTCACTCCCACTACTACCCCTCGTCTTCTCCCCCACCCTCTCAACATCCAAACCCGTATTCAAACCCGAACCCGTATCCATACCAAACCCACCACTTCCATCTCCGCCTCTTACAACCCAATCCCCGCCACTGACCGCCTTATCTCCGCCGTCGCTTACTTTCTCCCCTTCTTCAACGGCCTTCAATACGGCCGTTTCCTCTTCGCTCAATTCCCAACCCTAGCTCTTCCATTTCAACCAATTCTCCCACTTCTATCACTCTACCGCTCTCTCCCTTACGCTAGCTTCGTCACTTTCTTTGCACTCTACTTAGGTATTGTTCGGAATGAGAATCTGAACAAGTATCCACGGTTCAACGCCCTGCAAGCGGTGGTGCTCGACGTTCTACTGGTGCTTCCGATGTTGATTCAGAGGATATTTTCACCGGGTCAATCGGGTATTGGGCTGAAATTTACGATTTGGATGCATAATGGGCTTTTTGTGTTTGTTGTGGGCTGTTTTATTTATGGGCTTGTTTCTTCTATACTTGGAAAAACTCCTTATTTGCCTTTTGTTACTCAAGCTGCTAATAGGCAAATGTAGTTTTTTTTTTTAATATGTTGTTTTGTGATTTTCTCTTTTTTTTTTTTGGTAATGGAAGGAAGGTTGAGTTTTTGTTGCATGGAATTGTAGTTTTTTATGTATGATATTTTAAATCAAATCGTCGATGAGATGTTTATCGAAGAGGGATGCAATTGAAGGGCTCGTAAAGTTCAAATCTTGAAAAAGTAACTTCTATCAATTTTCGTCGGATAAATAATAGTTCTCTTCGATCAACGCAAGATTTTGTATTGGAATCATTACACCTTATAGTTCACACTGAACGACTCTTAAATGTATTAGTAACGAGGGGTTTTCAATTGCAAATCAAATGTTTTATCTAAATTATGTGTGAATAACTAATTTTTTCACTACATGTCAAATATTGTATAACTTATATATAAATTAATACTTGTTACTTTATTAGCTACCAAACGACCTCTAAGGAATATCGATGGCGTTTGTTGAATAGAGAATATAATTCCTTGCTTATATCAACACTTGAACTTTTCAAGGTTTGGTTTACACGTTGAAGGTTTATCGAAAACAATTTCTCTACCTTCCAAGATACGAGGGTAAGGTTGGCATATCATACATTGTCCTCCCCAGATCCCACTAGTGAGATTACGTTTGACTATGTTGTTGTAAGTTACATTGTTGAAGGGTTGAACTTCAATGGATGACAAAACTACAATTTGTTCATCATGCAAGGCCAAAACGATAGGCTTTGTAACCTGGAAATCACCTGAAAACCATCTCAATGCAACCATAGGATCTTTCATTGTTCTGGTGAAGCAAATTATGGAGCTAATTGAACGACTCTTGCAAGTGTAAAACCTTTAGTAACGCCAAATTTTCATCACATTGAAACTACCATAACTTGAGTTGCTAAAAGACTCCCAGCAAGTCGCTGCGTAAACTATACTGTACTCCAGCCAACTTCTTTCCTCACTTTCCTGTCCTTCATTACTTTCCTCACCATTTCTACCTCTTCCCACAATCCTACAGAACTATATAGGTCTGAGATTGCGATATAGTACCCATCATTTTCGGGATCAGATTCAATAGCATATTTCGCGATTCTTATACCCTTCTCAACCTGACTATGAAGTTTACAAGAACTTAGTAAAGAACCCCAGATAGCTGCATCTCGAGCCATTGGCATGGACAAAACCAAAGTTTCAGCGTCATCCAGATTACCAGAACGACCTAGAAGATCAACCATACAAGAATAGTGCTTCAGTGTAGGCATCAACGGATAATCTTTCATTCGACTAAATATGGACTTTCCTTCTTCAACCAACCCTGCATGAGCACACGCTGAGAGCACAGCAAGAAAAGTAAGTTCATTTGGCTTAATTTCCGTCTGTTCCATTTTTTTGAACATTTCTATAGCATAATTTGCTTCTCCATACATAGCATAGCTTGAGATCAGTACGTTCCAAGAAACGATATCTTTCTTTTCCATTGAATCAAATATTTCTCTGGACTTCGTTAGCTGTCCACATTTTGCGTACATATCAGTCAATGCAGTATCAAGCAAAGTATTATTTCCGAACCCAACTTCCTTGATGTATTGATGAACTTTCTCTCCTTTCTCCAGGGAAGACACTTGAGAAGAAGCAGAGAGCAAAATCACCAGCGTTGCAATATTAGGCTTGTAACTTTCTGCTCTCATCTCATCAAAAAGACCAAAGGCCTCCGCAATGTTTCCACAACTAATATAGGAAGTCATCATCGTGTTCCACGTAACAACATCCTTATCGGTCATCATACAAAAGACTCTCCATGATAAAGTTAGATTCTTTCTTCTTCCATACATATCTATTAGCGAATTAGCAACAGAAACATTTCCGAGCATCAGATTTTTTATAATATGACAATGCAGAGATTGACCTAAACGAAATTTTTCCAACCGAGAGCAAGAAGAAATTACTGAAATCAAGCTGTTGATATCAGATTCGATTCCCAAGTATTGCATCTCTCTGAATAAATCAATGCACTTGGCTTCTAATCCGGCCTTCCAATAGCCAATCGTCATCACGTTCCAAGCCTCTCTGTTTTGTTCGTTCCCTCCATTAAATATCTTTTCTGCCAAATTCAAGAGTCTAAGCTTACAATACATGGCCAGTAATGCGTTACCAACCATGTGATCCTCGTCATAGTTTCTTCTCAAGATGAATCCATGGAAAGTCTTAGCTTCCAAAATCATCGCGGCATTACCTAAACCAGAAAGCACACAACTAATTACCATCCCATCCGGGGTAATCCCACTATCCAGCATTCTCAAGAACATATCAACACATTCACCTATACACTCATATTTTGCATAAACGCCAATTACCACCGTCCAGGAAAACAAATCCTTCTCATCAACCTCACAGAACGAACGATATGTTTCTTCAACTGAACCACATTTCGAGTACATTGACAAAACAGAAGACTGAACAACTTGATAATAACCAAAACCAGTTTTCATAGCCAACCCATGAAAACACTTACCTTCTACCAATGCACCCAAATTCCCACAAGCTTGAAATCCACCCTCCAACGTCCGAAAATTCGGCCTCACCTCACCTTCTCCATTCTTACACATCAAACAAAAATACTCCAACCCTTTACCACTCTCCCCATTCTCTACACACCCTTTTATAATCGCAGTCCAAGACACAACATCTCTCACAGGAATTTCATCAAACACATCGCACGCATACCCCATAACCCCACATTTCGAGTACATATAAACCAACGAAGCTCCAACAGCACTATTATCATCAAAAAGATTCAATTTTAACACCAACCCATGAACTCCCATCCCAATTTCAACCAACCCAAGTTCCGCACAAGCAGAAACAGCCATTGGTATCGTAAACTGATTAGGCAGAGCATTAAAACATCGCATACTGGAGTAAAACTCAAGCGATTCTGTGTATTTCCCATTAGAGAAATAAGCTTTGATAATCGAATTCCAAAGAAAAGGGTCTTTAAAATTGATGAAATCAAACACTTTCCTTGAAGAAATGAAGTCATTGTTCGAAGCATAAAGAGAGATGAGCTTTGCAGCTATGTAAACGTTGTGGGTATGGCCAGTTGTGATTATGAAGGCGTGAGATTGAAGAAGGGATTTGAGGTTTGAAGAAAAGCCATTAATGGAGAAGAATGTGTTGATTTTATGGTGAAGATTTTGAAGTTTAGTTCTTAACATGGAGAGAGTGTACAATTGAAGCAAAAACAAGAAATGGGGTAATATAATTTTATTAAATTAATTTGATATTTTAAAGTCACATCGACGTAACCGGCGTCGTCGTCAATAAGACTAGCCTCTTAGCATTCATCAATATATTCATAAGTTAAAAATGCGAAAAAAATTAAAACTTTTCGTCTACACTATTACATGAGGTTTACTTAGACTTCTCGCTTACACATAATATATTTATATCGAATATACATAGACCCTTCTTACATAGTCATCTACTTTTATGACACATATATATAAAAGATACATAACATAGTCTTAAAACGAATGTCTCACATTAAACCATCTAAACAAGAGTATAACCAGTTGGGCATAGCCCTTACAACAATACAATAAAAGTCACATATAGGCTATACAATCTTTTCGATAATTTCTACATATGACTTCGATTTTCAAGAAACGTTTCAATTCGATCAAAATAACACTTTATAAATATAGAAATATTCGAAAGAAAATAAAAGTAATTCTTTTTAGTTAAAAATAAATCAAGATTTAAAAGTGAAAGTTTGGATATTGCATCAACAAATTTTTTTGTACCAATACCAATTCATATATTTATTAGTATAAATAATAATAATAATAATAATAATATAAACAATTTCTTTTTGTACCAATACCAATTCATATACTTATGATATTAAAATTTTAGTTGTAGTTTTATAATCATATCATTCGTACCATGTCAACCTTTAATCCTAAACGAAGGGAATTTTTACACTATTATAAATAGACTTATTATTCAAAATGAGATAATATGTACCTAAATTTAATTATTTAATTTTGGATAGATTAAATTTTTCAAATTTTCTGTATAAGCAAAATCATCTTGAAGAGTAGATGAATTAATATCATCACCATCTAGCGGTCACATTCAATTTCTTAATCTGAATGATCCATCAGATGTTCTAAATATACTTTTCACTACTTTCATTATTTACGATGTTACAAATTAGTAACACTTCACCATCTGGAAACCTATATATTGGCATCCCTTCATTGGATATCGTGAAGGATTTAATCCACAATTTTTAAAGTCCATACTCTTTCATTATCCATAAAATAAAAATTCAGTTCTCGTTACAATGACAACAAAGCATTACGAAACATGCTGATGCATCCGGATAACTATATATAGAATGAGTGTATTACATTAAGTATTAGGTATGGATATCTCTTCGTACATCTCATTTGAAGAGACTTTACGGGGAGCCTATCAAGAATTTCCTCTTGAACGTCGTGAATATGCATAGCTTCCAAGGAAGAAACAAAAAAAAATAATAATAAGATTTATGGTTAATTAAGGCAGTGATTCTATTTATAATAAAATAATCTTTTTGTCAATTTTTTTTAAAAAAATATAAAGTCCACTTTGAATTCTAAAAGGATTCATATTTATGTAACTTGAATCTCTAAAAGGATTCATATTTATATCGGGGCCGTTTTATTTATTTAATGTGTATTTTTTTTTTTTTTTTAAGATAGAACTAATCAAAATTGTGAACCCATAGAAAGTTAAAACCTACTTATTAATTTGAAAATCGTGAAATTAGCTGCCTAGTTGACCTTAGTCCTCGTCTTTGGTAGACAGAGTATATGGTACCTCTTGTTGATGGAAGGTACAAGTATCCCGTGATGGAATTCATCACGAAGGCTGACCCGGACTTCAGGATCAGCAAAAATAAATAAATAAATAAATATATACATTAATTCAAATCATTCATCTCCTTAAAGGAAAGGAAGCAAATCCCCTTTCATGGCCTCCACACTTTAAGATCCATCTGGTTTTCATGCAAGTATCCTCAAACCATACCATGAGGACAAGGAAGATTCGAGCTGGAACTAGTCGAGACGGGCACCCATAACTATCACTGCCTCGCACGATCGAAAGATTGAGTCTATTATAGACTATCAAGCAAAACGAAAGTGAGGTAAACAAGCCAAAGCCATATTCCTTGTTCATTGTAAGGGACAAACTCCGGAGGAGGCCACATGGGAGAAATATGAAGACTTGTGGCAGTTCAAGGACTGAATCCAGGAGTTCTTGCATCAATAGGTGGGGGAGATGTCATGTCCCTACTTTGCCAGTCAAATTTTGCATCAGTATAGAGGAGGAAGAATCTAGAGTTGTAGAGAGGGTTATGGAGAACTCTAGAACTTCCTAGACAACTTCAAAAAGGCTTTAGAATTACAGAAATCGTTAGAGTATGTAAAAAGAAATTTAGAAATTCCTAGAATATCTAAAAAAAATTTAGAAAGGGACCAAAGTATAATTATTAGAGGAACTTATAAAATAAATATTACTTACACTTTAGCCCCTTGATAGTAGTATAAATAGAGCGGCTTCATTTGCAAACCATCACTCAACTTGTAAAGCCTTCAAGCAAATACAAAATCTTCTTCCAAAAGCTTCTCTAAATCTCTCCGAGTCTTTCTTTACATTCTCGATATAGCTTCAAAAGACTTACTTGAGATGCTTATTCTAGCAAATACAAAATTTTCTTCCAAAAGCTTCTCTAAATCTCTCTGAGTCGAGTCGTGATGAAACTTCTTCCACCATATTATAAGGCTCCATATTATAAGGGATTTTCAGGAGAGGCTGATCAAGTAGAGGCTCAAAGAAAGGAGCAGAGGTATAACTGACAGGGTCAAAGTGGTAATATGTAAAGTAAGATCAGATTATAGAAATTATGAAATATGTATTTTAGTTATAAGTTTCTCCGTCGTGCCTAATGCTTGTTTAAAAAAAATCTAAAAAACTTTTTTTTGTTCTATTTTAATTTAATTCGTGTATAGTTTTTTCGAAATTATGAAATTCATTTAGTTGTGACTTTTAAGTTTTAAATTCATATTTTTTAGTTATTGCTTTATTAATTTGAATGTCGGTAATATTTGCTTATATCTTGTAACTACTTTGAGTAAAAAATCAACGATTGATGAAAAATGACAAAGAAAAATACTTTAATTATAAACATTTTAATGGACCTCTTCACATCAAATTTACGCAAACAAAAAGTAATCAACAACTTAAATATCTAAAAATTATATTAAAATTTAATCAACTTCAATATTCTACCTATCACATAAATTAAAATAAAAATACTAAGATATCTCGTCCGTACTAATACAAACACCTGTGTTTGTATTTTATATACACACTTTTAACTTCCCATATTTTGGATATGCAAAACAAAAACACACACACACACACACAGACATATATATATATATATATATATATATATATAATCTGGACAATTCTTTTTCAAGTTTTTCATATTAAGTTTGTCTAATATAATTTATATCTTTGTACGTGTAATTTACAAATTACGAGCTATTACTTAAGAACATGATTATCGAGAAAAATTCGAGGACAACACTAGAATACTTCCTTTTTTTGTAGGACACATTAAAATATCAACTTTCTATACCATAACGTAAACTTGATCGACTATCTCATAATTTAAATTTTATGAGTTTTTTTTTGGAATTATATCACGACTCATTTAATACATTGTACATGTGAGAACTGTTATTCTAAGTACCTATATATAGGTCCTATCCTAAATTATGTTCTTTCATAAACAACTCTATAAAATTAAAGTCTTATGAATTATATATATATCCAAACTTAACGTGTTAGTTTTCCATCATATATATATACGAAAGAGTCAATTCGTTCAGAACTCACTTGATTGTATTTACAAAGTCCTCGATTCTTGTATTCTATTTGATTATTTGCAAAAATAAACAAAAAAATATATCGATTTCGCTTGAAGCGTTCGTTATGATGAGAGGTGACTATGTTAAAGATGGAACTAGCCTTGAAAAATATGAACAAGTGTCACCTTATTTGTTAGTTAATGATCAAGAAGATGAATATGAAAAATTCTTCTCAAAGAAGAAAAATATTTATAAAGAAAATCTTCCTACAAAAAAAAAAATTGTATGAACATTCTTTTTCTTCTCTTCAAGAGTTTCAACGTAAATTTGAAAATAATGATGAACGGTTGGCACTAGTCCTATATTTTATCTTTGTGGAGCGAAGAGAAAAGAGGCTCGAAAAAGGGAAGCAAAAGAAGCCTTTAGTTGAAAAGCATATTAATTTTTGGAAAGTCTTGAAAAAGAAGGATCTATCAAGTTTTCTTGAAACTAGCAGGAATAATCATTGTATGATATCGTTGTAACTATTCTTTTTATTATGATTCATATCGTCAATCTCTACAAATTGAGACTAGGGGTGTAGATATGATTGTTGTATAGTAGTTCTAGAATTCCGAACTCGAATACATAGTATTCAAACTCAATCTCCTCCACACAACTAGTGAAGAAGATACGGGGGCACAAAGGTCCAATTCTAACTTGTTTGAGGCTGAGACGTATATGTAGCTATGGTTGTTGTTGTAGCTCTAGAATACCAAACTCGAACCCATAGTATTCAAACTCGATCTTCGTTGAAAAAATTAGTATTGTATATACAATCAAAAGTGTTTTAATGTATATGTAGTAAATGTTGATTTTTTTTGAATCATCTTAATAAAAAATTTGTATATACACACACCTAACCAATTGGCACAAAAACCGTACATGGAAGATTAATGAAATATACATTATGTTGTTAATTATGTGCAAAGTATGTTTACACCTAAGTGAAGTTTAAACTTATTATAGTGACTTAAAAGCCATGATTTTACATATAATAATATATGTTAATTACCTTACTTCTCAAGAATATACCTAGAATATATTTATATTGTCCGTGTATATAAAACAATGTATATTTCTGTATCATATTTATTCCATCATCTTGAATGATACATTTTTAATCCATTGTATGAGAACCAATTACTATTCTTGAATTGATGAGGATATATCAGAAATAACGTGTGCACAATTTTTTTTTTATTTTTTATTGTTATTATTATAAGAGATTATCGTGCATGAAAAAATAAAATATTGATCAGTGGTATATTAAATATTTCTTTTTCTCTTTTCAATGAAGAGAAGAATAAATCTTATCTTTAAGACCATATAATATACAACAATCCGTTGTAGTCTAGTTGGTTAGGATACTCGGCTCTCACCCGAGAGACCCGGGTTCAAGTCCCGGCAACGGAAATTATTATTTTTGGTTTTTCTACGAAATTTGTCTCATAGAGCTAAAATTCTTGATCCGCCTTATGCGTAAATCTTCTTGATTTTTTACGAAATATTTGTCTCATAGAGCTAAAACTTTTGATCCGCCTTATGCGTAAATCTTCTTCTTTCTTTTCCATTAGTGTCCGATATTCGTATTGAATGTCAGTTAATCCGTATTTGCGTCTAATATGACCCATTTGGAAAAAAAATTAGAAAGAATTTTTCTATACTTAGAAGTTAGGACTCGAAATCGAAAATTCTAATTAAGGAAGAAGCACTCATCGACAAATACATTGCAATTTTACATGATTCATTTGAGATTCACTTAATTATACTAATTATTATCACAAGTCATATTCTTGAATTATGTTAAAACACAATAAAATGGTGAACCAATTTTGCTTCTTTGTTTACGAAATGTTAGGAAAAAATGATTTGTTTTTAATTTGATAAAAACCAAAACAAAACAAAATATAATTTCGAAATGGACTATACAAGAGTATTATATGAAAATGTAATTAGGTCATTAATAGATGATTATATATAACATATAGACAACTAATGTTATTAGAGTATCCAGGCTGTTACCGTGTGATTAAAGATTCTAAAGTGATAATATTGTTAAGGATAATGTTCTCTCAAGGTTTGATTCATTGCTAATAGTTATCCGTTCCGTCAACTTTTACTTGTCCATTTTAAATTTTATACGGTTTCTTATGAAATAATATTATTATAATATTTATATTAAGTGATATATAGTCAGTCTTATATATCTTGAGAATTAAGTAATTTATATCAAAAATAAAATTAAAAAAAATAATATAATTTTTTTTTATCACTTTATCACAATCGATATTATACTGAATAATAGAACATATAAAGAACAAATGGACCACAGAAAAACTAATCTACTTATAACTAGACTAGAATTATAATTGGTCGGTCTGCATGTCTGCATGCCATGTCCCTAATAATAATATAAAGATTTTTATATACAGTAATAAGAAAATTTATTCCATCATGTTATAGTATTGTTTAAATAAATTTAATATAACATATAGACTTCTTCAATATATCACAAAATATTGTTTGAATTGACGATTTGTCTTTAAAAAAATTGTCACTCTATTTATCATTGGTAAAATCATACAATCAGGTCAATTTCGGATTTTAAAATTTCTTTTGGAGAGTTTTTTTTCAATCTACAATTGTCACTCTTTCGTTTTAAATTATTTTTTATATTTTCTTGTTACGTGTCTCTTAAAAAACATTAACCAAGAAGAGTTTTTAATAATTTTATTTTGATTTATGGATATAACATCTCTTCATATTATATTACTCAATAATCATAATATTGGAAAATTCAAAAATAACGAAAAATAATTTAAGATGTCTAATTGCAATTTTTATTTTCAGTAAATAAATCAAAATATGGTGCACGTGTTGAGAACTTTTTTTTCTGACTTTTGAATAATTAATTGTTCTGAATATTGTCAGAAAAAAAAAAGATAATATATGGATGAGAAAACTTTGACTATTAGAAGCTGAGGTACATTAATTCCAGATCTAGTAAAGGAAAATGTTTTTTTTTTTTAAATGATTATTTTTGTAAAAAATATTGGATTTTTAATTCATTTACTATGTTTGATAAATATGTATAAATATTATCGCAAGAGCCATCACTGCATACTCACCGCTTTTTATGTTGAAATTTTAGCTTAATTCAATTCGTCTTTTTTTGTGTTTTTTTTATGTCTTAAGAAAAAAAATCTCTAATTGAATTTACTTTAATTTCAAGTTTTTGTTCAATATGAAGTTCGAACGAAAGATTTGATATAGTTTAAAATGACAAATAGTAATAATATATAGTATAACTTAATAAATTTTTAGAGAACTGAATAAAATCTTTAATCTCCAATTAAGAACAAAAAAATTAAAATAATTAGATTTAATATACTTGCCCACATTATATTTTTGAAAAAATTGATATGAAATGAAGGTTTATAGGAAAGCTATAACACTTCTCATTCTTTGAAAATGACATAATACCAAATTTATTCAAAAAAAAAAGGATAATATAAATTACAAATAGTCTTAAATATTCAACCATAAAATTTCTTTTTGTCTTTTTATATGAATTTATAAAACCTAATCATTCTGTCACTTACTTCTTTTATTTCTATGGTTTTTCAAACGATATTCAATACTTTTATAAAATTTGATTAGATTTAAATTTACACATTGCAGAATTTATCTCTAGAAGTGACACACGCAGTAAGATTTTTTCTATTCATAAGCATTTGAACTCAAAATCTCTTATTAAGAACAAAATTTCCGTCAGTTATATTGTTCTTGCAATCTCACTTTAGACCTTTTTTTTTTGTATGGTTTATAAAAAATAATATGTCCATAGCACAAAATTAAGATAATGTTTAATATATCGTATTCTCCTTGAATCCTACTCGTAAAATTATATCAGATATATTATTGTTGATGAGGTTAAAACACATCATTATCATATTTGGCAAGAAAACAATATCACTATTAAAATAAAATAAAAAAACTAACAATTTTGACTAGGCACATTATGGCTTGTTATTTGACAAATTGATTGGTTAGAAAATTGATGGAGAATTTTCTGTCATAATTATATTGATTGCTTGAGTGAGTGTAGTGGATACTTATTTATTATGTTAAATGTTAAAAGTTATAATGATCCATTCTTTTGTTAGGTAGTATTTAAAAACAAGACATTTTTATAATCAAGTTTTCTTTCTATTTATTGACATGTTGGACCCATTTGCCTAACACTTACATTTTCGCAGATTTTGATGGAGTGAGAAATATTTTTTCATTTTTAATCAGAGATTTTGAGTTTGAGTTCTTTTGTTAGTGAGCATTTTATCTTTCTAATATAAATTTAAATTTAATCGAACTCTTATATAAATAACAGACACTAAAAGAAAAAAAAGACATTTTGTGAAATTTTATTTTGATCTTAAAAAGAAATATTTATAATTTATATGAAATATTTATTCGCTTTAAGTGTTTATAATAAATCAAGTAAGATACATATCTTTGAATTAAATTTATCATTATTACTTTAGCTTATGACTCTTATAGCATGTTTGATCAAACATATTAACTCTATGACATAAATAATTTTTCATAATTTTGATAAATATGTTTAGCTTTTCGAAAATGGGATAAAATATCTATTTAAATCGAGTTATTGATTTAATAAAAATATCGAGTATAAATAATATATATTATTTTAGAAAAAAGGAAGATGTATACTTGAGTGATTTCTAAGTTATCTTGTGAAATTTAATGAGATAATTATATATAATATAAGATGAAGAATCAATAAACTATGATATGGTCCAAGTGGTCAAAGATTTAATATAATCAATATTTTTGGGATTTCTTTAATTTATTTTCTAGTCAAACTCACTCCTTTTTTTTAAGTTACATAAAAGTTAAAAAGTGTCAAACTATATCTATTACTCTCGATTTTTAAAAAATAGTTATCTCAAATTATTTACTAATTAAAGTTTAAGATTTCTTTTTATTTTATTATTTTTTATTATTATTCTTGAATACTACAAATACTTTAATTATTATGTGATATTATGACTATTCAAATAATTAATAACATAAAAAAGTTTTAAAAAATCTTCTTAATAATATTTATTAACAGACGTGCAAAAAAAATCACGATAGATAATTTGATATAAGATAGTAATAGGTTTGAATTCTTATTTCCTTGGGAATATGTTTATTACTTTAAATTTTTTTTAAATAGTTGTAAGATAGTACTCTATTATGAGTTCATGTTATCCATATAATTTTTTGAAAAAATAAAATAAAATACCATTTCCATCTATAAATCAACATAAGTTTCTTGACCCAAAAATGTTAAAAATGCAATTAAATTGTGCAATTAATTGTCTTTTTGCAAACATCAAAAAGTCTTGAAAAAGACATATCCAAATTTTAGTTTATTTACAACTTTGGAATTGGAATTTGTAGTTCTAGTAGTGAAATTTTTGCCACTTTTACAACTAATTTGATATTCTTTTTTTTTTCTTTAATTCAAATTGGAATTCTATTTAGTGACTCAAATAGAATTTTATTCTACATTTTTTTTTATTTTTTTTTATACAAAGAGTTTTATTCTTCATTCCATAAGACATTAATTGACTAATAAAAACTTTGGATGCTCCTTTTTTTAATAAAAGTTCATATTACTTTTTTCCTTTTTTGAAGTGGAAGTAATATTTTAATAAAATAAAATAACTAAAAATTAGGGACCTTCCATTGAGAAAGATTTTTTTTTTGTTTTCACTATAACCCACTATTTTTATCTTTATCATTTATACAATGGAGATTTCTAATTAACCTAAAAACAATCTACAATATAGATTTTTTGATTTTTCGAACCTAAAAATAATAGTATATTAAACTTTTTTGATTTTATTATGAGTATTTTTCTTTCTTGGATATTATCGATCTATCGCAAAATAAGTATAAAATTTAACAATGATTCTGGTTAACTTGAATGTTCCTCGAAATAAGAAAATATCTTTCAAAAAAAATCAAAATTTATAATTTTAAAAAATAGAAATTTTAAAGTTAAATTATTTTCATTAGTAGAAATATGACTCCTTTTTTCTATATACAAATTTAAAAGGAAATATACCATATAAATTGAAACGAAAAGAAGATAAACGACCATCCTTAAACTCAACTTTTTTTGTGTTAAAATTAAAAATATTTTTTATTTGATTTCTCACTAGATGTTATTCATAGTCCACATAGAAGCTCACTAAATTCAAATCGCACAATACAAAACTCATTAAAAAATGACAATTTTAGTAAAATTTTCTCCATGTCCGAGACTCGATTAATCCATTATGTTTCACTAGGAAACACCAAAGATCTTTACATTTTCTAATATCCCTTTCTTCACATTTACCAGCAAAAATAAAGGGAAAAAAAGGATCAATGGGGTCCACTTCCAGTTAGCCACCATGGGTGGTGGGGTGGTGGGGTGGTGGGGTGGGGTGGGTGGTGGGGGTGAGGGTGTAACTAAGAAATACTGCTCGGGGTGACAGGAAGAGAAGACTTAAACGTAGTAATAATTGCAGAAAGCATATGCAAAAGATAGAAACTTTCTTGAACTTCTTCTCCATTGACTACTTTTTTTTTACAGCACAACAAAGAACAGCTTTTCTTTGTGTTTTTTCTCCAAGATTTGCTTTGTAAAGCTTATTTTTTAGCTTAATTCAAAGTAAAGTTTTAATCTTTGGTTCAAACTCTGCTCTTTCTTTCACAGCCTAAAAAGATTGGTGCTTGCTTAAAGGTACTTAACTTACTCAGCTCTTGTTCTTGTTTTGTTCTGTTCTTTTTTTTTCAGATTCTATCATTTACTGTTATTTGTTTGGTGTATTGAGAATGGTGTTTTGTCTTTTCTGATTTGACTTGACATATGGAAGCAAAAAAGTGAACTTTTTTCTTGGAAAAAGTTGTTCTTGATGGATTTTGTGTATTTGAAGATGTGGGGTTCTTTTCTTTTTGGGTGGAGAGGGGAGTTGCTTATTGTTTGTTTTTATTGATACATGTGGTGAAATAGAAGGGATCAAATTTTCATTGTTAACCATAGGCAAGGGGTATAGTTGATTTTGCATATGGTCTCTCGACTAATAGTTATTATGTCAGAAAGTTACTTTCTTTGTCGAAGAAAATTGGAGTCAAGAGGAAAGACTTTATGAGATAGTAGCGGTTAGTTGAGTGACCATGTGAGAAATCAAACCATACCATACGGGATAGTGGAAAAAAGAGTGAACTTGGATTTTTGTGAGTCTGGTTAAGTTTTAGGAATTACAATGGTTGAGAAAGAGATTTGAATATATACACAGTCAGTGTTTTAGCTACAACCACCTTTGTTGTTTCATTTGTTGGAGTTTCTTTTGAAGAACGTGTGTCTTTATCCTTAATAAGTTACTGAAAGTTTTTTTGTAATAGTTCATTACTCACTTGATGTATTTTGAGAAAATGGGGGAATTATATAGCAGTATTGTTATATATTCAAAGAATTTCTTGTGGTTATCTGATAGACTTAACCAATTGACATTCAAAGAAATGCTGGCGAAAATATCTGGTCTTTGTTAAAGAAAAGGATAGGTTTGTCGATTGTTTGAAAGTTGTGGATCAATTCTTCCTTTGGATGGTTGAAATTATTGGTAGTAGCTGAAATATTGTTTGGATGGAGAAGACGAGTGGTTAGTTGTTCTTTCAACTCCTAATGACTTTTACGATTCTGCAATACTGCTACAGTTTGCTTATATTGGGTTTGCAGTTCAAAGTACATGGTTACATGCTCTGCATTATTATTAATAGAGGGCATTATGCAATGCCGTATATGCTTTTCATGTGATTGATCTATATCATCGACCACTGCCGTTTTCTTCTTGTTCTTTGTAGTTCAATTATCACACTTCTTTTGGTGTAGTTACTGGTTCTTCTTTTAGAATGCTTTGTCATGCTTTCTACAGTATTTTTGCTATAATCCCTTCACTTCAGTTATTTCTTTTTCGATTGCTTTGATATACTTTTCCTTGAGCCGAGGGTCTTTTGGAGACTGCCTCTCTACCTCTACGAGGTAGTGCATACACTCTTGACTCTACCCTCTTCCTATTTGTGGTATTGCACTGGTTATGTTGTTGTTGTTCTTGCATCAAATATCTCTTTTTACATATTTAATTAGGCTTAGCTATTCCCCTTGAGGTTATACTAATTTTGCTCGTAGTAATCTTTCTAGTATATTATGCAGAATTGCCATTTGCCATTACCAAGGAAGATAGTGCTTTATGTTATAGTGATGAAGGGAAACAAGTTTACTTGATCTATAGAATTGAACAGGAACTGCAGTATGGAACTGTTCCTTGCAATTCTGATATTAGCATGTCTCTACTCATCTGTCTCACCTGATCAGCAGGGTACACATTTCTCCCATTTTCTACTTTAGCAAACTAACAAAGAGATACCCTTTGCTGTCTTTACTCTTTTATCTATTCAAAGGTATAAAGAAAAATTTAGAGGGGTTGGATAATTTTGCTTGTGCTGACTTAATGTTGTCTCTGTTCTGCTTGTAAAGTAGTGTGACATTCGTTACTTTGTAATCTCTGACCTTTGATTAGGAGATGCACTGTTTGCATTGAAGAGTTCACTAAATGCTTCAAATGATCAACTTTCTGATTGGAATCAGAATCAAGTTAATCCATGCACTTGGTCAAAGATAACTTGTGACGATAACAGCAATGTCTTGATGGTGTAAGTTGAAGTTACTTTGCAAGCCATATTGATCACCATGTACATGATAAAATTATGGTCCCAAACACTTGAGCTTTAGTTGATTAACTATCATTCTGAAATCCTATATTTAATGTTGTCTGTGCTTTATTTGCAGGTCGTTGTCAAATATGGGGTTCACTGGCACTTTAACTCCAAGATTAGGTGTTTTAGTGCATCTTAATACTCTGTACGTATGGAGAATTTGTGGAATTATTTCTGATTGAATGCTAATGTGTATCTATGATGTACTTATATAAGTATAATGGAATTTCTTAACTCCATACATCTTTTAATTTTTGGATTTGAGTTAGGTGTGGTCTTGAATCATAACGTCAGTAAATAAATCATTCCTCTTACGAAAACTAGGTAAATGTGATCAACTGAATAAATAACAACATACCTAGTGTAATCCAACAAGTGGGGTCTGGGGAGGGTAGATTTTGCTTGTGCTGACTTAATGTTGTGTCTCTTCTGCTCGTAAAGTAGTGTGGCGTTCGTTAGTTTGTAATCTCTGACCTTTGATTAGGATGATAATTTTTAGTTTCTTGTTCTTAGGGGAGGAAATAACATTGAACTTACAATTTGAAACCATTGTGGAAAATGTGACGGTGAAATAAAAATAGTCTGTTAGGTTATGTGCTACTATAGAAGTCTATATTTATTGATTTCCTTCATCAAGCTGATATTAATTTACTCATGATATTGACACATTACTAACTGCTCTTGTTTGGGGGACTGGTGATTGCTTGTATCTTTGCCCGTGCATGGTTTGGGATCTTAGCATTTTCTGATTGTATAACTTTCCTACCCACACAAGCATGTGTAGAAATCTACTCACAATTTTGGTTCTGAATTTTCCAACTAAAGATTAGCATTCTTTTAATTTAATAATTAGGAAACGATATTTTTTACTGTTTGGTCATGCTTTTGACAGAGTGTTGGATATTTCATCTTCATTTGCTGTCCGTTATCACATTATTCTCTTAGTGTCATAACTGGTACATTTGCTTAGAAGATCTCCTAAAGATAAGTTTTCATCCTTGTCAATAGGAAGTTCTACTTTAGCGAGATTTGTGAGCTCATCAATTTTCTTGTCCTTAGTTGTGTTATGTATTGAACTGACTGGGCGGTCAACATGCTGGCAGTTCTTTGCAAGGAAATGGAATCACTGGTAAAATTCCCGAAGCACTAGGAAATTTAACCAGCTTGACCATGTTGGATTTGGAAAAAAACCGTTTGTCTGGAGAAATACCAGCTTCCCTGGGCAATCTAAAAAAGCTTCAATTTCTGTAAGTATTATTTGTTTGATTATTGGTTTTTTTTGGAACTGAGTTTTACATTTGGTGTTTGACTTGGGAGTCTATTATAACGTTTATTTGAACAGTTTTTTGAGTCAAAACAATCTGTCTGGGACTATCCCTGACTCACTTTCAGGCCTTCCCAACTTGATTAACCTGTAAGTGATTCATTTAGCCTGATCTTTGATGTGCTTACAACGGTGCCAAGGTGATATTTGACCTGACCCGGTGATATCTCTTTGCCAGTCAGCTTGCGTTAAATGATCTTACTGGAAAAGTTCCTGACAGTTTGTTCCAAGTCCCGAAATACAAGTACGCAGATCTCAATTCATGCATTGTTTAATTTGATGATAGACTGAAGCTGCTTAATTATTTGAACATTTTTAAAAGGTAATAATATATAAATGGACACTCAATCTTGGGCCTAATGACAAGTAAGCTCTCCAACTTTGAGAGAGCACAGCTAAACCCGTCAACTTGGTCTCAACTAACAACTAAACACTCTAACTAGTCCCCACTGTGTCTAGTGGATACCTGATGCTGATGTGGCATTTAGATTTTGGTGGTGTCTTGATGATCTTTTCATAAGTTGGAGTGTTCAACTGACACAGTGAAGACGAGTTGAGGCATCTAGATGTGCATATTCAAAGTTGGAGTGTTTACTTAACAGCTGAAGTCAAGTTTGAGTGTATGTTTATGTATTATGCCCTTTTTATGATAGCCCTTGCCTCTTTTGCATGAGTCAGAACTGTTGATACTAGTTTAACTCAGTTTGCCTACTAGTTTTTCAGAGAACCATTTGAATTGTGGCTTAAACTTCAGTCATCGTTGTGTATCTGACACTGAAGGTAATTAATTGAAAGAACAAATACCACATTTTTGAATTACAAGTATTTACTTTAGAAGTTAGATGTTGCCGGAGATGTTTGGTGGTTTGATAATTTATGCACCTTACTACAATTCTGAATTCTAAAGTTGATATCCTGGCAGGTTCTCCCAGTAAATCAAAGACTGGTCTCGTAATTGGTATCGTTGGTGGATTTCTTGGAATTATCCTTCTTGGGGGATTAATGTTATTTTTCTGGCGGGGGAGGAACAAAGGCTACAAACGTGAAATCTATGTTGATGTTCCAGGTCCTTATCACCTGTTTTACTCTCTATTAATGTGTTGTTAGCTCATCAAAGAAATACTCCCTCCATTTCAATTTGTTTGTCTTACTTTCTTTATTAGCTCGTTTAAAAAAAAATACCACTTTCCCTGTTTGGCAACTCTTCAAATTCAACCTTTACATGGCATGTTTAGGACCACAAAATTCAAAAGCTCTTTATTTTTTTAAACTTCATGCCAAGTCAAAACAAAACAAACAAATTGAAACGGTTGGTGTATGTGTTAGCTCTCCTGAAAGAAAAAGAAGGCTGAAGTAGTTACCTATTGCTACATTTCATAGTTCCATCTTACATTGGAGATCTAATTCTTTTATCAGCATTACTTTAGTTCACTTGCACTGTAAGATGGTATTGAGTTTATTGTGACATTTTTCTTGTGTGTTCGGTGTGCCCAGGTGAGGTTGACAGACGAATTCCATTTGGTCAATTGAGGAGATTCGCATGGAGGGAATTGCAACTCGCTACTGACAACTTTAGCGAAAAAAATGTTCTTGGACAGGGAGGTTTTGGCAAGGTTTATAAAGGAGTGCTCGGTGACAGCACTAAAGTTGCTGTAAAACGCTTAACCGACTATGAGAGTCCTGGGGGAGATGCTGCATTTCAGCGGGAAGTTGAGATGATTAGTGTTGCTGTTCATAGAAATCTTTTGCGGCTTATAGGATTTTGCACCACGCCAACTGAACGCTTGCTAGTGTATCCGTATATGCAGAACCTAAGTGTTGCGTATCGTCTACGAGGTACTTATTTTTCCATAATAGTGCTTACATCTTGGTTTGCAGTTTTCCCAAGGCGTTCCTTGTTTATCTCAATAACAAATTTTCCTGGGATCAGTTATTTCTTTTGCTCCAAACTCAGCTGAATTTCTCTAGAGGTCCGGAATTTTACTGTCAAATGCTTATGTCAATAGTCTAACTGTCTAATAGCCTATTTGGCCAAGCTTCTAAAATCAGCTTATTTTGATTTTAGGCTATTAGACTCCTATCAGAGGTCTAATCACCTACCTTTTCCCAGTGATCATTAGTAGAATTAGACAAGTTTAACAGATAATAAAGGAGGGTATTTGCGTAGGTACTCGTATTCCTAATATTCTTAGAAGTGTGTGACTTCTTGAACATTTGGTTCTCTTCAGTCTTCAAAGCCATAGTTGGATTGTACCTCGTCATGAAGGAACTCACATCGCGTATGAATTGACCGATATCCATAATGACAGCTTAAATGAGTTCATTCTTGCGCATTTGTCATTTTCCCTGAGAAGGTGACTTTTTTCATAACCTAGCATGAATTGAAGATGACACATGCAGTAGTCGGTTAAACTTTAAAAAATCAGCATATATCTTCCAGAGACAATGAGATTGTGGTGGCTTCTTATTTGTAGTATTTTGTTAAATGCAGAACTTAAACCTGGGGAGTCTGTTTTAGCTTGGCCAACCAGAAAGCGTGTGGCACTGGGCACTGCCCGTGGACTTGAATACCTGCACGAGCACTGTAATCCAAAAATTATTCACCGTGATGTTAAAGCAGCTAATGTTTTACTGGATGAAGATTTCGAGGCTGTAGTTGGTGATTTTGGCTTGGCAAAGTTAGTTGATGTTAGGAAAACCAACGTGACAACTCAGGTTCGGGGTACTATGGGCCATATAGCTCCTGAGTACTTGTCCACTGGGAAATCATCAGAAAAAACTGATGTTTTTGGATATGGAATCATGCTTTTGGAGATTGTAACTGGTCAACGCGCTATAGACTTCTCACGCCTAGAAGAAGAAGATGATGTCTTGTTACTTGACCATGTGAGTCTACATAACTCGATGACTGATATTTACTTGCGATTCTAATGATAGTGCATTTTCTCGCTATCTGTCCATTCTAGTAGTCGTAGTAGTGCTCCTTTAGTTTCTTGTCCTATGTTTTTTGTTACGATCTGTTTTTTCTTGTATTTCGATTGTCGTATTATTTTGATGTAGTTATTGTTCAGCATGCTTTGTTATGCTTTCACATCCATTACTTCTTCTGGACTGCTTTTGTTTGTTTTTACTTGAGCCGAGGGTCTATCGGAGACAACCTCTCTACTCTGAGGTAGGGGTAAGGTCTACGTGGACTCTATCCTCCCAGATTCCACTTTGTAAATTACACGGGGTATGTTGTTGGTTACTGAAATGTCTGCATGTGTGATCTTGAAGGTCAAAAAACTGCAAAGGGAGAAAAGGCTGGATGCTATTGTCGACCGCAACCTACATAAGAACTATAACATGGATGAAGTAGAGATGATGATTCAAGTTGCATTGCTGTGCACTCAAGGATCACCAGAGGATCGTCCAGCAATGTCAGAGGTAGTACGAATGCTTGAAGGAGAAGGACTCGCTGAGCGGTGGGAAGAATGGCAGCATGTCGAAGTTACACGTAGGCAAGAATACGAAAGACTACAACGACGATTTGATTGGGGCGAAGATTCAATCTATAATCAAGATGCAGTTGAACTGTCTGGTGGAAGATAACAAAATCTGTAACTCCAAACAAGTACATAATTTCCTGTAATAGTCCTCTCTTCGATACATAGAACTTGTCTGCAATCCACGTTTTCATATTGCTTGTGTCATATCTTGATTGTATCGTTTTTCGTATGCTTCTCTTATTTAATCGATTTTTTCCTGTATGATTGGCCTGTGCAGCAACATAATATATATCGACTTTCTTTTGCTCTATCTGGATTCTGGAGGTCTCTAGTATTCTTCGTATGATACGACACATTGACACTATGACTGCATCATACACAGAGAATTGAACAGTTAATTATTTGTTTTTTCGTCTTTGTTGATATCTGCAGGTAAAAGGCTACATTTGTGCTATGGTAAGTGACGATTTATATAATACGCAGTATTTATATATTGCTTTCATACATTATTTGTTGAACGATTATGCTTTCCTGGAACAATTCACATCCTTTGGGAGTGTGATCACATCACAAGGTAAGCTAATCCTATTTCTGAAGGCTTATGTTACTCGGACTTTTCAAAAATGCTAACAGGTGTGTGTCGGATCCTCCCAAATTAGTTCATTTCTGGAGGATCCGACACTGGTGCAGCAACGTTTTTGGAGAGTCCGAGCAATACAGTATGAATGTACTATTACTTTTAATGACATGTACATCTTTCTTGTACAAGACTATAATCTGACTTTACATTTGCAGATGCTGTGGCCTCAGCTTGAACGTTGACGTTTACTCGTCTCCTTGCCTGTCCTAACCATTGCCCGTGATCATGATTCCCTCCGTCACTTTCATCAGCAAGAAGGTACTGTGGTGTCCTTTCCGAGCTCCTCTGATTCGTAGTAGTATCTTCAAAATGAACGGTGCACTTCATGTAATCTGCACCTGACATAGCAAGAGCATCAACTGACATAGCTTCAAATTCTCCTATTCTCTCTCGTCAAGGCTCTAAAGTCTTCGAAATAAGGTAAGTTCTTTGACATTTGATGAAGCATATTTATACTCATTCCGCCCTTAACATATCTCGTGCATTGTTGTTCTTTCCATTTTCGATACAAAATTCTGACATGTGAAAGAAGTTATAGCAGCCTAGACACTTTATCATACATACAGAACATATGAATTCGTTGATATATCCGTGATTCGAGTTGCTTTTTTCGACTTTTCTACTGGGAAATTAATGGTTTTGTGGACACCTTTTCTATATCTTAGAGAAGATATTTGTTGTTATGATACAGTTATGTACATTGAATGTATGATGAGTTTATATTACCAGTTGCTATAGGGAATATATATGTGGTGATGAAGAGATTATAGTAAAAAGGAGATGAATTACATACTTTTTATAATTTTTGGATTGTGATTTTTGTTTGGATAAGTTCCAAAAAGTGCAAAAGTGACTTCCCTTTGAAATGTTTCGATTTATGTGGCGGTGTTTGATTGAAAATGAAGTTTATGAAAAAAAAATGTTTTTTCTTTTAAAAAAATATTTGTAGTTCTGATTAACAACATATCAATACAAATGGGCTTTTTGATGAATATAAGTAGCCCAATGGGCCATATAGACCTATAGGAAGTAGTAAAATTTTGGAATTGGGCCTTTCTACAAATGTATAATAAAGCCCAAAGTTGTTGCCTATTTGCTAGTTGATTTATGTTAAAGTTTCAACTTTTTATACGCTAGTAGTATAAAGAAGTTTTACACTGTCAGTTCATTCTTGTAAAGGATCATCGTTGATGGGGCGATAGCATCGTTTTTTATCGTGAAAAAGCCATGGTGCATACGAAGGTGTATATAGTATTGAATATCATCGCCAATAATTAATTTTAATAAGATGTATCACTCAAGATGATGGGAATAAATATGATTGACATAGAAAAATATGTTATATACACAAACAATATAAATATATTTTATGTATATTCTTGAGAAGTAAGGTAACATATTATATTATATATAACATGGCTTTTGAAACATTATAGTAAGTTTAAACTTCACTTAATGAACATACTTGCACATATAACAACATAAATTATATTTCATTCTTCCATGTACGATTTTGTGCCAATTGGTTAGGTATATACATACATAAAAATAATTGTCGCATACCATGACAAATTAAAATCTTTATTAAGACGACTTGAAATATATAAAAAAGTAAGTACATGACTAGGAAGTCAAAAAAATTCAACATTTACTACCTATACATTAAAAACAATTTTGATTATATATACAATACTAATTTTTCAACGAAGATCGAGGATTCCGAGATGAGCACCTTTGTGCTCTCCATGCCTTCTTCACATTTTGTGTGGAGGAGATTGAGTTTGAATACAATGAGTTTGAGTTTGGGATTCTAGAACTACAATAATAATTATAGCTACGTCTCAGTTTCAAACAAGTTAGGATTGGACCTTTGTGCTTCACTAGTTGTGTGGAGGAGATTGAGTTTGAATACTATGGGTTCGAGTTCGGGATTCTAGAACTACTATACAACAATCATATCTACACCTCAGTCTCAAACAACTTTGAGATTGACGATATTAATAGTTACGATGACATTATACAATGATTATTCCTATTACTTTCAAGAAAACTTGATAGATCCTTTTTTTTCAAGACTTCCCAAAAATTACTATGCTTTTGAATTAAAAGCTTCTTTTGCTTCCCTTTTTCGAGCCTCTTTTCTCCTCGATCCACAGAGACAAAACGTAGGACTGGTGCTAACAGTTCATCATTATTTTCACGACTACCGAGAAACTCTTGATGAGAAGAAAAAGAATGTTTAATTGATTTTTTCGTGGGAAGATTTTCTTGAAAAATATTTTTCTTTCTTGAGAAGAATTTTTCATATTCATCTTCTTGATCATCAACTAACAAATAAGGAGGCACTTGTTCTTCATATTTTTCATATTCTTCAAAGCTAATTCCATCTTTAACATAATCACCTCCCATCATAGCCAATGCTTCAAGCGAAATCGACATTTTTTTTTTGGTTATTTTTGCAAATAATCAAATAGAATATAAGAATCGAGGACCTTCTAAATTCTAAACACAATCAACTGAATTTTGAACGAATTGACTCTTTCGTGTATATAGATATATGATGGAAAACTAACACGTTAAATTTGGAGAGAGATATAACTTATAAGATTTTAATTTTTTAGAGTTGTTTTTGCAATAACATGATTTAGGATAGGACATATATATAGGTATACTTAGAATAATGTTGAATTTTGACTATTGAAAAAATAAACATTTTTGACATTTTCTTTTTGAAAATTTCAAACTAAAAAAAAGGTAGTAATTCATGTGAGAGATGGGAAGAAATTAAAAACGTTTGAATTTTTAATAAGAAATAATAAACTTCTCGTGATGATGACAAATCTTATAACAAAAGCCATCCTTGTTGCAACGGTACATGCATGTATACCATGTATATAAATCAAATGAGATGTAATTAAATTCCGAGAAAACTCATAAAATTCAAATCTTGAGATGATCGAGCCTTTGTAGTTACTTATGGTAGAAAAAGTTAATATTTGCATGAGTCCTACCAAAAAAGGAAGTATCTTAGAATTGTCCTCCAATTTTTATTGTTGAAACCTGTAGGAAAATTCGCAGTCGCCATTTATCGAATGTGTACTAAATAATCAGTAAACCTTTGATCGCTATCTATTGAATGTATACTGAATATCGATGTTCTTAAGCAGTAGCTCATAAATCTTATGTATAAGAAATATGTATCAAGCTTCATACGACGAACTCGACCGGTATGACAAAGGAATCACGAGAATCATAGGTTATATATTGGGGTCTAGTAAAACGTTGAACCATAAGTACAATGAACACACACATATATAAATAAAATATTATAATATATATAATACACATGTTTTGCATATTCAAAATATAGAAAATTAAAAAGAGTAGGTATAAAAGGAGTAGTACTGAATTAAAAATTGCACGTATGTGAATGTTTCGGACAGCGATAAAGTCAAAATTTAAAACTTATGAATTTATGATTTTAGTTCGTTTAAGTAATTGAGTTTTGAATTAATAAGTAGTAATACAATTTTTTTAAAAAAAGAAATCATATTCTTTTTCTTAATACTAAACTAATTGAAATAAATAACCATAAAATAATAATACTCCATATTTATTTTTTCCATACAATGATATTATTATACAATAACTATCCCTACTAGTCTCAAAAAACTAGCTACATCTTTATTTTTCAAGAATTCCCTAAAAATATTATTTCTAATTAATAAATGCTTCTTTTTCTCCCTTTCATCTTTTTCAAATCTATGGCACTCTTGATAACAAAAAGAATATTCATATAAATTTTTTGTGTAAATATTTTCATCTTCTTCTTCATCAACTAACAAATGAGGAGGCACTTGTTCTTCATATTTTTCATATTCTTCTAAGCTAATTCCATCTTTAACATAATCAACTCCCATCATGGCCAATGCTTCAAGCGAAATCGACATTTTTTTTGGTTACGAGGCTCGAGGACAAGTATTATATTGTTGCGTTGAGGACACTCCACCTCCTTTATCTTATATAAAAGCAGTCAAGTGAATTCTGAACGAATAACTTGTTGATATGACAATGACGTGATCTATAGGTTTTAGAGAGAGAGAGAGATGATACTTTTGTTGAGTTGTGTTATGCAATTTCATTAAAACATGACATATAGAGAGAGAGGTGATGAAGAATTAAATTGAAGTTTAAATTGATATGCTATTTACTTTAAAATGTTGAATTTACTTTTGAAATCAACTTTTTTGACATTTTGAGGAAGTTTCAAGGCTAAAAAGGTATAGTAAATATACTTGTGAAGATTTTTTTTTTTTAAAAAAAGGTTTGAATTTGAATTAAGTATTTGAATTCTGAAAAGGAATACCAAGTCAATAAGAGTCACGTAAAATGAAACACAAGGAGTAATTATTGAATCTCGTTATACATTTTAAGTATAATGTAATAATATATTTAATGTAATCTCACAAGTTAAGTCTAGAAAAAATAATATACGTAGATCGAGACTATTGTTCGATGTATTTTTTAAGTACAAGATGTACTTTTACGTTGACTGAATTTATTTTCAATGAATATTCTAATTTCTACAGTCAAAGTATTTGGAAACTCACGAGGGTTAAAACAAAATATGATTTGTATTAATTGTAAAAAGCATTCATATTCTAATGCATACGCAATGGGATTTTAATTCATTACATACGCAATGACTCCAAAAGTGCAATAATAAATATTTCATCCGTTTGTTTTTACTTGTCATTATTTCAAAAATATTTTAATTGTACTCGATAATACAATGCCAAAGATTCTCTTTTTCGAGGCTTGAGTTGATCGTACTCTTATCCTCTCTAAATTGCAAATAATGTCTGCATACATATTATTCTTTCTAAACTGTACTTATGAAATTATACTGAGTATGCATTAATCGTTATTGTAGTTGTTCTGCACATTCAAATATGAAGTTTTGGTAAATCTGAAGAAGCTTCTTAGCATATTCAACTTATATGTAATATAATGACTATTGAAAGTTTTTTAAAAAAAAAGTGTAATTGGATCACTATTTAAAAATTGCACGTGTGAGAATGTCTTTTTTTTTTTTTTTTAATAATTCACATTCGAGTCCCCACCAAATTCGAATTTCCACAAAGCCTATTCGGGATGACGCTCCCAACAATTTTTTTTCCATATCCAGGGTTCAAACTCGAGACCTCTGATTAAGGGTGAAACAGTCATACAACAACAACAACAACGGCGACAACGACAACAATGACGACGACAACAACAACAACTCATCCAACGAGATACATCTGCCGGGGCTAGGTATTCACGAGTCGGTTTGAGTCAGTTAAGTTAGAGTGTTTGTTTCCGAAATAACGATTCTCACCTTTAAGTGCATGATACGATAGAAATTATAATATAGTATGTGAGAAGAAAACATTGCAAAGCAGCAAATAGTAGGACAATCGAAACATATAAGTATTAGATTATTCAAAACATATGCTAAACATAAAAAGTAGTTGAAAATATAAGAAACACTCAAATATCTAATACTTATTTGGCTAGAAGATCATAACGGCAAATAGGGCAAGAATGTCCATTTTTTAGCCATGTCGTAATGCAATTTCCATGAAAAATATGTGAGCACGGCATACAAATCACTTCTTTTTCTCTCTTTCCAAACTCTTCGAAACAAATGATACAATCATCATTCATAACATCTTCATTATTCTCCATCTTCCATAACAGCTTCACTATGTTTGAAGCGAATAAATTCATACGAATACTCACATCCAAGTGTTGGCGACCCTTGTTACACTCATCATAAATAATTTCATGGATTTCTTCAATCATATCTTCAATGAAAACTCGACGCTCATTCTTATCAAACAATTCACCCCATAATTTTTTGAGATTATCTTCCATGACACGGAAGAACTTGTCGCGTGACATGTATGTAGCTGAATGGAAAAGTTTGATCTGGATTAATCTGCCATAAGGTAGCTCTTGGTCAAGTCGTCCAGTAAACAATGTATCAAACTGAAATTTAATGTATAATGTGGGTAAATTAGACGACGAAGAAGAATCAATATGGTTATTAATACTTATTTTTTGAGAAATTTTGACCTTTGCGTTCGATTCAGGATAAAAATATTCAATATTCCTATCGGGACGACAATATTGCAATTTCTTCCTAGGGTTCGACATGTGAAGGTACAAAAAAAGGTAACCTACTACTCATATTATTATATAGTTTGAAAATCAAATCCTAAACCAATCTGAAATTAATTTGGAAAGGGAAAATAAAAACACCGTTATAATTAATTCAAATTACAAAATATAGTTGATCTATATGTTTTAGAGAGAGAGAGAGATGAGACTTTAATTGAGTTATTTTACGTAATTTCATTTAGACATGACAAATATATATATAGGTGATGGAGAATTAAATTGAAGTTAAAATTGATAATTTGATATACTATGTACTTGAAAATGTTGCATTTGACTCCAAAATTGCAATAATATATATTCTTTCCGTTCATTTTTACTTGATCATTATTTCAAAAATAGTTTAATTTTACTTGACACTACAATACCAAAGATACCCTTTTCCAATTAGGCTTGGGCCGGGTATATCAAATCTCGGGTTAGGATCGGACTGGATCGAGTCTCGGGTCGACTCCCGATTTGGGGTGGGTCTCGGATTGAGCAATAAAAATAACTTTTAGCGACAATAAATATAGACATTAAAAGAGAGTATTAAAGTCTTTACCATCATTAGTTAAGTGTAATTAGAATCAATGTCGCTAAAAGCTTTAGAGACATATATAAAGAGTGTTAATTGCCGCTAAAAATACATATTTACCGACAATTAATAATTAATTGTCACTAATGATCATTTTTGATGTAGTGTAAAGCCGAGTCCTGACTCAATCGGGGTGGGGTGGGTCGCGTTATGAGGTTGTAGGGTTGAGAAGCTACACTGGTCGGGGGTGTTTGGGTGGATTAGGTGATTGGGGTGACGAAGTTGAACGAGAATTCTAAAAAAATATTTTTCCCTATTTTGGAAAAATTCCGTGTATATCCCACTCTTTTTAAATCTCATTTGTGGAATGACATTGCATATATTATTATATATAGTTCGTTGCAATAATTTCGAATTCAGTAAATCAAATGAATCATGGAAGAATTTCAAAAAAACTCATAAAAATTTAAATTATAAATGAAGAATTAATATCGCCGTAACTTTATGATGATATTTGAATACGTAACCCTACTTAAAAAAAAAAAGGGAAATATTTTAGAGTTGTACTTGAAATTGACAAAGAATATTCACGAGAATCATAGGTTATAATATTATATGTACGATGAACATAGACATATACACATGCATGTTCTGCAAATTCAAATAGATCATATTTATTTTTTCTTAATACTAAACTAATTGAAATATTTAACCATAAAATAATAATACTCCATATTATTTTTTTCCATACAATGATATTATTATACAATAACTATCCCTACTAGTCTCAAAAAACTAGCTACATCTTTATTTTTCAAGAATTCCCTAAAAATATTATTTCTAATTAATAAATGCTTCTTTTTCTCACTTTCATCTTTTTCACATCTATGACACTCTTGATAACAAAAAGAATATTCATATAAATTTTTTGTGTAAATATTTTCATCTTCTTCTTCATCAACTAACAAATGAGGAGGCACTTGTTCTTCATATTTTTCATGTTCTTCTAAGCTAATTCCATCTTTAACATAATCAACTCCCATCATGGCCAATGCTTCAAGCGAAATCGACATTTTTTTTTGGTTACGAGGCTCGAGGACAAGTATTATATTGTTGCGTTTAGGACACTCCACCTCCTTTACGCAGTCAACTGAGTTATGAACGAATAACTTATTGATATAACAATGACGTGAACTATAGGTTTTAGAGAGAGAGAGAGAGAGAAATGAGACTTTTGTTGAGTTGTTATATGCAATTTCATTAAAACATGACATATATATATAGAGAGAGGTGATGAAGAATTAAATTGAAGTTTAAATTGATATACTATGTACTTAAAAATGTTAGAATTGACTCTTGAAATTAACTTTTATTTTGACATTTTGAGGAAGTTTCAAGGCCAAAAAGGTATAATAAATATACTTGTGAAGAAATTAAAAAAGAAAGTTTGAATTTGAATTCAAGTATTCAAATTCTAAGAAGAACATCAAAGTCAATAAAAGCCACGTAAAATGAAATGCAAGGAGTAATTATTGAATCTAGATGTATATTTTAAGTATAATATAAGAATACTTTTAGTATAATCTCACAAATTAAATCTGAAAAAAATAATATACATAGATCGAGACTATTGTCCGATATATTTTTTAAGTACAAGAGGTACTTTTACGTTGACTGAATTTATTTTCCATATGTTTTTTTTCCCTTTATTCATGAATCATCATGAGTTCAATGAATATTTTATAGTCAAGTATTTAGAAACTCACGAGGGTTAAAATAAAATATGATTTGTATTAATTGTAAAGAGCATTCATATTCTAATGCATACGCAATGGATTTTAATTCATTACATATGCAATGACTACAAAATTGTAACGATATATATTTCATCCGTTCATTTTTACTTGTTCATTATTTACATGACACTAATGCCAAAAATGCGTAATTATTGAATCTCGATGTACATTTTAAGTATAATGTAACAATATATTTAGTGCAATATCATAAGTACAGTTTGGAAAAAATAATATACATTGATCGAGACTATTTTTTTATATATATTTTTAAGTACAAGAGGTACTTTTTCGCTGACTGAATTTATTTTGTGTATGCTTTTTTTTCCCTTTTATTGATATTCATGAATCATGAGTTAAATGAAATATTTAATAGTCAAGTATTTTGAAACTCACGAGTCACGAGGCTAAAAACAAAATATGATTTGTATTATTTGTAAAGAGTACTCATATTCTAATGCATACGCAATGAATTTTAATTGATTACATACTCAATGACTTCAAAAATTGCAATAATATATATTGTTCGTTAACTTTTACTTGTGCATTATTTCAAAAATAGTTTAATTTTACTTGATACTATAATATCAATCTCGAGTTAGGATCGGGCTGTGATCGAGTCTCGGGTCAGCTTGGGTCTCAGATTGAGCAATCTTAAGCCGAGTCCCGAGTCAATCGGGGTGGGGTGGGTCGCGTTATGAGGTGGTAGGTTGTTACGGGTTGGGGGTGTTTGGGTGGATTAGGTGATTGGGGTGACGAAGTTGAACGAGAATTCTAAAAAAATATTTTTCCCTATTTTGGAAAAATCCCGTGTAGATCCCACTCTTTCTAAATCTCATTTGTGGAATGACATTACATATATTATTATATATAGTTCGTTGCAAATAATTTCGAATGCAGTAATCAAATGAATCATTATGGAAGAATTTCAAAAACTCATAAAACTTTAAATCATAAATAAAGAACTAATATCGTCATAACTTTGTGATGATATTTGAATACGTAAACCCTAAAAAAACATTTTAGAATTTATACTTGAAATTGACAAAGAATATTCACGAGAATCATAGGTTATATATAACATATATATACGATGAACATAGACATATACACACATGCATGTTGTGCAAATCCAAATATAGAAGTTTTGGTAAATCTTAAGAATATTCAACTGAATAATGACTATTGAAAGTTCAAAAATTGTAATTGGATTACTATTGAATTGAAAATTGCACGTGTGAGAATGTCTCAATTATAAGAACCAAGGATGATTTTGATCGGTGGAATAAAATAGATAAATTTATTTCATCAGATTAAGTTATTTCATTTTTTATAATATCTATGAAATAACTATTTTTGTTCTTTAGTACAGATGATATCGATCTCTTTCAATGTCTTTTAAGTTGAGTCTGTCGCATAAAATTTACTTAGTATTATTTATATTTTTTCGTGTAATTTATAGGCTATTACATAGTAAGCATGCAAAATGCTCACTTGATCGAAGGGCAGAAGTTGTAACAGTTGTGGGTTATCCAGAGGTTAAAATAAAGCAATAAGAATCAACAATAATAAATTTAATTAGCATAACTTCACAAGTTAATATACATAAACTAATTTTAAAATTAATTAATTAATACTCATAATCAAATAAGAGATATAATTTTATATTAATATCAAAATTATTATTTTTATATCACCGATCCAACTACCTATAGTAAGGTTCTTCTAGTTCAGCCAAGAACCTTGTTTGAATAAATAAATAAAAATGCTAAATTTAGTTGTTGTCGTACTGCATTAGCTTGGTGTAAACACCCGATACAGATAAGTTTTTTTGATTATATTGCATTTAGGGGTGGTTTGCAGTTAATATTTGACGATTCGATATGGTTCACTATTTCTTTTGGTCATTTTATTAAATTAATATTATATATATTTGGTACAATATAACTATGCAATTACATAATGCCTACAATTTTATTAAGAACAAACAAACAAACGATATGATAATTATATGTCTCAATTCACTATTATATGATATTTGTGGACTATTAAATTAACGCGATTTACTTTATACACATTCAAAAAATAGTAACTACGTATAAATTATATGGCTCGATTCGGTTGGTTGAGCTTTAACCAACCATTGTATATTTACAATGAATATTCCTACTACTCTAAAAAAAATAACTTTCAATATTCTTCTTTTTTCAAGAATTCACACACAAAAAAAATAATAGTTTTCGACTAAATGTCTCTTTTGCCCCTCTTCAACATTCTCACATCTATGAATCTTTTGATAATAAAAAGAATATTCATAACAAAATTTTGGGGCATATTTGTCTTTTTTGAGAAGAAAATTTCATCATTTTCATCCATTAACAAATGGGGAGGGATTTGTTCTTCATATTTTTCAAAATCTTCCATGCTAATTCCATCTTTAATATAATCACCTCCACTCATAGCCAATGCTTCTAGTGAAATAGTCATTCTTTTTTTTTTCTATTTTTGCAACAAAATATTTGAATATAAAACTTCTTGGAGGGAAAATAATAAAAAATAGTTGAAGTCGATTGAGTTCTGAACGAATTAGGTCTTTTAAGAGAAATTAATCACTATGATAGAAAACTATCACGTTATGTTTGGAGAGGGAGAGAGACTATTGTTGAGTTGTTTCATGCAATTTCATTTAGACAAGACATATATATAGACATATTATTGATGATAGGTGACTGGACACGGAGTTTGAGAATGAAAAAAAAGATATTTTGAAATTTGATTTAATCGCGATCTAAAAGCTATATTTATTCGTGTGATTTTAAATCATATTGTTACGAAAAAAATACGAAGTTTAAGTTTGAAATGTACGTCCTTATTTAGGACTGACAATTAAAAAAAAAGTGTCACATAAATTAAAATAGAGCGGACAATTGAAAGGTATACTTACAATTTTGAATTGACTCTTGAAATTATCCTTGGATTTTTTTTTTTTTTTTGAATGTTTCAAAGCCAAAAAAAGGTAGTAATATAATTCATGTGATAAGATATATCCAAGTTGCAATAGCATATACAATATCTTTTTTTTCTTCTTCCAATATTGTTTCATACATTATTATTATTATTATTACTGCATGTTAAGAAACTTCTTAGCATATTAGGAAGTTTCTCAAGCATATTCAACTATATACATGCATGTGTAAAGACTAGTGAAAATTGACTCACACAATAAAGTTGTTTCTTTCTTAATTAGAAATCTGATAAGAATCGAATTTGAATATGAAAAAATTCTTGATGAATAACTCTTTTCTCTAAATAAATCAAGTCTTAAGTAGCATGAATACGAATCATAAAAATATTTTAGTCTTTTTTTAAAAAAAAATAGATTTGCTGATCATCAGAGGAAGCCAAATAGAGAGGAGTGAACAATTCCTTTTGGATAGTTTGGTTCGAAGAATAAGTTATGACGAGATTAATTTTGTTGAGATTAGCTATATCAAGATTAGTTACTTAGTTTTTGTATTATTTTTAGTAAATGTTTTGGTTTATTTGTATTAAAAATAATATATATGGTGTAATTTTTATTAATAAGTTGTTTGGTTACTAAAATATCATATATAAGTGTACAACAACATACAAAAGAGTACAGTGTACACAGACATTACCAATATTACATTGTAAAGGTAGAGAGACTGTATCCAAAAGACTCTCGACTCAAGTATTGTATCAAACCCAAGTAAAAGAACATGAATACAATGAAAAGATATAGCAATTATAACTTATATAATACGAAAAGTAGTATAAATTGAAGTGTTAGCGGAAACGTGAAATTAAAGAACAAGGAAGAACAACAATATTTAACGTGGTTCGGATCAAAATGATCCTACGTCCACCAAAGAACAACTGCACCAATATTTATTTCACTCTACAAAGAATACAAGTGAAATACTACAAGAGAGAGAACACAAATACCTTAGAAGGTGAGAAGGCAAGTGAGAGGATGATTTGAAAATGAATTAAGAGCTACCTATTTATAGGAATAAATTCATCTTATTGATGTCATCCATGACATCACTATGTGTCAAAATTGTCAAGGTTAAGATATGAAACCACTTTATGGTTTGCCTAACTTTCACCTACCAAGATACTATCTTGACTTTTATTTTGTACTAATTATCTTCCTACCAAATATTCATGTTAATTCATCTTCCATTTAGTTTGATTCCACAAGAACCAAAACCAACTCTTTCAATCTCTACCTTGGTTTGTGATCCAAGCATGCGTATAAACAACTCCGGCCAAAACTTCTAAGCTTACTGGGCAATCCCATTGTAAGAAACAAGAAGAATCAAACCTTTGTTGAACATACCAGCTCCACCTAGCAGTTGTTCTCTTAGATTTGCATCAATTGATGCATACTCCCGCCAAGTCCTTGCAGTGTGCAAACTTGGCAAGCGGGACTATTTTGGTCAACATGTCTGCAGCGTTATCGTCTGTGATAACCTTCTCAACCTTGATAGCTCCCTTTTCTACGACATCTCGAATAAAATGAAATCTGACATCAATGTGTTTGGTGCGCTCATGAAATCTTTGATTTTTAATCAAATGAATAGCACTTTGACTATCACATTTTAGAATTGATTCTAGCTGAACCGAACTCAATTCTGCCACCAAACCTTTCAACCAGATAGCTTCTTTCACTGCCTCCGTTGCTGCCATATATTCTGCCTCTGTTGTAGACAAAGCGACAATCGACTGTAAAGTCGATTTCCAACTAACGGCACTGCCAACGAGAGTAAAGATGTATCCAGTTGTGGACCTCCTTCGATCAAGATCCCCTGCATAGTCAGAATCGACATAATCGAGAATTGAAATACCTTCACTTTTCCGGAAGGTTAGGCCAACATCAGGAGCTCCTTTGAGATATCTCAATATCCACTTGACAGCTTCCCAGTGCCTTTTTCCTAGATTTGTCATGTACTTGCTTACCACACTTACAGATTGGGCAATATCTGGACGTGTGCATACCATAGCATACATAATGCTACCAACTGCACTCGCATAAGAAACCTTTGACATATGCTCCACCTCATCCATAGATTGAGGCATTTGTAACTTTGAAAGCTTGAAATGAGAAGCTAACGGTGTACTTACAGGCTTGCTCATATGCATATTGAATCTTTCAAGAACTTTTCCGATGTACCTCTTCTGAGAAAGATGTACAACACCATTTTCTCTTGAAATTTCCATTCCAAGGATTTTCTTTGCAACTCCTAGATCCTTCATGTCAAATTCCTTGCTCAACAGTTTCTTCAAAATATTTATCTCTGTGATGTTGTTAGCAGCAATAAGCATATCATCAACATACAACAATAGATAAATCATAGAGTTACCAGACATCTTCTTGTGATACACACAACTATCAAATGCACTCCTCGAAAATCCATGTGTAGTCATGAATGCATCAAACCTCTTGTACCACTGTCTAGGGGATTGCTTCAAACCATACAAAGACTTCTTCAATTGGCATACATGGACTTCTTTTCCTTCAGCTAGAAAACCTTCAGGCTGATCCATATAGATTGTCTCTTCTAGATCACCATGTAAGAAAGCAGTTTTGACATCAAGCTGTTGAAGCTCTAAATCAAATTGTGCAACCAATGATAGTAGCACGCGAATTGAGCTATGTTTCACGACTGGAGAAAAGATCTCATTGTAGTCAATTCCCTCCTTCTGACTGAAACCCTTTGCAACCAATCTCGCCTTGAACCTAGCATCTTCCACTTCTGAAATACCTTCTTTCTTTCTGTAGACCCATTTACATCCAACTGTCCTCATCCCCTTTGGCCTTTTAACTAAGACCCATGTATCATTTTTGTGAAGAGACTCCATCTCTTCCATCATGGCTAACTGCCATTGTGCAGCATCTTTGCAAGAAGTTGCTTCAACATACGAAGAGGGCTTGAGATCCTTAATCTCTTCTTCTGCAGCTACGAACGCATGTGCAATCAGATTTTCTTGCTCTATAAGACATTCCGGTTTCCGTATCTGCCTTTTGTCCCTTCCCTTCGCAATTGTGTATGGTTTATCGGAAGCAAGTTCTTTAAGATCTGCATCTTTTGACTCATCAATTTGAGTCTCTTGATCCCGTTCCTTGGTAAGCTCCACCGGTAGCTCCACCTGCTCGTTGTTCTCGTTTCTAGATAACTCCACAGAAAATTTACGAGGATCAAGTATAGAGAATTCATCAAAGGTAACATCTCTACTAACTATGAATTTGAGTAAAGACAAACACCATAGTTTGTACCCTTTTACTCCATCTACATACCCTACGAATATGGCCTTTTTATCCCTTGGTTCAAGCTTACCTTCATTAACATGATAATAAGCTGGACACCCAAATATTCGCAAGTATGAATAGTTAGAGGGTTCACCTGACCAGACCTCATTCGGAGTCTTAAAGTCAATCGCTGATGCTGGAGACCGATTGACAATATGAGAAGCAGTATGAACTGCTTCAGCCCAAAATACTTTGGACATCTTAGCTTGTAAGAGCATACAACGAGCCTTCTCAAGAAGAGTTCTGTTCATTCTCTCGGCAACTCCATTCTGCTGTGGTGTATGCCTGACCGTCTTATGTCTTGCGATCCCATGAACCTTGCAGAAATCATTGAACTCTTCACTGCAAAACTCCAAGCCATTGTCCGGGCGAAGATACTTGATTTTCCTTTCCATTTGATTTTCAATCAAAATCTTCCACTCTTTAAATGCTTCAAAAGCATCACCTTTTGTCTTCAGGAAACGCACCTAAACCTTTCGTGAAAAATCATCAATGAATGTGAGAAGATACCTCTTTCCTCCCTTCGATGGAAGCTTAGAGGGACCTCATAAATCTGAATGGATATAGTCTAGCACCCCTCCCGTCTTGTGCTTGCCAGTGCTGAAGCTGACCTTTTTCTGCTTTCCTAAGACGCAGTGTTCACAAAATTCAAGTGTGCTGATCTTTTCACCATTCAAAAGGTTGCGGTTGCTCAACATCTCCAATCCTCGTGCGCTCATATGTCCTAGTCTCATGTGCCATAGATTTGCCTTGTCATCATTAGATAACTGCACTGTAGATGCATTTACAGAGCCAATAATGGTGCTTCCCGCAAGTGTGTAGAGGCCATCCTCCAGCTTGGCCTTCAATATCACTAAAGACCCTTTAGTCACTTTCATAGTTCCTCCTTCACTCATGTACTTATAGCCTTGTTTATCTAAAGTACCCAGGGAGATCAAATTCTTCTTTAGATCAGGAATATGACGGACTTTTGTAATAGTCCTCACGATTCCATCATGGCAGCGAACATGAACTGAACCAATGCCAACTATTTTACAAGTTGCATTATTGCCCATTAATACAGTTCCTCTGCTTGTTTCATAGCTGCTGAACCAATCTTTTCGGAATGTCATATGCAGAGTACAACCAGAGTCTAAGACCCATTTGTTGTCATAGACTCCACTATTGCATGATGTTGTTAGTACATAATCATCATCATTATCATGTACTTGCTCAACAATGGATGCACTCGCCTTTTCTTTGGACTTCGACATAGGGCAATCTCGTTCAAAGTGCCCCTTCTTGTGACAGCCCCAACATTCCGCATTCTTTTTGTTCACACGAGACTTTGATCTGTACTTCGATTTGCTCCTTCCCTGTTGGCTAGTACGACCTCTTACAAAGAGTCCACTAGCTTCGTCACTTTTGTCTCCTTCAAAATGCATCCGCACATCACAAGAGTTTAGTGCTTGTCGCACTTGCTCAAGTTTAATAGGTTGTTTGCTATACATCATTGAATTCTCAATATCACGATATTTTGAAGTCAATGAAAATAGCAAAGAACATGCAAGCGTCTCCTCGTCCTTTTTAATTCCAGCAGTTTGTAAGTCCATCACAAGTTTATTGAACGCATCTAGATGGTCTTGCAACAAAGTACCTGAATCCATCTTAAATGTATGAAGACGCCGTTGTAACAACATCCTTGTTGTCACTGACTGGTCCTGGTAAAGCCCTTCCAGCTTTTCCCATAACTCTTTGGCCGTCTCTTCGGTACTTGTACTCACTTCACAAAGTACGTTAGGTGCAAGGGACAGTTGGATTGCACTCAATGCATCTCCTTCAATCTTTTCCTTGTCGGAATCCGATATCTTATCGGGGTACTTTCCGTCAATAGCATGGATTGAACCTTCCCTCCGCAGTAACGCTATCATCTGGATTTTCCAGATATTGAAGTTGTTGCGTCCACTAAATCTATCAATTTCAAACTTCATGGAACTCATTTTTTTTTTTACTTGTTCTTTCTTTTCTACTACAATGTATTTGGAACTACAGAAAACCAAAGTAATCCTTTTCTGATGTGGAAGTTCAGACTGTGCTGCAACCACAGAGCATACTCAGACAGAACCTGGCTCTGATACCAATTGTTAGCGGAAACGTGAAATTAAAGAACAAGGAAGAACAACAATATTTAACGTGGTTCGGATCAAAATGATCCTACGTTCACCAAAGAACAACTGCACCAATATTTATTTCACTCTACAAAGAATACAAGTGAAATACTACAAGAGAGAGAACACAAATGCCTTAGAAGGTGAGAAGGCAAGTGAGAGGATGATTTGAAAATGAATTAAGAGCTACCTATTTATAGGAATAAATTCATCCTATTGATGTCATCCATGACATCACTATGTGTCAAAATTGTCAAGGTTAAGATATGAAACCATTTTATGGTTTGCCTAAATTTCACCTACCAAGATACTATCATGACTTTTATTTTGTACTAATTATCTTCCTACCAAATATTCATGTTAATTCATCTTCCATTTAGTTTGATTCCACAAGAACCAAAACCAACTCTTTCATGAAGTCTACAAGAAAGAACAATAACAACAACAAAATAGTGTGATAATCGAAATGTTATAAACAACATGTATATAACCAGAAATATAATGGTATGACTAGTACTACGACAGACACTAACAAGCCTAAACCTTTACAAGGCAAAACAACACTCTACCCCTGCTAATCTTCTACCATACTACAAAACGTCCATTCTTTCCTATCAAGAATCATGTCCTTGATAATGTGATAAAGAAGTTTATGAAGAAAAGAAGATTTTTGAAATTAAACTTTGTGTCTAAAATAAAGATTATATATTCGTATAGTTATCATCTAATTAAGGAAAAATAGAATTTTTAGAGATAACAGAAAGAAAAATGTCACATAAACTGAGATAAAACATGTAATTGAAATACTATACTAAGAATGTTGAATTGACTCATAGAAATTATCTTTTTGACATTTTTTTTTTTAATGTTCAAAGCCAAAAAGGTAGTAATTCATGTGATGAAATATATTAATTGTAATTGATGATGATCAATCTAAGACTACCAAATATACAAGTTGGCAAAGTGGCAAATAAAATCTTTTAAATTTAAATATTTTTCCAATATTGTTTCATACATTTCACTAAGTAATTAATAGTCAAGGTTTAGATAAGACTAAATATTACATTAAAAATATCTTAAAGTATTAATTAAAGTTCAATTAATTAATTATCGAAATACTTGTCTTATACTTTTTGTTAACTGAATTTATTTTCTTCTATCGATAATACTTGGGTAGTTGGACTCACGAGGTAAAATCAAATATGAATGCATTAATACTAAAAAAAATATTCACGTTATACTGCATACGTAATTAATTTTAACGTCATTATATCACATACTCAATGACTCAAAAATTGCAAACAAAAGAATATATAACAACAACGACAATATATCTAGTTTAATCTTATAAATGAATCAGAGTTCGAAAATGATAGAATGTATACAAATGATAGGAACGCTGCTTCAACATTCAACAATTGTTTCTCCCGTTCATTGTTTTACCACTCTTGCCGTATGTTTACCACAGTCGACCCACCTGTGTGGCGCCCTCACAAATTAGGGTTCTTATTTAACCCTTCTTAAAAGTCACAACCTTATAAAAAAAGTCACAACTTTTCTTAAAAGTCACAATCCTTTAGAAAAGTCAGAACTTTTCATAAAAATCACAATTTTTTTATTAAAGTTACAATTTTGCATAAAAATCACATTTTTTTTCACAAAATGTTTGTCATAAGGAAATCGCTCCGTCAGGGGCGATTTTGCCCTTTTGGTAAAATAAAAATTCGATGTGCCGTTTATATGTTTTTCGAAAGAAAAAAGTTACCCTTTTGGCTTTGAACTTCCACTTAATTCCAACACGCCAAAAGAAAAAAAGAGAATAAACAAAGAAAATTGATTTCAATTGCAATGCGACATTACTACTCTTGCATCTCTCAGTCCACAACTCAAAAAGCTACTAGAATGGTTGAATTCATTACATTTGGTTCTTTAGTGAGCAAAAAACTTCTATGTCCACCACTATTATTTGTACGTTTTTTTTCCTCTATAGGGGAGTCGAACTCAAATACATTAATCAGGCTTCTTATGAAGTGTGTTTCATTCCTCAAAATTTACGAAGCTTAATCGTTACTATAAGGCATAGTGATTCATGTAACTATTGCAATTTCTTTTTGCTATTTTGATGACTTTTTTATGAACTCTATTAAGAATTACCGCAAGGATGACTGAAAATTGATCTTCTCTGTTATCCCTTTCTATAGGTTTCTTCATATAAACAAAGAAAAATGATTTCAATTGGAATGCGCCATTATAATTTCTTTTTGCTATTTTGGCGACTATATGCTCGTAAGATCAAAACACAATTAATCATCAACACACTAAAAATTAAAAGACAAGTTCTGTTCCAACATTCCCCTATCTTCAATCATTTAGGCTAGTCGCGGAGATACATAGACCAAAGGGTAGTCGATCAGTTGAACACCCTTCGTTAGACAATTATAATAACATATAACGAGAATCAAACCATCAAAATTTCGAAAGCAAAAAACTTGCCTGGCCTGAATCTATACGGCCTTTATAGACGCTTCCAAAGCCCCCTTCGCCAATAAGATTAGTTTCCGTAAAACTCTGAGTTGCGATGGCTAGTTCCTTGAACGCGAACAGAGTCAGGTCCATGGAGGATGTACATCTAGTTCAAAACTAACTTGAGAGGTAGTAAGCATAACTAGTATTGAAACCAAACGATAAGAGTGTTCACTAAACGAAAACTTTAAACGGATAATACATAAAACGGAATAGAGTTTATGCAAGGTGGCTTTATTAGAGGAAAGAGAATGAACAAGTCTACCAATAATCTCCACATGAACAAACTCCATTGGCGAAATGATGAAATCGATTGATGTCTCTGACTAGAATTTCTCTGTTTGTATATTTCGAAATGAGCTTGGTGAATGAGTGGCAGTCCTCACATAACCTCAAGTTCTTACTAATTCGTATAGGATCTCCTTTGCTGCTATTAATCAAGCCAAAAGCGACTGCTAATTTCTCACTGTGACCTAACAAAATACGTTCTTTCTCCTCTTCTTCAAGATCATACAGCACGATTCTGGTATCTGGGACATACATCCCATTCTGTTTCATCTCCGTTGATAGTTTTAGTAACAACGCATGAATTTGCTCAATTTGGATGTTAAGTTCATCAACTGACTGGAGAGAGTAGATTTTCCTCTTTACTTCAATCATGCTACAACCAGACACTTTCCGCAATCCCTTGGCCTCCAAAAGCTTCCTTACTTGTTTAACCTCGTCCCACATCTTAGCTTCTGCATAAATATCAGCCAAAAGTACATAGTTCCCAGCATTTGTCGGTTCAAGCTCGAATAACCTTCTACTCGCCCTCTCCGCAAGTTCAACATTACAATGAATCCTACATGATCCAAGAAGAGAACCCCAAACTTTCGGTCCTGGTTCAATCCGCATATCTTGAATGATTATAGCTGCTTCTTCCAACTGATTTGCTCTTCCAAGTAGATCAACCATACAAGCGTAGTGTTCCACAGTAGGGTAGATATTATGTTCTTTCCACATCGAATCGAATAATTGTTTCCCCTCCTCAACAAGCCCTGCATGACTACAAGCTCCCAATACACTAACAAACGATATTGGACTTGGTGACACTCCATGTTGAATCATTTCTCTAAACGTTTCAATCGCTTTGCCCCCAAATCCATGTATTCCATAGCTTGAAATCATGGAATTCCACGCAACAACATCCCGCTTTCCCATCTGATCAAACACTCTTCGTCCCAATTCTAAAGCACCACATCTTGCATACATTGTCACAAGGGCACTAAGAACAGGCAAAATAGAGTCAAGCCCTTTTCTTAGTATATATCCATGTAATACCTTCCCTTGCTCTAGTGCACCCAGTGCTGCACAAGCTTGAACAACACTAACCATTGTCACCGAGTTTGGTAACAAAACATGGTTCATCATATCACGAAAAACATCAAATGCTTCAAGAGGTTTTCCATTCTTCGCATAACAACCAATCATGGCGCTCCACGAAACCATATTTTTCTGCGGCATTTGATTGAAGACACAAGCTGCATTCTCTACGTAACCAAACCTAGCATATACATCAATTAAAGTAGTCATAATATGCGTATGAGTATGATAACCATGCCTGAATAGCTGCGCGTGAATTTCCTTATGTTTTGGTAGAGAAGCAACAGCACAAGCCTTGAGTACATAAGTATAAGTGAATCTATCAGATGTGATTCCAATCGAATTCATTCGTGTATACAAGTTCAAAACCTCGACACCATTTCCAGCTAATGTCAATGCCCTGAAAAACGCATTCCAAAGGAATATAGTTCGCTTGTTAATTTTATCAAACACTTGGCGTGCATAGTCAATAGAGTCGACATTAGAGTACATATTAATGAGTTTAGTAGCCAAAAAGGGATCTTGTTCGAACCCATCATCAATAAGTTTACGGTGAACAGTTAAACCATCATATAATGAGTTTTTTTCAGAGCAAGAGAGGATGAGGAGCTCGTAGGTATGTTGAGTGGGGTTGGGTTCTTGAGAAAGGAGTTGAAGGGCTTGTTTGAGTTCTCCTTTTTTGCAATATGATTGTATAGAATCGTTGTAATTACAACGGAGATTGAAGCTGATACTCTTGCTAGCACTATTATTATGGCAAAATGCGATTGAGATACGACGGGATGAATGAGGATTTTGCACACCACATGGAGGAGGAGGAGGAGGCGTTTGAAGAAGCGTCCACATTTACACATCACAACTAAAGTCTTTCTTTTTCTCTATATTATATATATTTATATATGGAAAAACGTCTCATATAACCCTCAACTTTGTTATTTAGAGCTAATATACTTTCATTATGAAGGTAATTCATATATATCCTACTATTATATAAATAACTCACATATATAAGTGAAAAAACTATAATCTGAGTATATTTAATTCTCCTCAAACATATATTATTATTTTTATTTTTTTGTTTCAATGACTAATTTAGATTTATTATTTTGATGGTCAAATTTATTTAAATTTCGTTAATATTCTTGTAAAATTTATTTTAGATCACCCAATTTATTTCTTCAAATACAAAAACTAAATTACAATATAAGAAAATAGTTTTAAATTATCATAAAGCAAAAAAATAGTTTTAATTTTTTTTCTTTACACTAAGGAATGAAAGAGAGAAAAAAAATAAGAATAAGAATCTCAAATAATGATGATCAAGAAATTTAATAATAATTTATGTTAGTACAAAATTATAACATACCTTGAAATTTGCTAAAAAAATCATATATACCCCCTAAATGATTTTAAAAAAAAAAATCAAATAGTCAAATATAAGTTTAAAACAAAATTTTTCACTTCCGTTAAATAAAAATTATATGTCAGCTCATTTTGTAACGGTAGGGGTATATGTGCATCATTTGTATAACGATAAAGATAATATATGAGCCACTTTCATAACGAGAGACATATCAACTCCAAATGACAAAATTGAAGGGTATATCAGACCACTTTCCTATATCTATATATATACAAAAGAGAACCTTAGGCACGCCTAGGTGGCGCCACCACAAACTACATTTCACTTTTTAATTTATTTATCTCCAGAACTAGTCTTACCTTTCATGAAAAGTTATGATTTTTATGAAAAGTTACGACTTTGATGAAGAATTGCGACTTTATGAAAAAAAGCGACTTTTATGAATGATTGTGACTTATTTGAAGTATTACGACTTTTAACGTTGTGACATTTTCGATAATGCACAATAAATATTTGTTTACACTATCCTTTATTGTCTATAAATATATTTTTTTTCTCATTTTAAAACAATGAAAAAACTTTTTCTTCTTCTTCACAATTAAATATTTGTGTATTTTGCTCCTATTAATGACTCACTGACGTCATTTTTTATGTCACATATCCTAATATGTACTTTTACCGTCATTAATTTATACTTATGTTACTCAGGATAAATCATAAATGTGATCATTTTTATTTTTCTTTACATTATTAATGTTTGCTATTATGTAATCACTTATATGTAAAATAATATAGTGTTTTAGTTTTAGTGACTGATAGATTTTAAATATTATTTTATAAATTTCGTAATATCGAAATAAAATAACATGAAATATATTTTATTTATTAATTCTCATATTATTTTTGTGTGTAAATATTGGTAGTTGAAAACCGCGCAATATCTTCCACAACATCCCCCCACTATAGGCATCATTGAAACAAATTGACTCAATTTCTTTTCCCTACAATTTCCCCATCTTATTGTTTTCTCTAACAATTCTTCTTTTTTTTCTCAAATTTTTAAAAAAAGTTGAATCTTGAAAAATATCATTTTTTTTGTTTGCTTTCTAAAAAATGCTTTCTTTTTTATTAAAAAAATGTTAAATCCATGAAAAAGAGGCAAAGGCAGCAAGTTGGTTATTCTTCTTTGTTTCAAAGAACATGAGGCCATTTGTAAGTTTTTTTTTTTTTTAAATTTCAATGTATTTGTATGTAAGGGTCTATCGGAAATAATCTTTCTGTGTTGTAGGGCATAGGTGTGGTACGTTGTACACATCATATTCTTCGGACCCCACTTGTAGAATTTCAGGAGATATGTTGTTTTTATTGTTGTAGTATTTGCATGTGTTTAACATTGATTAATAGTTAAGTTCATGCAAATGTTGTTTGTCTACTCAGGATTTGAATTTGATGAGTCATTGTTCTTATGGTTGAAAATATTTGTAGTTTTGAAATTTATGGGTTCTGAATTTAATGTTTGTATAAATATTTAGCATTTTTCTATATCGAAAATGGTGGATTCAGTTGAACCTATTTGCAGTGGTGGAGTCAGAAATTTCATCAAAGGAGTTAAAAATTTAAAGAAGTAATTTAACATCTACTATTTATACACACAAAAAAAATAATCATAACCTTGTATATACGAGCCTCTTGCTCCCAATTGGCTCCGCCCTTGCCCGTTGGTTATATACTTGATTCGACTCATGTGTACTTTTTGTGTAAACCATTGATACGTATGTTCTGATTTTCTTATCATATTTTATCGTGAATCGGGGTTTACTAGTCATCAAAGAAGAAAATCACTATCTTGATGTTTCATGTTATCTTTTTTAGAGAGTTTTTTGAGTAATACAAAGAAGATTTGATCTTGTAGCCTATGTTGCTCAGACTCTCGGAAAAATGTTTCCGCACCTATGTCTGATCCTTCAAAAATACACTACTTTTTGGAGGATCCAACACGCACCCAACATCATTTCTGAGGAGTCCGAGCAACATAGCTTATAGCAATACATGACTTTTGGTTATGGACAAGTAAAAATCAGCTTGCTTGTTTGTTTGCAATGTTCAGTTCAATGTGCTAAATGAGACTCTTTCTTTGGTATTTTTAGGTGTCACTACTCAAAGATTCAAAATTTAGGAGGTCATGTTTCTACGCGATCTTTCCTACTGCTTCGTTTTTTTGTTTGATTCTCTTGTTAAGGAGCGACTTTACAGAAAATAATAATCAGGTACATATCAAATTCTCTTGACCTCTTCTGTTATTTATGGAATATCCCCTACTTGACGTTCCCCGTTTGAACCTATATATTTGGTTGAAGTTGAAAAGGATGTTTCGTTTGTGTTTGGACATGAATCACTTGAAAAAAATTGAAGTTTTGCGAGTAAAAACTAAGTTTCTCATCTTCAAATTCTCTGTTTCGAGATGAAGTTAAAATAACGAACAAGATAGTAGTCCCTCTGTTTCAATTTGTTTGTCTAGTTTTGGATATATCTTGTCGTGGAAAGTTGAAGTTAAAGTGTTGTCAGAAACGGAAAGAAAACATGTTTTTGAAACAGACTAAAAAGGGAAGTCGGTGTATTTTTGAGTTTTGTGTATATTGTTGCTTAAGTGATGCACAATGTGAATGGATGATAATCATAAGAACTCTATTATGCAGAGAAGTTCGCGGGGGAAAGGAGGAAGATCATGTGAGGTTTGTTCTTCTTTTATTCGTTGGTTTCTGAGTACTTTGATTATATTCTTCGCGTAAAATAATTTGTGTCATCCATTTAGAATCAATGCAGGCCTAATGGAAGTGAAACATTACCAGAAGGTATCATCGCCAAGACGTCTAACTTTGAAAGACGACCATTATGGGGCTATCCAGAGGTTATATTCATATCCATCTTCTCCGCGTTCCTCATAAGTTCCAAATGCAAAGTTGAATTTATCTGCAAATGAAATTCGTAGACATAATGAGTTGCAGAAAAGCAAAGGAACTTTCTTTTTGAAACGGACTAAAAAGAAAAGTAAAACAGAAGCGTATGCTACTAACATGTTTCGTTTTTTTAACAGAAAAAAGAGCATTCAAAGTACTTATTTGCTGCAGCTGTTGGGATAAAGCAAAAAGAAACAGTAAACAAGATGGTACTAAAGGTGTGTGTTCTGTTACGTTGCATATTTTTATGACATATACAGAGTTACCATAAGTTCGTTTATTGAATTGGTTCGTAGTTTCTATCAAGTGATTTCGTGGTGATGCTTTTTCACTACGATGGTAATGTCGATGGATGGAGGACTTTTGAATGGAGTAACGGTGTAATACACATCTCAGCTTTGAATCAAACAAAATGGTACAGTTTCTATTTGCATCTCAGACGGAGTTGCTTTAGTCTAGAAACGTCTTGTGCTTGGACCAAAACTCTCTTGACATTTTTCGAATGTTGTGAAAATAACAGGTGGTTTGCAAAGAGATTTTTACATCCAGATATAGTTGCTGAGTATAGTTATATCTTCCTCTGGGATGAAGACCTCGGAGTTGAAAAATTCGACCCAAACCGGTATGTGAAAGTTGGTATACTTTCCTTTTTAGTCTGTTTCAATAAAAACGTCTCTTTTTCCCCTTCTTTAGCAACTCTTTCGTTCTAACTTTCCACATGACATGTTTAAGATCACGAGATTTAAAAGTCTCATTTATTTTCTTGAAATCCGTGTCAAGTCAAAATCAGACAAACAAATGGAGGACCATCGCCGCCCAAGGATCTCCCGTCTTTTGGTAATGAAAAAGACACCTATCAGAGACGAAAGTTCAAACTTTTTTTGTTTAGTAGTTGAAGTAACTTGACTGTAAGGAGAGGAGCTCATATACAAGAGATTAAAAGACGGAACTATAAATAGATACAAAGCATTCTAATCGACTTACTGCATTTATTGAACCCGACTTGTTTCATCCTTGTAGATACATATCTATTGTAAAAGATGAAGGTCTTGAGATTTCGCAACCAGCTCTAGATATTGGAAAATCCGAGGTGCATCATCAGATTACTGCTCGCGGGAGGAGATCACGAGTGCACAGGTTCTTATCAACAATTTTCCGTCTTAAAGCTCTCGTTTAACCATAGATTTTGAAGTTGAAACTTGATTAATACATTACATTGCAGAAGGACTTATAAGGCTGGCGATACTGGCACTCGATGTGACTATACCAGTATGGCTCCTCCTTGTACAGGGTAACTTAATTTTGTTTTATGCCTTGTCGCGGATATCTTCATGGGAAATAACTATGAATTGTTGTAGCAGAAATCTCATTTTCTGCATTGAAAAGATCGAAACTCAATTACCTTACGGAACTCATAAGGTGTATCTGATATTGCAGATGGATAGAAGTAATGGCTCCTGTGTTTTCCCACGCTGCCTGGCGCTGCGTCTGGTATATGATCCAGGTTTTTCCTTTTTAGAAACACTGTAGTGTCGATAACAACTATATATGTCATGCTATATCTGCATTACGTATATTTAACTGTTAAAATTTGGTCGTTGAAATAAAGTTACTCCTTCTGTTTCAATTTGTTTGCCTTACTATTTACTTTCTTAAACTTCGTGCAAAGTCAAAACCAGACAAACGAATTGAAACAGAAGGAGTAATCGATATTTACCTCTTATTCCTTCTATCGTTGTTTCGCAGAATGACTTGATCCATGCTTGGGGTTTAGACATTCAGCTAGGTTACTGTGCACAGGTAGTTCTTAGATTTGGGACAGGGCATTTATTTTTCGTTTGTTGTATCGATAGCTCGTTTGAGTTACTGTCATGAGTTGTTGATGCTCTTTTGGTTCGTTTTCGTGATAGGGAGATAGAACTCGAAACATTGGAGTTGTTGATGCTGAATACATTGTTCATTACGGCCTTCCGACACTAGGAGAACCTGAAAAGAAGGTAACTACCACACAACGAAACGAAAACAAGCACATAAGAATACTTAAAATGAACTTTGAAATCTGCAACAGACACATGAAAAAATGTATATACAGCTATATAATGAATCAGTCGCGTTTGGTTAATGTTCATACCTGATCGACAGTCTGTACATACTCATTCGCTCCATTAAATCGACTGTTTTGAGTTCATTTCACCCACAGAGAGAGCAGTAAAGTTTCCTCTCTTTGTGTAACCTGTTATGCTTGTGCTCTACACTAACAACATTCTTTTGAGTTATATCACGAGTTTTAAATCATCGTTTCTTATTTGTCAAACAATTAATTCTCTTGTTGATGTCAATCATGCAGAAGAATTCAACAGTGGGTGGAGAAAACATCACAACCCTTGGAAAACAAGTATGTGTTCGATAACTTTAAACAGTGATCGATGATGTTTATATTGGAAAGAGTCGATAGCTTACCTATCAAAAACAACAATGAAAACATACCTACTACAATCCCACGAGTGGGATCTGGGAGGAGGGTAGAGTGTACGCAGATCTTACTCCTACCTTGGGAAGTAGAGATGTTGTTTCTGATTGACCCTCGGCTCAAGGAAAAACATTTCAAAGATGGTCGAAAAAAGACACTAGTGGAAGTGAAGAAATAATCGAAGTACAGGAAGCTACACGAATAACACTATGACTACTAATATGGAAAAATAAGCGATACAACGCTCTACTACCTACTAACCTGCTATTCTAATATGGTCCTCCACGACCTCTTATCGTGACCACCATGTTAGATGTGTTTACATATGAGTTTTGACGCGTCTTTTCATCAATGCAGGCACCATCTCAACCCAACACTCCCAATTTCAGAGTGGAGGTAAACATCTACCTGACTTTATGTTCAGCTTTTAGTTATCTTCAATCCGAAGCTATATATATAGTGACATACACTTCACACTTTTTATATTCATTCAAAAACGCGAAGCCATTTTAATTGACTCTAGCTATGTATGTGAGTTTCTTCAGGTGAGAAGACAATCATACAACGAGTATAAGATATTCAAAAGACGATGGAAACAAGCTGTCAACGAGGACACATGTTGGACGGATCTCTATCCAGAGTCAGAAAAGTAAAGCATTGCTCTACATGGACTTTAAGTACATCAGGTACTCGTAGAGGTGACAAACCAACTCATTTTTTCATCGATTACAACCCTGGTTTGATCCAAATGGCTCATTTTCCACGTATAGGTTCTTGAAAAAGATGAAATGAACGCGATATGCTGCAGATTCAAGAAATGGAGATAGGCAATGTTTAGTTTTCGCGTTAACAGAAGGAAGGACATCAAATCTGTGAGTTTCACAGTTTAAAAGAAGTAGATATGATGTATAAGAAATGTAAAGTGAATGAATTATAATTTTAGAACACAAGAAAAAATGTACAGTTTCTATAAAGTTACAAATTATACAAATTGTGTAGTATGTGTATATATATATGGAAGTTGAAACATTATTTGAGTAATATATGTAATATTTTGAGTAAGCTTTTACCTTTTTCACAATATTTAGCAAGTTTTTTTTGTTTTTTTTAATTTTTTATAAGTTATATGGTTATCGTAGAAATATTATATAACGAAAAGGGACAAATGTATGTCTCTCAATTTTAACGTTCGTTGTACTTTGAGGTCATTCATATGTTATTGTTAGTTTGTATTGCTCTTGTTCTTAATAGAACTCTAAAGTTGCAAATTTATAAAGAGATATATAATAGCACTTTTAGTCCTTTAATTGATGGTAAATTCTAATTTTGATCGTCGTGATATTTATGACTTTAAAAAATAATCTTCAAATTAACTATAATGTGTGCTTCTGGTCCCTTTACGAAGGAAATATGTTATATTTAAAACTATATTACTGTCAAATATCAACTAATAGTACAAAATTGATATAACACGTGAAAAATTAAGTGATGAAATAATTTATGAGTATGGCAAATTTGTGAGTATTCACTGGCAAAGTAATTAAAAATGTATTATTTAAATAATTAAATTAATAATTTAGGAATCAATAATGATTTAACCCTTATATAAATGATGATGAGAGAGTACCAACATTTCAAACAGAGAAGCACATGCCTACTTTGACTTCATTTTTCTATTTAATTAAAATACACATATATGGTCCTCTTTTATTTTATCCTTTTGCCACTTGTTTGCTATAATTTGGAAATATATTTTCTTTTTTAATACTAGACTCATAGAGTAGTATTTTAGCAATGTACATTTTTGTCCAACCTATAAAGCTTTTTGGAAATATTCAATTAATGTCATTCCAATGTAATGACTAATGACATTTAAAAATCTCTTTAAATTATTTTCCCCAATAAAATAAATAAATAAATAACATCTAAGATGCTTTTAGGATGTGGTTGGTACGGAGAAAAATGTTTTATTAGAAAATATTTTGGACAATTAATGATTTTCTTATTTATGTTTTTTGATGTGTGATGACTTTGACTTGAAACCCACGCTTTACCACATATTTGGATCTTTGACCCGACCCAAGACCCAATTCCGGCCTGACCCTAACCCAGGACTCTAGCCTAACTCGAGACACAACAGCAATCTAAAATTTGACTCGAGAGCCGAGATCGATCTTATTCAATCCCTACTAGAGACTTGACCCCGAGCCAAGACCCGACCTAACATTCATTCAACCCTAGACACGACCTCTGAATCGGGGTCGAGTTTTTTGTAAGGGTCACGATTAAGTCCCATATTGCGGTACAGATTGGATCTTAAATTGAGGTAGGGATCAAGTCCTAAATTAAGGTCGGGTCACAACTCGTGTATCAAGTCGAGGTCTAGTTGAGTTGCTTCATTAGTCAAGCCAGGGTGGAGGTCGATCTCAGGTTAGGGTTAGATTAGATCTTGAGTTAGGGTGGTGGTTGGGTCTTTCGTCGGGGTCAAGGTTGGAGTTCCAAGTCAAGTCGAGGTTAGGATGATAATCCCCGGTAAACGTCTAGTTTTGAGTCAAAATTAGGTCTAAGTCGGGGTGGTTCTCGAGTCAAGGTTGGAGTTAAGGTTTCAAGTTAGGAAAGTTGGGGTTCAAGTGTTTTGAGTAGGGGTCGGGTTTAGGATCGAAGGCTCGAGCCTTGATAACGAGTTAGAACGGATGGTCCTGAGCAGAGAATGGGGGTGGGCAGAGTAGGGGACGAAGGAGGAGTGAGTCGCAAGTTAGGGGAGAGGGTGTGGACCTAAGCGAAACGTGAGGGTAGATTGTGGGGTTTATGACGACTAATTTGAATTAATGTTGCATAGAATTTATTAAAAAGACAACTACTTTCCATCATAAATTTCTCAATTCTCAAAATTTGAACCATGTACTTGTAAAAGTGTAAAAATTGCATTCATCCCACCATACTTCTCGATGATTAAAAGAAAAAATATATACAATTCAATTATGCAAAGGGAGGGATGCCAAATCCTCTTAAATTGTCCCAAGGAAGGACATGTCACATGGGTTGCTAAAAATAATTGTTTTAAACTCAAGGTCAATTAGATTCCCTACACATTTATAGAGTCAAGAGTTTTAAAAACAGCAGATTCAGAATTGGATGGCCATCACCAGTCCCCCACCCATTCACATTCTCATTTTATTTTATTTTTAATTTCTCATCCGGTGTTTGATGTCCGTATTAGGCCTCGATTAATCCAATTCATCCAGTGTAAGGTTCATTTAATGAGAAAGCGCCCCCTTACAAGATCATTTCCTATACAGAGTTCGAACTCAAAACCTCTAATTAAAAATAGAGAGATTATGTCCATTCCACCAAAACTCTGGTTGGTCATTTAATGCTCACAAGTCTCAGTTAGTAAAGTTGCTCGAACACAGCGCGTGTTGAATCCTCCAAAAGTAGTACACAAATGTAGCAAATATTTTAAAGAGTCCGAACAACATAACTGATATGAGGAAACAGATATCATGCACACAAACTGACTCAAACACCACACTATTATTTTTATTAAAAAAAACAAGGGGGTGGAGGGGTTACATGTGCCCATGCCATCACATGCTCAATCTACCATCCATTATGTGTTAGTTCTATAATATATCTACTACTACTACTTTCTTTTCTTCTTGAGAAAAGATGTACTTGACACACAAGTTCAAAACAGCTATGCATCTTCAATCCAAAGCAAGTTAATATCGGCTACATGAATCCTCACTGATCATGTCGCTCATTAAAATAAAAAAACAACAGTTACTAGAAGTTCTCTATATATTCTACCGGCCTATAATCTACGATAAGACTAAGAGACTCCCAAAAAATGTAGGACCTAAAGTAAACTATAACTTAAAAATGCAATAACATAGAATATACTACTATACAATTGAACAACACTACAACATACAGTGCATTATTATGGTAGCTGAGTTTAACTACCCTACCCCAACTTCCACCCACCATAATTTTTAAGTTTGTTTACATTGACAACAACCTCACTCACTCCCTTCTCTACAAGCAATAAAAGCCCATCTAATGTCTTTATTGCTTAGGATAAGTTAAAGCTCTCTCCCAAACTTTCCCTTAAACATAATAGGGACTTGTGGGGGCTGCATCATTTGTCTAAGAGTGAACCAATATCACATGAAGACACTTTCAACATCAATAATAAACAAAAATTGTCCTACTTTATAATAAATTCAGCACACCATTTTCTCATTGACTAGCTGTTATGACAACAAAAGGAAATTCAACCTTAAGGTTCAGTATTTACACTCAAACTTGACCTCAAACTCTAACTTTGAGTATACGCATCTAGACTCGTCTCCACTGTGTCACTTGAACACTCCAATGATAACACCTCCAAGATTTATGTGTCGCGAGACATTCACACCAAGTTGAGATGTCTAGATGCGGACTTTCAAAGTTGGAGTACTTACTTGTTAGTTAAGGCCAAGTTTGAGTGTTTTGTTCATGTATTATAATAAGTTATCCATACACTGAAATTCTGATGCTAAATAACCTTTAATGGTACAACAGTAATCAATTAATTAATGGCCAAAACATGGAGACAATAAACATAACTATTAGTGACAGTAATGAATACCTCAGTAGATATAGTCACTAAGCAAACAATATTTTATAATGACAGAAACTATCAACATCAATAAAATATACTAACAAGTTTACTGAATAAACAACTTGATTAAGAGAGAGAGAAACACAATGGATATATGTATTATACTTCAATCTGAAACTAGTACTTCATCCAAGTTTTTTGCTAACTTAGAAAAAGAATCACATTTTCTTCATTACTGAAAGAGTAAAAAACTTAACACTACTGCTAAGGGCACAAATCCCATGATGAAGTAGCAAAAGATTACCTGGAAATAGCTGTCCTTCAAACAATTATTAACAAATCAAATCTAAGAACAGATATTCCTCTCCCCTTTCAGACTCACAGAAACACAAATCAAAGACCAAAAAAAGATCTAATTTGACTTTTTTCCTTCCCTTTCTCCTTCATTTCTTTTAAAGAAAGAGAGGTACTTTTTTGATTTCTTGTGGATTTAGTAATGGCATCCAAAACAATTACAAGTTTTGGGAGTGAAAGAACAGTAACCAAAAGGCCTGTTTGGTATGTTGCAATTGATAGCATAGCAACAAGGAGTAGGCAAGCATACTGCTTTAGCCCCACCACAGCAAGTGCAAAGTGCACAAATCTGAAAACTCCCAAGCTTCCTCCTTGTGTTATTCAGCATTATCATCATTTTCTCTGCCTTCCCTGGCTCAATTAGAGGCACCATCTCAGACCCTTTTGCCTACACAAGCAAAATCTAGCTCAATATTCCATAAAAATTCAATCTTTACAGACACTATCTAAGACCCTTTTGCCTACAGTAGCAAAATATAGCTCAACATTTCATAAAAATTCAATCTTTAGACACACCATCTCAGACCCTTTTGCCTGCAGAAGCAAAATCTAGCTCAACATTACATAAAAATTCAATCTTTATACACACCATCTCAGACCCTTTTGCCTACAGAAGCAAAATCTAGCTCAATATACAATAAAAATCCAATCTTTATTGGCACAATATCAGACCCTTTTGCCTACAGAAGCAAAATATATCTCAATATTCCATAAAAATCCAATCTTTATAGACACCATCTCAGACCCTTTTGCCTACAGAACCAAATATAGCTCAAACACTCCATAAAAATCCAATCTTTATAGACACCATTTCAGACCCTTTTGCCTACAGAACCAAATATAGCTCAAACACTCCATAAAATTTCAATCTTTACAGACACCATCTCAGACCAAATTTCAATCTTTACAGACACCATCTCAGACCCTTTTGCCTACAGAACCAAATATAGCTCAAACACTCCATAAAAATCCAATCTTTATATCAAAAAACTCTAATGGGATCTATCAAGAAACATTATTAACAGATTGAAAGACGCACAAAATAAAAAAACTTACTTGTGAAATTGGGGCAGCATGAGTACTCATAACTAACACAAAGAATAGAAAGGGGAAAAGAACCCCACTAACAGTACCAGACATCTTAATTTTTTCTCCTTTCTTTCTTACCAAACTCAAGATAAGATATCTTTATGCTATATATTCTCACAATTTTTGAGGAAAAGAAAAAAAAAATGTTAACTATGAAGTTGGGTTCTTGATTTTTCAACAAAGAGGGGTTTTTTTCACATAAATAAAGTAGTTAGGAAGAACATAGATTGGGAGAATGTGATTAATGGCAATGAACTGTCAAGAAAAGAGTTAAAATTAGAAAAATGGTGTTTGAAAATGGAAAAGAAAAAAAAGGGTAAAAAGGAAAAAGAAAGAAAATTGGAGAGTTTGGAGGAAGGAAAAGAAAGTGAAATGAGTGGTTTGGTTGGGGTTCATTGTTAACATTTTTTTAGTACTCAGTATATAGTAGTAGTATAAAGTGGGACCAATAATGGAGTTTTCGATTTCGATTTCGATTTCGAGTCTCATACAGAGTTATCTTGGTTAGAAAGTATTTTATTCTTCGATATAAGATTTTTTGGTGTAAATTCAGTGAATAACCGACATTGAGTGGGGAACGAAAGTAGTAAGTGAGACCAATAAGGATATGTACTGCTTTCTTAACTAGAGGTTTTGAGTTTGAATCTCGTATAACATTGTCTTTGTGCGTTTTACCCTTTAATACAAAATTTTTCTATGTGAATTAGGATTTAATTAAATTTTAACGTGGATAAGAATTATCTGGTGGGAAATCAAAAAGTAGTAAGTGGGAAGTCACAGGTATAGCAGTGTGACTAGGTGACTATGTGAGTGTAATTATGTGTGTCATTATTGGCCTCTCTCTGCCTATTTTTTACACAATAAGTTTCTCATGACAGATAACTCATCTGTATTGGATAAAAAATACAAAAGTTTTTCCCAAACTAAATCAAGTAATTGGTCTTTAAAAAATCAATTTTGCCACAAATAATAACAATTATGCTAAAGTGGTTGTTTTCGATAAACTTTCGATATGAGTAAGTGTATTAAAAAAGAATAACTCGACAATCATAGTTTAGTCGACTTCGACTTTCATATAATTATCTAATAAAAGATTATGACTTTATCCTTTAAAGAAACGTTTCAATTAAATCAATACTAATACTTTAAATATATAGAAATACTTAAAAGAAAGTAGAAATAATTTTTTTCGTGAATCAATTCCACAAAATAAGACATTTCACTCAAGTGGAGTAATCAAAGATCTATCGCCGAAACAAAATAGTTCTATAATAATACTAGTTTATAAAGTTGTTATAATCGTAATAATAATATATATGTATAGTATATGTAGTTATATATACATATATATAACCCCAACCAACATTGATCTTTTCATATTTTTTTATATAAATATCAAATTTATTTATTTATTGAAATTCTGTTTTTAATTATTTCCCTTTTATGAATTTTCCACCGAATTTTTTCAGAATTTACTACTCCAGTATTAGGTAGCAGAACAAAACCCCATGTTACACCATCACCAATCTTGTCGTTTACCTACGTCATCTATTTAATCAATAACAGAAAAAAAAAGTTCGACTACAATAACATAATCCGTGTAATTCTACGTTGTGATGTGTGTACACAACAGTACCCACGTAAAGGTAGAGAGATTGTTTTCAATAGACTATAGTGAAGAAGATTACTACTATACTTTGGCCTAGTGTAAGAGTACAACACGTGATGTGTGAATTAGACATACGTCACAAGTTCAACCCTTGCATCAGACAAAGGTTTGATATTTAAGTGGAGAAGAATAAAGGTATGTGTGAGTTGGTCTATTTTCTATCGAGATTCGAATTGTACACAACCTAGCCCTCAATGTTTCTCAAAGAACAATTATACTGAAACATAATTGGAATAACATTGCAAAGAACTCATAAGTCATCAAGCTGCTGTTAGTTCAGTCTATCAATGAAGGTTGTAGGGAAGCAATGGTACAAACTAAATCTGAAGGATAATATTTGTCTTGAGGCAAAGTTAATCTTGTCATTCTAGTGCCCAGCATTCGCTATCTAGATCCATCCACGACTTCTAGAAGATCCTAAGTCTTGGTGAGCAGAGTTACTCTGTTGGTAGGAGGTAACAGGTACTTGGTTGAATCGAGGTAATATACCACGGTTATTTGTGGGGGTGGGGGTGGGGGTGGGGGTTTAAGTATACCTATAAGATCTTGACTATGCAATTTTGTCACAACTGATTGATCTTCTTGTTTATCTTCCTCTATGTAGATCAACCTAATGCAGCAGATATCCTTCTCTGGAATACGATCTTGCTACTTTCTGCACTAACATGCAAATGGCAACGCGGAGGGGGGGTGTAGAGCACATCCAGAAGAATAGAATCAGTAAACTCCAAGACGTTGCGATGTCAAGAAGCTTGAGAACAATCTTTCAACCAGTCCATAATCTGTTGAATAATAGGTGGCGGTGATGATCACCTGGGGGTTGTGCAAGCGCCCTTAACAGTCACTCAAGATTCCAGAGCCAAAGTTGAGAGCAGTCTTTTCAGTCCCTCAGCAATTTGTTGAATAATAGGTGTTGAAGTATCGGTGGTGATGATCACGCGTATGTGTTTAGCGTCCTTTACAGGCACTCCAGAACCCACAAACGCTCCTGAAGTCATTTTGAAGATATTGGTAAAAATAAGAAGCTTGATCAAGGCAGGATGGACAATTAAAGGTCATTATTATCAAAATTGTCAACATAAAGAAAAAGGAACATTATTATAAAAAATAAAAAAAAATAACAAGTAATAGATAACAAAGGAGTTAAGAAGGGACTGACAAATATATAAACTTAAGGTAAGTTACATTCCAAAAGGATGTAGTATAAACCATGAGATTGCAGAATCCCTTGAACAATCGAGTCTTTGAACGCAAATTGCAGCTAAAGCAATTAGGTCGAGGGCATGTCTGTCTGGGCATCAAGCTTTGGTGTGAGAAAGGAATGAGAGTATAAACCATGCAGTGGTAGGGAATCCCCAAACCCTCAGCATAGCAAGTTTTTGTCTAGTAAATGTATTTGTGTCTCTCTATAGAGGAGAATGTAAACTCTATTATCTAAAATTCAAGAAAACAGAATATATCGAAGTGATCTCCTCTGGTAATCCCACAAGTGAGTTTGGGGAAGGTAGAGTGTACGCAAACCTTACCCCTACACGAGGTAGATATAGAGATTGTTTCCAAAAGACCCTCGGCTCAAGTGCAACAAATCAAAGTAGTTAAGAAAACAGAAATATGACAGACAAGAAGACAGATCAATTCATATGGAAAGCAGTACAGGGCGTCCAGAAAAAGAACAGTAACAACAAAGAAAATAATGCGGTAACTCAAAGATAAAAGGAGACACATGGTAATAGCTATCAAAAGCAATAGTCAGTTATAGTAATACTCAGGAGGAGAACGTGGAGCATCTACGTAGAATCTTCCATTCCTTTACTTGTACTAATCATAGAATAAATGACTAGAATTACTAATGTTCCTTCCATTTAAACAAAAGCACTGTACCCTAATCCAACAGATTTGGCTCTATAGATCTTACAAAGAAGAGCATGCTTCTACGATCAGTCATGTTTTTTCAAACTTCTCACAAAATGATCCATGCATATTTGCACTTCAATACGGAGGAATTGACATAGCAAAGGAGGCTAAGCAAAAGCTATCAAAGGGATGTGCCCAGGCTCGGAATATCCTTCTTTCATACCCAAGAGTAGCCCTACTTCTACAACAACAACATACCCAATGTAATCCCACAAGTAGGTTTGGGGAGGGTAGAGTGTACGCAAACCTTAATTCTACCTTGGGAGGTAGAGTCAGTTTTCAATAGAATAGCCCTATTTTTAATAGGAGCAATTCAAGCATTAACCAGTACTACCTCAGACCTCAGGACTTTGTTTTGCTATTGTACCTGCAGTCCACTTGACTACTTCCACTCCAAATAAGAAATTTACTTAAGAATTCAAAATGACAGAGGTAATACCAATCTACACATTCATCTTTATGATTCATGTTTTGAAAATCTGCTCCATGTCTACCACAACAACATACCCCGTGTAATCCCACAAGTGCAGTCTGGGGAGGTACAGTGTACACAGACCTTATCCCTACCTTGGGAAGTAGAGAGGTTGTATCTGATAAACCCTCGGGAAACTGCCTATACATTCTAATTATTGCTGTGAACACCTCAGTTTTTTTTCATGGTTCTCACTGAAAACGAAGTCTTATCATTGGGACAGAGGAGAGCAACAAACACAACTCTGAACTTTAAAGTAGATTCACTTCTTTTGTATTAGAGACACAATTTAAAGGCTCCTCATTACAAAATAGCAGGTAGTTCGTCAGGTGTAACTCCCTAAGCTACTATTTATCTTATTCGATTATTGATAGCTAACAACTCTACGATTGTCTCTTCTTAGAAGATTCAAGTTATCAGCTGGGAGTCAATAAGTCCATATATCACCAATTCACAAAACCGTTTTTTTTTTTTGTCAAGACAGAGATGTATTTCTACTTTGGGTTGAATATCCTATGGTTCAGTGCCAAATTACAAGATTCACCACTTCAACTTCATCAAATCATGGTACATCTCACTTAAGTTAAAACTTTACATGTTTCACAGTTCACCAGAGAGCATTAGCTTCCTATTAATTAGTTGAGCACAGTATGTTAAATGTCTTGCTGCAACCAAAAAAGTAATGACTTCCTATTTGCATAAATTGTCATTCCAGTATCACATACCCATAACAAATTCTTCTGAGACGATCTTGTTGCCACAAACATGTGCCACCTAGGGATGCAGTTATCCAGGGATGAGATCCTCCATCTCTCACGGCCTTCATGGATGACGATTGTGGTAATCCTGTAGCCTACAACATAAAACTACTGAACATATATCATGTGAAATACAAACTAGTTCTTGAGTTTTGTTTAAGAAAGAAAGAGAAATGGTGTAATTACACAAGTAGAGCTACCTTCAAGGCAGAAATCCCTATTCTTGATTTTAAAAACAATTAGGATCTTACTAACAAATTCCATTCTAGTTTTGAGAAAAACAGATATACATGGCAATCATTGGAAACGCTAAATTACACCATCATTAAGGGGGGAAATTAAGGTAAAAGAAAAATAAGTTAAGAGGTTACATCTCCCTTTCCATTAATAACTGCCATCCTGATGGATTGTGCTGCTCCATAAACATGTCCCTTTCTGTCCACTGTACAATTTCTACAGAAAATTCACAGGGGATTGTTATGTAAACTTCTTTAAGATGGAGAAACCCCTACATACCGTGATTTCTTCGGTGAGCATCTAACGAATCCAGTTTACCAGATAATGATGCACTGAACAGACAAAGAAAGATCCATTTATTTGACATCAATTCTGTTTGTGATCACCACAAGTTACCTCATACAAAACCTGCAAGGACAATATACATCTGCCAAAAATAAAAGAGAAAACTAGAGCAAAAAATTCAGTTGATGGACAGATAACTAAAACCATGAGATACCCTTAAAACTTTGTTGGTTGATAATAATTATAAGCAAAGCAAGGCATTGACATATGTCTAGAACAATTGCAAGGTACACGAGTTCTTCCTCGGAAAAAAAAAAACTGCAAGGTACAAGAGTAGGCATTTAGATTATTACAACCTTCTCTGATATTAACAAAAGCTGGATGCTGTTGATGGTCATACAAGAGATTAGGGGGTTAAATTAATTCACAAAGAGAAATGAGGGCTGTTGGCTGTTGAATAATTAACAGTTGGATTCACCAATTTGTGCCAACATCGGCAGACTTATACATTGCTCCAAAGTGAAAGTACAGATATGTCAACTTTGTCGACTGAAATGCAATTTCAGAAGAATAAATTGAGATTTTTACTGGATTCTGTACATCTCCACCGATGGAAAAGAATTTACAGGCAACTGTTATTGATTCTCAAAAAGATAGAAAATGAAGATGCTGGCTGGTAATTGGTGGATAAATATCACCCCTCTCTGTCAATGTTATTATCACCAGACGGCATCTTTCTCGTTTCTGAGAGTGACAGTCGCCTGGGCTTCGTTGAAACTGCTTCAACAAGCCCTTCTGAAGTCATGTTCAATGCACTGGTTCCTGATGATGAACCCAATAGACGCTGAACTGTAGGAGCATCAGTAGATGCTGCTGCAATACTATAAGTGAAAACCGTCATTGGGTGATCAAACTTGCAACTTGGGCCAAATTTGCAGATCCCATATCTGGAATAGAAAATACACAGTGGTTCTCCCTGCAAAACAAATCCAACAAAAGAAACCAAAAGAAAAGAAAATTTTCAGGTGGCCAAGTTTCCACATTACCAAAAAGGTTTTTGGAGGAATTAGCAGGAAAAGATAACCAGTCTTTACTCTTTAGACCATTTCTACTTATTTTTTTCCCTACATCTCTACTTCTCTTCCTTTATTTTTCTCCCAAATATGTTCCAGGACTGCAGCAGTCATGCAGATTATGAAAATCTCGACAATAACACAACTCCTTCACCTTACATGATACACCTAAGTTCAGTAAGGTGGTGTTGGATTACAAATCTTTTGAATTTGAATTTGAAGGAATCAGTAGTTTTGTGAGTGTCAAAAGAATTGTTTTCCAAGAATAGTTTTTTTGCTCTTCTATTTCCTTTTTGCTTTCTGTAGATAAAATAACTACTGTTTGGTTAGAAAACAATAGATTCTTCAGCCAGAAAGCATACTAAGAGTTCGAAGAAGTGAAGGATTTCTATGCCACAATTGACAGTATGACACCTTCTAATCCCCAGAACTTATTACATAGATGTTTGTTTCCTTCATTGATAATATCCTCAAGCCCGACAAAAAATTTTCATACTCGCGGGAATACGAAACAATGAGTAGCTTAGTCAAAAACTAGTCTTAACATGGATTCCAACAAATCTAGAGGTCCCTACCGATTTGAAGTCCTAACCTAATCAACAAAAGTTTTCTTTCCTTCTTTATTTTTTGAAGAACACTTTTTCACATGGACTACAAGTCTATCTTCCAAGCAGAAAATAATGAAGACACCATCTCTTTGAACCCATGAAACCTGTAATGTCAACTTATCAACTAGGGCACTTTGTTCGCAGTAGGAACGAAAAATACAATAACAGAATTGGGAGAGGACCAACTTCCCAGATTTAATTATCAAGCACATCAAGCATGAGAAACAAAAACACTAACACTGACAACAAGTATGGAAGCTTTAAACAGCAAACTCATCACTAGACTGATGCCAAAATGAACTAGCAAATAACAAAAAATTCTACTCACAGGGCGTAAAGGAAGTCCAATGGGACTTAGCTGACAATCAGGAGGAGGAATAAGCCTTTCCCTTGGATGATGGAATCTACAAACAGCACCAAACTTGCAGTCTCCGGTCTTCATGTAAAACTGGCATTCAGGCTGTCCAGGTCGTTCAGGGAAGACATTCTCCCCTTGCAATGCATAGTACCCCATAGGACCAGAAGCTTGACGATATGGGGAAGTGACTCCTTGGGATCCCATGGTCGCTGGATCACTGGATCGTGAAGTTCCATAGACCTGGTTATTTCCAGCTGTCTGTCCCTGGCCCTCAGGAGAAGAAACTGAGCCCATCTGACCCTGAAAAGATATTACCTATATGTAAATTGAGTTTGTTTGCACGTAAAAGAAAACCTAAAAATAGATATGCAACAGATCATAAGCTTGTTCAATACAAAAGTATTCAAAACACTTGAGCATAAATGTTTACATTATCTTGCGCAAATACTGTCTTATAAAGGGAAAAGATTTTAAGTACATTTATGAATGCTCCTACTAGGGACTAAGGTCAAGTTCAAACTCAGCCAGCTCCGCTCCCAATTGCAGCCCACTTCTTTCCCATCAAAGGAAAGATGATTATTCAGATACCATGTTCTTACAAATTCATTCTAAACATATTTCCATCTGGATATCAGCCATAATAAGAACTTAATACCATATGACTACAAGAGTGGTCTATTGTTTTTTATCTCTAAGAACTATAAACGCAGTGAAAAGGCTCCGTGAAACTAGTTCACAAACTTTTCTCGCCTATTTCACAATTGAGGGAATAATATCTTAATGTCCCACAGAAAATTATTCACTCAAATAGCATAGGAAGAAGGAGAGTATCTAGTAATGGTGGCATCCTCGAAAAGCAACAGATGAGAACTACATCTTGGGAGTAATAATTACCAAGAAATTGTGGAATTGGTTTTCTATGTAGTATTGTGATGATTCTCAAATATATTCAAGTTGAGAACAGAACCTTCAAATTTAGAAAGGAATCTCCGCATACACAAGCTGGGAGGGAAAAGGATAGAATTCTTTTATTCATCCATCAATAACAGTACATATTCTAGACAAGTTTTAATAATCCACAAATATGAATATAGGAAAGAGGTTATAAAATCATAGACAAAACAGTTCGACTTAAACTCAGTTCAAGACTAGACCTTCTTGATCAACAAGCAGATGTGGAACCCAAAGAAGAATTATCTACGTGAAGCAAATTCTGGTTTCGAGAATAACAAGCAAGTACAAAGTTAATTCATACACAACAAACAATTGCAATTAGCAAGGTATCATATGGAAGCTTACACTGTATGCAAATCCTGGAACTGATACTACTCCCTGAGGTACTATCAATGGAGTGTAACCTGAAGGACCTTGCCAGCGTGCCCCAGGGATAAAAGAACCTCTAGACAAGGGATAGGACAGCTGACCAGGATTTGTTGCAGAAGGAACGGGAGGATAAACAGGAGAACCACGTAAGGAGACCATCATGTTAGAAGGTTGGGGATGGTGAAATTTACAGGTACTTCCAAACTTGCACTGTCCAGTTCTCATGTAATAAGCACATTCAGACTCATTCTGCAGGTAGAAAAAAGGGCATTATGCATAAACACAGAGCACAAACATGTCTCAATGAAGAAGTCTCGGTCAACCATTTCCACAATAATAACACACCCTAGCAAATCCAATGAAGCAATGCATGTATCCATGAATTTCAAACAAAATGACAAGGCAATAAATTCACTTATTAGTTTTCTCTTCTATGTTAAACATAAGTATGGCTCCCTTCAATCATTACAATTGATCATATATAACTTTTACCAGCAAGCATGTGAAATAAAAGAAATTGCAAGTGCCCTGTTCAAAAATATGGCAACTGAAAAGAAAAATGCAGGTTATGATCCATTGAAGTCATTCTGAACGCAGACCTTTTTGCATAAATTAGAAAATAGATCTATAAAATTCAACAAATAGTTCTGGTAATGAAGTCAAACCGGGCGAAGTGGGTAGCCCAAGACATTAAGGGTAACTCTTCCAGCAATCCCAGCCTTGTCTTTAGGATGGTGAAATTTGCAAGTGGCTCCAAATTTGCAAGTTCCCGTTTTCAAGAAGTACTGCGAAATTTCTAAAATCTTTCAGTCCATGAGCTAAATAGGTTTAAGGGAATTAGCAGTGACAAATGAAAAGCTACCACAGGAAAGCTCACGCAGAGTACGACTTGAAGAGTCAAATAGATCGAATTTAAGAAAGAAGATTATATTAAATATTAAATGCCTGAGTCTAACTCTAAAACTAATCATTAATGGTTAATAAGCATTCAAAATGAGAGAACTTCTAAACCATTAAAAAGCATAATAAATAAACACTCCAGATAGAAAAGTCTCTTCTATTTCACGAACATTTTGACAAATAAACCAAACCAAAAATCCAGATTCATCTTTCACTTGTTCACTGAAGACTTGCAACAAAGCTGTGCTTATACAATATTATATCTATATGAGTTGTGTGAACAAACTCATCTAAAAGTTTAAGCGGTCAGCGAGGGAACAATTATGTTTATTTCTTTTATGTCTAAGATAGGCCCCTCATACATGGCCTCGTTCATTTTCCTTTTCTTTGGGTCAGACACGCAAAATATTTTGTTGATAGGTGGTGTTAATACCAAAGGACCTCTGCTTGCTGTGATTGTTATACCATGTTAAATTGAGTGAACCGACTCACTTAATAGCCTATGTTGCTAGATGGAGAACATTTTTGTTTATTGATTCTATGTATAAAACAAAGTTGTACTTTTACTTGAATGTTGGAGATTAAAGTCGCTTCATAGAAGGAGTATGTAATATTCATTTATGCAACCCAAGATCTTAAAAAGTAAAACAGACAGTAGTACAGAATCTAGCAATAATGTTCAAAGAAAATCACACAGTGAGGTAACCTTCCTTTTTAAGCACCAAACACTGGTCTTGGGATAACTAAATTTATTAACCAACAACTCACCTTAATCCCAAGCAAGTTAGGATTGGCGATATGAATCCTCACTAAAGATGTTGCTTCACTTAAATTCAGAACTAAATTTATCAACCAGAAAATTAAAAAATTACACGGAGAACATTTCCAGTATCAAGAAATGATATATACAGAAAGCAGCATAGATTTATCAAACCAAATATTTAATAACCAAATAAGACATGGTTCATTCTCTACCATGGATTGAAATATAATTGTTGAGTATGGGAGAATCAACTTTAGTCGCAGAGTTCATTTGTACTCTTTCATTTCCAAATCATTTAGAAAACCAGTTTATTTCCAGGATTTACTGTGCGCTGAAACAGGCCAGGAATCAATGAGTCTTATATTTTAGCTTTTTACATGCTTTGATAAGAGATTAGTACTTTGTTTTACCATGAATCTTTATTTAAAACCTCTTAGTGTAAATCCAGCCCCCAACTAGTTTAGGGTTGGGGCTATTTGTTGTTGCTCCATTTCTATAAATAGATGCTATTACACTGCTAGTCATTTCCCTGCATGTTCAGCAAAAAAAGACATGGACTGAGCACATACCTGGCATTCTGGTTGTCCTATTCTTTCTGGATACTCTCCCTTCATCCTTGCAGTGGCGATGGCCTACATCAGACACTTTGCATATCATCAATTATACAAATCAAAGAATATGCTAGAATTTCATGCATATATCTCTGTGGATTCATGTAAACTTAAATTCCGTGACAACTATGAGACAAACAGTTAGGTGATTTCTTTCCAATCGCCTAAGCCTTGGTAGGTAGAGTTACCCGATACATGTGCTAGTCGGAGGTAGCAAGCACCCACCGCGAACTGGACTGGATACCACCATTATCACCAATAAAGAAAAAGATCCCAACTGAATATCTCAAATTGCAGTGTACAGAGATGCTTGTTGCAGTACGTACAAGGAAGCTTATGTCTAGTGTAAATAAAAAATGTAAACTAAGGAACGAGGATTCAAAATGTATGACAGATTTTTCACACCCTACTTAAAAATGGAGTGCAGGGTCGTCCTTTGATACTTTTTCCTTATGATACAAAGAAGGGAGCACCTTCTCCGACCTGCCCACTTTGCAAGTGCTAGTCGGAGGTAGCAAGCACCCACCGCGAACTGGACTGGATACCACCATTATCACCAATAAAAGAAAAAGATCCCAACTGAATATCTCAAATTGCAGTGTACAGAGATGCTTGTTGCAGTACGTACAAGGAAGCTTATGTCTAGTGTAAATAAAAAATGTAAACTAAGGAACGAGGATTCAAAATATATGACAGATTTTTCACAACCTACTTAAAAATGGTGTGCAGGTTCGTCCTTTGATACTTTTTCCTTATGATACAAAGAAGGGAGCACCTTCTCCGACCTGCCCACTTTGCAAGTGCTGCATAAATGTGCTTACAAACAATATGACCTTGTCATTAAACATTTTTAGTGAGGGAAACGGAGTCACAGGACAGAATTGTTTGTCAGTTCAGCAAAGCAAAGTCTCGGAAGCTCATCGATTAACAGTTATTCAAGTTCCAGTAAAAAGAAAAATGAATAGTAATACATAAGGGCTCTATATATAGGGACTTGCGATCCTAATTCATGAAATTATAAATTATGACCAAATCATTGAAATATTTTGTACATGAACCAAGATAAGTAGAAAAAATCAACAACACCAAACAATAAAATCGTTCAAGTTTGCATAATTTCTAGGAAGTATTCTCAAATTCATCTTCCCCTAATAGTGGAATTCAGTGCCTTACCAGCTTCCTATTAGGGGGATGGTTGAACCGGCAAGTTGATCCAAACCTACAGAGACCAGTTCTGATATAGTAGGAACAATCTGGTTCGCCTTCACGGACAGGATAATGTCCCGACTCAATTGAATCTCTTGATCTCAAATTCATTTGCCACAAAGTGTCTGAAAAACCAAGTGAGCAATAAGTACTATTATTGATAATTGGGGCAGCTTAAATGATACTAGTATTAATACCAGTTCCATAAACTTCTTCCAAATGCACTGAGGTTTGGACCTAGACAACTAATTTTACCGGTATTTAATCCAGTGTTATCAAAGGCGAACAAAAAATCTCTAAGGTCCATTGGGTCTTTAAGTGCAAAGCGCTAATAAAACATAGATTTAATGAAGGAAGGTACAAATGGTGAAAAAAATACAAATATGTATGTATAGTCCAATACTAATAATTAAGCGCATGAATGTCAAATATACGGAAAAAGAGTGAAATATTAATTGTTTAGTATCTCCTATTTAGGATTAAGCTTATTGGAAAGAAAATTTTGGTCTTAGAACCTTGATGACGATACTGAAGCACCCATTAAGAGAGGGGAAGTGCCCAACATGTTTTACGCTTTACTTCAGGGCTTAAGCATGCCTTTGACAATACTGATTTAATCTAGAAAAAAGCAACTTAAGTGCTCCAAGATAAGCTTTTCCACAACATCACATTTTTAAAAGTTAAAAGCTTCTCCTGTTGAAAGCCAACTTGTGCATTTGCTTATACAGTATTCCTTAACAATTAGTTGACGAGTACAACCATAAGTACTTCAGGTGCATTTCATCGTCATCATAAGTTATACTACTAATTAGTAATCACGTTGGACAATAGTTATCAAGAAATTAGAAAAGCACCCAACTTGATCATCAAAGCCTCTCCCTATTTACGAATTCCACAAGAACTCTTCTTCTGTTAACCATATCAGACAATTAAAACACCTTATTGTCACCCTTCAAAACTTGCAAAAGGGATCAAAATTGTACGCTTCAATTAATTGAAGGTTCATATATGCTTAGCCTGATATCACAACTACTAAAATCAAAATCATCAACAACTGAGGAACCAAATGTGCTATTGATCCAATATCCACATATCAATAGGAGCAACCAAGAAAAAAGAAAGAGGGGAAAATAGTAAGGATGAAATGCACTACCATTATATGAATGTAGACAGACAGAGAGAGACTTTCCTTTTGATCAATTTTAGTGAAAACAATATTCAAAATATATACTTTTTAATGAAAAGGCAAAAAAATTGCAAAATATATGAAGAGCATAGAGGACAATAATATCACATATGCACTCTGACATGCTCAGAGTAATAAAGTATTACTACCATATACAGCAAAGCTTGGGCAAAGATGAAACTTTTTCCCAACAAAAAAAAAACAATTACAAAAATTCAATCTTTTATCTTCTTCCCTTGTTTAATTAGCAACAAAAAACCAAAAAAAGAAATAACTGCAAGTCAAATGACAAAGGGTGCAAGCCACCATCCAAGTAACGGTTCGACAAAACTCAATAACTTTAGCTCAAATCTCGTATTTATGTTAAAAAATTCATTAATTCGAAACCCAATAATCAAAATAAAACATGGTTCACAACCCATAAACTAAAAAATCTTGCTTTTTTACATTTTACACCACAATTCGAGCTATGAAAACAACCTCTTAGATAATCCGGCCCTTTCCCCGGACACAAACACATACCAAGACCTTAGTGCACCAGACACCCTTTATACTTTTAGCTACAGTAATGATCCTCAACCCAAAAAAAAGCAAGATAAAAACAGTACCTTGGTCGAGAGACGGTGACAAAGAGGAAGGTCCTTCAGTCACAGACAAGGAAATTCCGGCATCAAAATCCATGATGATGATGATTATGGTTAAGAAGCAAAATAGAAGTATTCTTCTTCTACTACTACTACTACTTCCATTAACAACAACCCATCACCGGAATTTCCATGAATTCCGACCAACTTTTTCACTGATTTCAAAAAACACAAGAATAAAAAAAAAACACCCCCCTTGTGTTTGATGAAATGCAGCAAAGAAAAAAAAAACTGAAAACAGAGAGATGGAAGAGAAAAAAAAAAGGGTATTGTGTGAGAAAGTAAAAGAGGGGAAAAACAGAGACTAAGAGAAAGAGAAGGAGAAGGAACAGGAGGTGTTTTTTCCTCTCCACACAAAAAACCAAAAGAGAAGAGAAAAGAGAAGAAAATAGCAAAAAGAGAGTGAATATGAACCAATCAAACATTTGAGAAGAGAAAAATATACAACAACCAATCAATTTTTTACACAACTATTTTTTGCTTTATTGACAAAGTGTTTGGTTCCGTTCCGTCTCAATTTATATGACATAGTTTGAATTTCGAGATTCATTCGGAGATATTCCCTTGTTTTTTGGATATGTTTGTGTTACTCTATCTTTTTAGTTCTTTAGTTTGAATTTTGAGAGTTCAACTTCTTTATTTTAGTTACTTCGTTCAGAGATATTCGCTTGGTTTTTTCGATATGTTTGTGTTACTCTACTCAGGGGTGGCTCGACAGTGTTAAAAAAAAGACATGCGCCTTAGGCCTCCAAATTTAAGGAGCCTCATTTTAAATAAAAATAGGTTATAAGTTATTAATTTTTAACAAATATTGAATACTATTTGTAAAAAAAAATTAACTTTTCATGAAAAATGAAGGAAATATTAGAAGAAATTTGACATATTTGAAGTATTATATCTCATGAAACATAATTTAAAATAAAAATGGTTATATTATTAATTGAAAACCAAAAGAAATCAATAACATAAAAGTTATTAACAATACAAGTTTAAGGCTCCGTTTGATTTTAGCTTTAGGTCACTAATATGCTTGAGCCGCACCTGAGTCCCTACTTTTTAGTTCGTTAGTTTGAATTTCGAGGGTTCAACTTCTTTATTTTGGCTATCCATTTAGAGATCTTGTTTTTCAATATGTTTGTCATACTTTACTTTTTAGTTCGTTAGTTTGAATTTCGAGAGTTCAACTTCTTTATTTTAGTTATCCATTTGAAGATATTCTCTTGTTTTTTCAGTATGTTTGTGTCACTCTACTTTTTAGTTCCTTATAGTTTGAATTTCGAAAGTTCAACTTTTTTATTTTGGTTGTCTATTCGGATATCTTAATTTTTGATATGCTTATCATACTTTACTTTTTAGTTAATTTGAATTTCGAGAGTTTAGCTTCTTTATTTTAGCTATCCATTTGGAGGTCTCGTTTTTCAATATGTTTGTCATATTATTAATTGGTTGGTTTGAATTTCGAGAGTTTAACTTCTTTATTTTTGTTATTCATTTGAAAATAATCTCTTATTTTTCAATATGTTTGTGTTACTCTATTTTTTAATTCGTTTCATAATATTTTTTCCCTTTTTAATCACTCTTTTAAGGGTGTGTATTTATGATGAATTTCTTTTGCTTTTTCCATAATTGAATTGGGATTAGGCCATAAAATTGAATCTTTAAGAATTTGAAATACATAAAAAAAAAAAGTCTTTTTAGTTTTTACATTTCAAATAACTCAAAAAAAAAAAAAAAATTTGTATTCATGATCAAACACATCTCTAATTTTTTAAAATGAAACATTGTCAAACGCGGGATTAATTGTAATTTCAAATGTTTAAAATTACAAAATTAAAAAATAGTTTGGTATATATGTATCTAATTTAAAACCCCGAAACTCAGAAATCTTCTTAGCTTTATTAAATTCTGCTTTAAGTTCAAATAATACAAATAAATTGAAAAAAACAAGCACAATTTACAATTTTTAAAGTTATTTGAAAAAATAATTTGTATAGTTAGAAGTTATAATAATAATTTTAAATTAAAGTACAATCAATTATGAGAATTAAAAATCAGAATATTGAAAGAATATACGTATAAATAGTGATTGAAGTCTTTTTTATTCAAATCTTAAAATTTGAATGATATTATATAAATTAAGATATAAAAAGTATCCTTTTTTTATTTTCACATATTGTCCAAAAACCCTTGTTAAAATCGATTAATTCAAAATCATATAAAAAAGTCTTTGTTTAAAAATAAAATACTCCCAATAAAAAGTGTTTTGGTTGCCTCTTTAGCACTTAATACTATTGTCTATAAATTATTATATTATTATTTATTTTAATATTGTTGAGTTTTAAGTTGACTTTAACACATCGTACTCTTTTCATAATAAGATACTCTCAATTTTTTATGTGCAAATATTAGTTTAAAACTTTCTTGATTTAATTTTTTATTCGAAAAAGGATTAAAATTACATTTAAATTATGTGAAATAAAATAATTTTACTACTTATTAAAAAATTAGTTTCGAATTTATATATGTCTTTAAGAAAATACATTTAACATTATCCTTTTGGATTAACTAATCTTATTTTTCGATATTTTAAAAAAAATATATTATTATAATTTTGCACAAGTTTGTTTTCACTTTATTGCAATAATAAATAATAAAAATAAATGAACGACATTACAAGAGGACATTGGTCTAGGCATTAACGAGCAATTGAAAAATTAAATAAAATGTGTTACATTGAAGTTTTACTTTAATTATTGAGACTTCAGTTTATTAAATACATTTGTTATTTTAAATAGGAATATTTATTTACTCGGTAAATATTTATTTTTTTAAAATTTTCGTACACGGTCGATAAATTAGTAATACGTTCAATTGAATTTTACGTGAACGTGACATTTGACAGGCGATTCTAATAACTGTCATATTCTGTAATTTATTTACTATGCATTTACTGATATCAACCATCACCAAACACATTTATCGTTAGTTACGGTTGTCAACTACTTTCTTTATCGGTTTCTACTATACAATTATTATTACCGTGAATCTTTATGGATTAGTTATCAGCAGTATCCACCAACTCGCCATTATGTTGTCATTATCCTTGATTAATTCTACTCGTTAGCTAATGAACAAAGGCAATTAAGTTCATTCTCAAGACTCAGAAGCTTCGAGATTGAATATTTTATATTTTAAGTGACTAATTTAACTAATAACACGTTCACACATTTACAATTTTTTTTTTAGAAAAAGTTGTATTGTTATTTGCTAAATATATATCTAATTCAAACTATTTGAACTTTTCATCTTGTAAAATGCACATAAGCTAATTCAATTAACACTATGCTTTATTTTATTGAAAGTGGGAAAAAACAAATATTAAAATAAAAAACAAATAATAATAATAACAATAATAATAAAAGTTGACATTTTGTGATTGTTGCCTTGTCGGTGAAGTGACCAAATAAGAAAAATGTGAGAAAAAGGAATATAAAATCAACAACTCAAATCAAGTGGAAGGTCCATTTTTTATTAATTTATGTTTGCTACGAGGGATAATATGAAATTTTTTAAATTTAATTAAATAAATTTATATTAAGTTTAATTATAATAATATATTCAAATTTACTTCAATTAAAAAAGATTTTGACGTAGGTATGTTTAAATATTACATCATCTCTTAAGTTTCATTGATTGATGTTATAAATTCATATTCAAATATAATCATAAGATATTTCACATTGTACCATTCAATTTGAAATGATTTCATCCATTTCCAAATGAAACAAATCAATTCAATAATTATAAGAGAGAAGTATAGATAATATTTCTTTTAACTTTTCACAAATTATTAATTCCAGCTCTAAATTATTATTGAAAGTCTTAAAAATACTTAATCATTTTGATTATTTGAATTTAAATAGACTTTGATATATCACATGATATAACAAATGATATCAAATTCTTATAGAAACATAGAAATCTTTATAAAAACCCCGAGAAAAATATTATAATATCCTTAAAGTTGACGAGAATTATTAGTTATATCTCCCAAAATATTGACAGCCTTATGAGTCCAAATAATAATAACAACATATTTAGTGAGATATCGCTAATCGGATATGAAAAAAATAGGATATATACAAACCTTCATATTATCTCGGGTAGATAGAAAGACTATTAAGTTTGATTGATGTTATCACCATCAACAATAATATAATCAGTGAAATTTCATAAATGAAATCTGTATAAAATAAAACGTATGTAAAATCTTAATATTTGGTCTTGATTATTTTTGGAAGACTTGAAATTAGAATATACGTAAAGTTTTAGTACTAACTAGAGAGACTGTTTCCGAAAGAGGTGGGAATGGTGTAGAGCCATCAAAAACTATTAACATTTCCCACTTGGTAAGGCCTAGCTTTGGGGAGATCTTGCTACTCTCTTTGCTTCTCCTTTGTGTCCGCAAGATCTCCTCTTCTTCTTCTCTCTTTCCATTTTCCAATCCAAAATTTCCCCTTTTTCAAGATCCATTGACACCCTTTTCAAGATCCATTGACACCCTTTTCGATTCCTTTAAGTAAACTCACCTTTTTCCCCATTAATTTTGCTTATTTGTTGTTTTTCTTGAAGAATTTCAAGGACTGAGGTTGATACTCAATTACCCAGAAAGAAAAACGATATGGGTTTGCTTTCAAACCCCAAATTTATATGGATCTTGTTACTTCTCATCAGTATCCCTTTGATTTCGGCTCAGGTAGTGTAGAAGTTCGTTTCTTTATGAGTTTTATTTGGGTATGAGTAATGGGTGTGCCATGGATTTTGACTTTTTTTTGTTTGTGTTGGGTTTATTTAGGAAGCTGGGGATGAAACTCAAATTGTTGAGTCAGGTGGACGGTTCAAAGATCTGGGGAGGCGGAGTAAAGTGAGTATACTCATTTCATTTGTAGTTTGTTGTATGTTGAGGTTGTAAAAATTTGCAGAATGTGTGTAATTTTATGCTTAGTAAGGTATATAAATTAGCTTGATGTGCATAATATACAGCATTTGTGTAGTTTATAAGCATAGAGAGGTACAACATTTGCTTGATGTGTGTGTGCTAAACAGAGGTGGATCCGGAATTTAGAGTTAGTAGGTTTGAAACTCCATTAATGTGAATGTGCATGTCATAAGATTACGCCGGAATAGAGGATCTTGTGGTTAGGATTTTTCGTCCTTTTGTTCATATGTAACGAAGCTTAGCATCGAATGTTCAAGTAAATCTTTAAGTATTTGATGGAGCTAAGTTGAGATCAAACATGTGGTTTACCTAGTGTGTAGAGTGACATGTTATATGCACCGCGTGAGCATCCATTACAGGGAGTGCCAATTTAGTTTGATATGCTTTTGTCGGAGCAATAGTACCGAGTCAATGATTCAGTTCTATGTATCATTGATTGAGGTGAATTGATTGTAATAATTTTCTTATAACAAAATGTGTGCTAACTGGTAAAAACCAAATGTTGGAGGAATGTGTAAAGCCTCGGGGCTTTAAATAGCAAGGTCAATTTCTTCAAGTAATTGTCTATGTCGTTACACTAGTTATGCTAATACTTCACCCATCAACATAGAGTTGTTCAACTAAAAAGTGACAAGTGAGGTACATCCTAGTGGTAGAAGTCCTTCTCCTCCAACCATAAGCTTAGGGGGTTCGAGTCATTAAGGAGCAAATCAGTAGTGTATTGTCTCGCCTATCCTTCCGTACTAGTAATCATAGTATTTCTCCTATAGTTTCTTGTCCTTTCGATTTCTTTTAATATCTACGGTCTCTTGTACTTCGATTATCACACTATTTTGTTGTAGTTACTGTTCTTTTTCGGAATGCTTAGTCATGCTCATGATTTCTTCACTTCCGTTATTTCCTTTTTACTTTTCCTTGAGCTGAGGGTCTATCGGGAACAGCCTTTCTACCTCCTAAGGCAGTGGAAAGGCCTGCGTACACTCTACCCTTCCTAGATCCTGTTTGTGAGATTACATTGGGTATATTGTTGGGAGTGGGGGTTGCCATATCAGAAAAAAGAAAAGGAGGTTACAACAGCGATTGAATATATGATAGAATTGATACCTTGATATAGCTCTTCTTATAATTGATATGTAGTATGTTGAGGTTGAGAAATTGAAAGAACTGCAAAAAAGAATTGGTTCCTTCTATTGTGCAAGATTAGAAAACCAATGGGTTACCAATAATTTGATGTCAAACATAAAGTGACACTATTTGAGGAGCTAAGGCGCTAATTTGACTTATGTATTATGTAAGAAGTAATTTATAAGTAGTAAAATAGTAATTAGGAAGTCAATTTATTGAGATATCATCATATTGAGTTTAAACTTATTTCTTCAAATGAATTTTTATTTTAAGATATGTAAAATTCATATAAGATAATTGAATGGTGTCACACATTTTGGTTTCACCAAATAATACGAACTTCTTGTTTAGTAAAAATAGTAATTGGGTAGTCAATTTTATTGAGATGTCATCATATCGAGTTTAAACTTGTTTCTTCAAATGAATTTTTATTTTTAGACATGTAAAAGTCTTATAAGATAATTGAATGGTGTCACACATCTTGGTACTTCTCCAAATAATAGGAACTTCTTGTTTGAATGGGGAGAAGGGAAATAATTCTTATCCCTTAACTTAAATGATCTAGCTTAGCATTTCTACCATGTGGATTTCTTGATCGCTTTATTGAGTTTGCATTTATCTACTGTTCAGATTATAGTCGAGAAAATTAAGACTGGTGCTGTGAGGGGTGACGATCCAGATTCTATTGATTTTGGTCTGGACGTGGACTCTAATCTTGGTACTCTTGATGCCTTATTTGCTAGTTTGTCAATGATTCTTGTCAGCGAGGTCAGTAACTCCGCCATTGTGTACTTTATTTTTTACTATTGCTGTATATTTTTTGCAGTTAATTTCTGGTTAGTTTTACTTTTCTCCATGACAGAGCTTGTATACTAGTTTGCCATCTGCTTTTACGATATTATTGCTGATGAGGTTATCTGTTGGAAAATTTATGACTTACAAAAAGAGCTGGTTGGAGACTTTTACAGGAACACCTCTGTTTGTCGTACCAAACTGCAGTTTGGTGATGAATTATTCATTTTTGCAGCGCCCTCCTCAAAATGTTGCCTTACTCTCCATTTAATATGTGTTTTCTGGATGGCTATGCTGCTAGATTGGTGATGAGACATTTATAATAGCAGCTCTGATGGCAATGCGTCACCCCAAATCTATCGTTTTATCCGGTGCGCTCAGTGCCTTGTTTGTTATGACTGTAAGTAATTGAATTTCCTTCCCTACTTTGCTAGTTCACACATGCAACATTTCTCTCCCCTTCATTATGTTCAATTATTTCTCTTTCATTTACAGTTCTCTCTTAGTATGTGCAAAAATGTTAGTGCTAACTCTAGGTCTCCTCTTCTTATAACTAGATACTTTCTACCGGGCTTGGGAGGATAGTGCCAAATCTTATATCAAGGAAGCATACAAATAGTGCCGCTACAGGTGTTTCAAAATTGCTGTTCTGTAATTGTCTTATTTACTAACAATGTGATGCCTTTCTGTTGATTTTAGATTTTTCACTGTCTATAAGATGTTGACTTGGAACCTGACAGAATTTTTCCAGTGTTCTTATTCCATTTTCTTACCAGATTTTCTATCCGTTGTGTAAAATTGAACTAGTGAATAGCTACTTGTTCTTTGTATGCAACGTGAAGTAAATTATGAGTTTTTTTCATTGGGTTTGCGATACGAATACAATTTTTTTCTGTTTTGCCTTCTTTATATGCCTACTTTCCTCTTTGTATTCCTTTGCTTCTTTATATTTCCCAATATTTTTGTGGGACAAGACTTATTCTATCCTTACCATCCTTATTTAGTTCGCTTAGATAGTTACAAAGTCCTATCTTTCCTATTTTTGTGCAGTTCTTTATCTCTTCTTTGGGCTTCGACTTCTCTACATTGCATGGAGATCATCAGATTCAAAGGCTTCACAGAAAAAAGAAATAGAGGAAGTATGTTACCCCTTTCTACTTTAGATGTTTTATATTGCTATATGTTCTTGCTTAAAACTCTAGAGTATTACTTTTTATTTCTCTTTGTCTAAAGATGACTGTAAATTTGACTGCTCCGTGATTATGAAATATCTCAGGTGGAAGAGAAACTTGAAGCTGGACAGAGTAAAGCAGCTTTCAGGCGATTCTTTTCTAGATTCCTTACCCCCATATTTTTAGAGGTATGTCTAAGCATTTCATGCAGAGGAATGTTCCCTTAACTTTTAAATTTCACTCGGTACAGCACTATCAGTTTTGTACTTCATTACAATCCTAGAATCTATAAAATTTATAAAGATAACTAACATTTGTTGTTTTTGATGTATGTGCAGGCCTTTATCTTGACTTTTCTGGCAGAGTGGGGAGACCGTAGCCAGATAGCAACAATTGCTGTAAGATTTTCTTATTCCCTTTTGACTGTGGCTCATAAAAAGCTGGGCGCTACTTTTATCATCATTTTCTCGTTAATGTCTTGTTTATCAGAGCTGCAGTTTAACCTCTTGAGTTCTGACTGACTTGCGAAGTGACCCTTGTCTTCACTTAAAACCATAATGATGTTCGTATGACAGGTCATTAATGAGCTAGTGCATAATGTTAGGACACATGAAAATCCCGGTATCTTTTAAATGAAAGTAAAGAAGATCAACCATTGGAGATGGGTAGGGGGGAGGGTTCATTATCCAACGAGATTAACTGATAAGTAGAATGTGTATAGCATTACTAGCTTCATGTGTGTGGCATCAACGTCCAAGGATGTCTTTAACTGATTATGATCTTCGATCTGCAGCTAGCTACACACAAAAACGCAATTGGAGTTGCTGTTGGGGCAACAATAGGACACACTATATGTACTTCAGTGGCAGTGATAGGTGGAAGCATGCTTGCATCCAAGATCTCACAGCGAACAGTAGCTACAATCGGAGGCCTACTTTTCCTCGGGTTTTCCTTGTCATCGTATTTCTATCCACCTCTATGATTTTGACTTCATACAATCTAATTCTTCAGGAATCGCGTTGCTCCAATCATTTCTCGGTTATTCCAAAAGTGGGCTTAAGAGGAAAACAAATTATTTGTACTACAGGAGTTTAACCTTGATATTTTTTTTTGTGTGTAAATGCAAGCATATTGAATATGTTTTACATGAATCAGAAAAATTAGCAGTTGTCTTGTGTTTACATTGTTGTCAAAAAGAATGGAAAATTGCATGGTATTTTCCATTCTTATTGAGGCTTGATTAATCTGGATTCGTGCCACGTAACACCTATTTAAGGGGAAAGTGAAAGCTTCCTAACAAGATTTTTCATACTCGAACTTGAGATCTCTATTAAAGGACTGAGGGATCATATTCGTTTCACTAAACCCTCGTGGGTGTTCGTCACTATGTCAATGTTTGGTAGTGGTGTTAAGCTTTACATTATTAATATCTGCATAACATTCACGAGAATTTGTCTTATTTTATATGAGATAGAATGCGAAATATTAGCTAATTTACCATTTTCTGTTAATTGAATAAATATTGAAATATTATCTCCACTAATTAATATGCTTATTTTTTTATTTCTATTTTGCCATTGTTGTTTCAATGATGGTCACCTTCCTCCAAAAAGATACCTAATTAATTGGTATTTTCTTTATACTAATGATTATTTTCAGATAATATATTGACTGACAAGTAATTAGGTCTTCTATCTTTGTTTCATTATTAAAAAAGAAAAAAAAGAGAACATTTTAGTTAAGTTTCAACAACACAAAAAAATTGTTTTATTTCCTTCACACCTTTTTATTTATATTAATCATCATGTTCAAAATTCCTTGCTTACGAACAACAACGAGTTGTTCTTTTGGATCGAGCTCATCGTACTCAACTTATCTAATGCAGTAACTTTCGAGTTATTACATAAGAGCAGGGTTTACACTATGCACATCCAAAAAATAGCAATACTAGGTTAAATTACTTTCATTGTCAATAAATAAATTAAGTCCTTATTTACTTAATCTTATAATATAAGTCCTTATTTACTTAATCTTATAATATAAGTCATAAACTAATTAAGTTTTTTATAACTTTATTCTAGTATTTAATTCTACCTATATGCAATTAAAATGGATAATGTAGCCATTTTGTTAGGTTTGTTATTTTTTCAGTCCCCACAAATGTAGATGCACTTATCTACCTCTATGCCTAAACTTGGGTAAATGTCCAAATCAAATTAAAACAAACAATTAAGAAAGATTTATAAGGACCATAACCTTTATGAATGCTTTGTTTCTTCATTTAAAAAAAACACAGTTTCTAATTATCTGGTACCTGATACTTGTATTGAACCCTCGATTAATTTAAATTCGTAAAGTTTAAGGTAAATTTAAAGACGAAGCTCTCCACTAGAATTTTTCTCATATTCAGCTGTCTCGAATTGAGACTCGAATTGAGAACTGAGGGATATTATCAATTCCGCGATAATATTTGTGATTGTACTTAGTTTTATAGGGCATGATTCTGAATATATCCTGATTTGTATGTCTTTTAACTCTTTGATATTTATGTTGGTCAGAGATAATTAATAAGTACTTGATGGAATATGTTAATACATGCGTATAAACTAGCATAGATACTATTGTTATAAAATGAAGAAATAGTATAAAACTTACACAATTTTCTAGTAAATATTAGAAGTAACATTTTACAATATGATAGATAAAATTGATTGACTATATATAATCATTACATTATGAGTGGATATGAAATAAATTATCAATCTATACATGAATAATTCAATGCAAGACATGATTTGGACACTAATTTAGTTACACTAAAATGCTTGTAATACACTTCATAAAAGGTGGAGTCCAATTTAAGTATATGATTGAAAAAAATAAAAATAAATAAATATTCCACTAGAAATGAAATGAAAGAAAATGAAAAAAGAATTTATATATTATTAAGTGTCAATGGACTGATCATCACTACTGTTTGGTATGATCTTTCCAACAAAAATAAATGGTGACTTCTCCTCTAAGAGTGGCAAGTAAAAAGATAAGACCCCACCATATGCATCACCCCCCCACCCCACCCCCACCCCAACATGCAAATAAAATTTAATTCGTATACGCTGACAGTATATAGTACGTGAGATATTATCAGTGCATTTAAATGATTAGTTATAACATATCGACCTTATTTTTTCAGGTTATTATAACACTATAAAAAAATCACTAAATTTTTATAGACGTTCCGTTGAAATTTGGCTTGTTGGTAAGGAGTTTTATAATAAAAAAAAAAAGTCGTTGAAAACGTCGCCGACGAGCCAAATTCCGATGGTTTCTATCGAAAATCCCCATTAAAAGTTCGTGATTTTATGATGGTTCAGCTTATAAAGATTGGTGTAATCAGTAAGTTGTTGGCATGTGACGAGAAATTCATAGGTATGAAATAAGTTTATTAGTCTCTTGCAGAAATATAATCTAAAATTGTGTATATAATTGACCCTTCTGATCGCAGATGCAATCTAAAATCGCATATAACATAGCTTTGTCATCTAATCCTTCCTCGAATTTCGTGTATCTCTAGTGTATCGAGCTGCCCTTTTTTTTAGTTCGTAAAAGTTAAATCTCTAATCTAACCTATATAAAAAAAAAGGGAAACAAAGACAAAGACATGTGTATAATGTAAAGTTGGAATTTCTTGTTTAATTAATGTAATGTTTTATGATTTAGACATTCTAATAAGTTCTTTTTGCATCATCTAAAATATTTGTTAAATACTGTACAATTATTCTGACTTAACAACAAAGGTACCTACCCTATTTGCATTATATAACAAACTATTGTCTTTCACCAACCATATTCTTCTTATTATTAATTCATCAATATCTCAAGAAAAAAAAAAAAAAAAAAAACTTAGACATTTTTTAAAATTTTTTTGTGTTTTTTTGACAAAAAATGAGGTATAGAATGGAAAGATTTGTGTTACTTCCATTTTCTGTGGGTTGTATTTCTGAATCAAGTGTTGCAATTGGTCATCAACAGCATAAAAGTTCAAGTCTTCATCAACCAAACTTAATTCCTACAAGTTTGTTTTTCTCTTGACACTTTGTTACGTTTATCTGGTTTAAAAGTTTAAGTTGTTATACGAGATGATAGTATGGTTTTTATTTTGTTTACGTGTCTTTTCAATGCGCTTGCTAGATTTTTAATGTGTTAGTTTTGATTCTTTTTGATGAGTTAAATACGTAAAGATTCTTTTTGATAATGAATGGTGGTAATAAGACTCGAAGATCTTTTGTATCTATTCTTTGATTTCATCTAAAAGTTTAATCTGATAGAGTAGTTTCAGAGATTTTATATTTATTAATCATGTTTTCATTATATAAACTTAAATTCTTCTTTTTGATGAGCTAAACATGTGAAAATTTGTTCTAATAACGTGTTGGGGGCGAGATTTGAATGTAAGATATATGTTTAATTATCAGGTTGAATTGTATGATCATTTTATTAAAAGGTTAAATTGTTAAGATCGTTTCATTATGCTTAAGTTAAGGTGAGACTCGAATAAGGAGGATTTTTGACTAATCAAACATCATGTTGAATTATGTGATCATCTAAAATTTTTTAGAGTGAATTGACAAATTTTATATTCATAATTATGTTTTCAACACTCTAGTTTCCTCACGTGTTAACATGATTCTTTTTTATGAGTCAAAACACTTGATGATGTGTTGATGACGTTAATCTAACAAAAGACTTTTGTCTAGTCTGAAATCATATTGAATTGTGTGATTATTTTTATCTAAAAGATTATAATGTTAAAAATATTACGTTTCAATTTTCTTAATTATGTCTTCAACATATCAGCTAAATAAATTGATATAAGAAATTTGTGATAATTATGATTTTTATTTTTTTGCCATAATGCAGAAATGCTAGAAGAAGAGAAGGAAGAAAATTTGGAGGGTGAAAATTTGAAGAACCAATTAGGCCTTCCCAAATTTCAAAGGCTTTTTAAGAATTTCAAAAACTTGTCTCACTTATTTGGTGAGTTATCCTTTCAATACTTTTTTTTTATTTAAAAAAGTATAATATAATAATTTATACATTATAACAATAAAGTCAAAATCAAATAAACAAAATTCAATAACTTTCTTTATTTTCTTAAATTTCGTATAAAGTCAAAATCATACGAGTTAGTAAAGTTTGTTTACCTACTAATGTGATATTAGTATATAGTAGGTGAAGTTTTGTAACTTTATTGTTGTAGCACGTAAAGTTTAACTATACCTTCATATGATAGAAAATAGTATTGTGATTTTATTGTTATAGTAGTTGACGTTTCGTTATTTTAATTTGAACAAAAATATTATCGTGATTCTGTTAGTGTATAACGTAGACAGTGACATCTTACTGTATACACTTTCAACCCTAGAGATGAGGGTTTGAATCTCATTGTATGTATGAGATTAACTTATCTATTATCGATCATGATGGATGAATATTTTTGATCGATCAACTAACTGCGTAACGATTTTTATTTTTTTTGTGAAATAGTGGAAAAGGACCAAATGGAAGAAGAAGAGGAAGAAATGGGGATGGAAATAGGATTACCAACAGATGTGAAGCATGTAACACATATTGGAATTGATGGTGGTGAAGTTAATACTTCATTAATCCTTAATTCAACAAACACTAATTGGGATTATGTTAATCTCAAATCACCTAATCATGATTTACTCACTCAATTCTCTTCTAATTTCTCTTTTCCTAATATGGCTAATCACACATCTATGGCTACTTCCTCTTAATTAAAAATATTGTAAAAATTCTACTTAATACTTTTGGTTTTTTTTAACCAAAAGTAATTGTACTTTGATGATTACAATTGCTTATATAGTTTGTTGTGTGTGGGAAATTTTTTTTATTCCAAATGTATATTTTATTCTTTTTTTTTTCCTTTTTTACTAAAGAACAAATGAGTTCATTAATTATTATTATTATTGTTATTATTATTAGTGTTATTCAATAAATTTAATCCAAATTTTGCATTTATATTAAGATTTAATATATATGTGATCATGAGAAATGAAATTTAGTGGTCCTAAATTGGCATATGGTGTAAAATAATCAATAATTGGTTAAGAACCTACTATCTGAAAAAGTCATGATTTAATAAATTCAAAATTTGAATTCGTTTCTATATGTATAAAATAATGATGAAGATTATAAAAAAATTTAATAGAAGAAACATGTCAAAATTCAGCTCATCAAATTTCAAAATGATTTTTTGGTAAATTAATTTTTTTTTTGAAGTTTGATTTTTCCTTTTTACATGTATGAATTAGTTGGTGATATTTTTAGTCTATGAATTGGTTGGTAAGATCTTGATAAGTTAAAAGTTCAAAACATTACACGTAGTTAATTAGATATAGGATAATGACAACAACTCCACTTTTACGAGATCGTTTGGTGTTTGATATTTATTTTCGAGTTTAATTAATTCAGGTTTATATTGAAATTTTTTATTTTTTAAAAAGTTATTTATTATAAAAAGCAACTTTATTCATTTTAGAATTTGAAGTCAAATAGAGAAAAATAAATAAATAATCGTTGTAAGTATATAAAGTAAATTGCTCAATGTTTTACTAAAATATTTTATTTATTTTTCAAAATAAAAATAGTTGGTAAATGATTGTGACATTGTTATTCCTTTTCAACCTCTTAGAAAAGCAACACTTGAGTATAAGGCATTTGCAAGTTTATATTAGTTATTAATTATAAAGTTTTGTGATAGAAAATTATTTAAGTCTTATATATTGATAATTTAAAGATCATTTTACGTTATCAAATTAGATAAAAATGAGTTGTCATAAGAATTTAGTAAATATAACAAATCATTTTTCAGTAAAACATAAATTAAATCATCATTAGTAATCACAAAAAGCTATATTTTTTCAAACTATTCTTATTCTTATAGTATATATCTAAAAAAAATATATATATTTTTGAGCTTTTCTATGTTTGAAAAATATTTTCCTTAGAAGTTAACGAAAACGATCAATAATTGAAGTAATAAAAATAATTAAGTTGCATAAGTGACATTTCAAGTTTATCGTCTGTTTTCCATCAGCCCAAGTCACTCGATCAACCCTCAGCCCTCGCAAACCCTTAACCCCCGAACCCCATTCCCATCCCTGCACGCTTCTAAATAATACTTTCGAGATAATATCTTGTTTAATTCTCAAATATAAAAAATAAATAAAAGACTCACTTATTTTTTTTAGAAATCATTTTCCGTGAAAAATATTTTTTCTTCCAACCAAACACACTAAATTGTTTTTTTTTAAAGGAGAACCACAAGTCACAACTATCACCGACAAAAAAATATATTTTGGGAAATTAGTAAATAGAGAATAGAAGATTTTAAAAAAGAACTTTGGGGAATAAATATTCTATTATTTACTATAATTATGGATAAGATGAATATATTTATTCTTAAATCACCTCATTCTAATCTTTAATACTTTTACCTATACTATAATAATTTATTGTTACAAATGATTTTGGAATGGTATACAATATACTATGTATTTAAATATTATTTTAGTTGTAAATTCTTGATTAAATTATTCCATTCTTCTTCTCCTACTTTTTTTTTTATTTAAAAAAAAAAAAATCTTGTTTGAAGGTGAATAGACATTATAGGTAAGTGATATTGATATGTTTCTTCTTTGAAAACAACACGTGACAACTATGGATTTTATAATTTTTTAAAAAATAAATTTTTACTTATTTCTTTTTAAAGATAGACAACTAAATAAATTAAGAGAAACAAAAAGATATAATGAAAATATAAAATATTTAAATGTAATCTTATATCCCAACAATGAGTTGTAACAATAAAATATATGTAATATAGTTGTTGGTAGAAAACAAAACCAAGATATTATCAAAATACAACTTATATTACGACAGATACCAAAATCAAATATACATAAAATTAATTATTTTAAAATTATTATTTTTATCTCACGTAGCAAAAATCAGACTATATTATTATACAAAATTTTGTTTTCACACATGCAACAATTAATAGTAATATTAAGACAAACACTACTAAATCTAAATTTATAGAGAGAAAATAAAAAATTTATGAAATTTATTTTAAATTACTATTTTTATCTCACGTATCAAAAAAATCAATCGATATTATTATATCAAATTTTGTTTTCACACATGCCACAAAAATATGAATATGATCTAGATCTATTTTGGTCTTCAATAAATGTTGTGGCCTTGCCTAGTGGGAAGGTGATGCATTATTGCTTTTATGATAATTGTGTTCCATATAAGAAAATATTTTGTTAATTTATTTATTATTTGAAATATAAAAAAAATATCAAACAAAAAATTATATTTTGTTATGAAAGGAATTCTTTCTCATGAAAAAACCATAATTCTTTTACTTATTTTCTATAATAATTTAATAAGCAAACAAAACGAACATTTTAAATTATTTTTTATTTAATTTAAACAAATATATATATATTTTCGTATGTGAAATTAATCAACTTTTTTATCGAACTTTTATTTTAATCATACTCCAAGTAGTAGAGAATTTTATTTCTTTGATTTAAATGAAACCTCAAACTCTAATTTAACAATAACATTAAATTATAAACTGAAGTTAAATGTTATATTAAACCTTCTTTACTTGAAAATTTGAATTTAAAATGAATTTAACCTATAGAAAAGTTGAACAATTTCTAAATATTTACATGGATAAAGTTTTAATCAATTATTGCATACATTTTTATGTCACTTTCTATAAGTATAATAAAATAAAAGAGTCGATATGGAGGTTGGAGCAACTTGGGTTGTTGAGTAGGGCCCCAAATTAATTAGTAGAAAAAGAAAAAGAAGAAAAAAAAGTCATTTAGCCCAAAATTTGATATAATAATAATTATAATTTTTCTATCTTGATTTATATAATACGATTTTTAGCAATTCAAAAAAAAAACAAAACTTTTATATCATATAATTAGAAAAAAACTTGTTTATACGTTCTATCAGTATACACGATTTTTTTCAATAGGAGCATATTATTTAATCTGAGTCAATCAACCTATCATAGTTCATATTATATCATTTGATTTTAGAGAATTCTTTGGAATATAAATTTATTTCACACATGGTTATACCGACAAGACGAAAACAAATTACAACAATAATAACGTATCAATAAAATGAAAATAAATTGTCACTAAAAAAGGTTTAACTTCGATTTTTCTACGTTAATTTTACAGAAATGATTAATGATTTCATAAAAATTTTATAACTTATTTTAAATTATAAATTATATTTCTTGCATAAAATATATTTATATAAATTAAACTAAAGAAATACGTATATTTTAATTACATAAATTGAAAAGTGGCGATTTGTAAATTTTTATCTAATTGGGGGTTGTTGGATACCAAATTTCCACGACATGGGGGTTGATGTAGCTGCTTTTCTTCTTATGGTTAGGCTTTGTTTGGTACGAGATTGAAAAAATTATCTCGAGATAAATTTATATCGTCAATTAAGTATCATATAAATATCATCTAACTTACATTTCGTTTAGATGATTGTTAAGTATTCTTTCATAATGCATCACATTATATTAGTATATTATTTTAATGAATATAACATTTAGATAAATCATTTTCAGTTATTTTATAATCTCACATCTTAATAATTTAAAAACATACAATCCCTGATATAACAGTTCCAACTAAAAAGAACTAAAAGGGTGAAATAATTTTTCATTAGTTCAGTTGAAGTACTGAGCCTCCCGATATCAGTACTTCAACTAGTCTCCATGTTCCTCGAATGGATCTCTTACTTGTTGAGAAGGTTGCCCAAAAACGATATATAAGGCGTACCCAGTAAAACTTACAAATAAATCAGATATAAAGACGGCGACTAGGGTTGCTGTTTCCATTCTTATCATATTTATATAATTTCAAGACCCCAATGGATCTATGATAGGATTGTTTATTTACAACGGAATGGTATATAAAGTCAACAGATCTTAATGAATAAAATAGGATTTATGGCTACACAAACTGTTGAGAACAATTCTAGATTTGGGTAAAGCTGTAAAGACACGACACACCAAATTGATTGTTACCTAATATGAGATTTTTCGTCATTATCTAACCGTAAACATCTCTTTACTTGACTATTTGAACTTAAATACACCGTTAAATTCTCATCAAGTTAAGGGTGTTCTCAATAGTTCTTTCAATTTTTTTTAAATAACAGCCTCATGCACCTACAAGAGTTTGAGATCACTTGCTGTGTTCAGTAAGTTTAGTTAGTCAAATAAAAGTGTTTTCAAGTATGTCAATACTTCAGGAACAAAAATAATAATTTATCTGAAAAATTCAGTGGTGTTTTTCAATACTTCTTTGCCTGTTCGTATTCATAACCGAATCAACTCTCCAAGGTGAATAACCTCTTTTCGATGAAACAATGCAGGCAAGGAAAGTTGATAAAATAGATCTGAACTTCAGGAAAAATATTCGCTCGGAGGGCTGGGCACGGGGTCCCAGTCCCGAACTCGTCGGCTGTCGGTGGACTGCTCGAGCTGTTCCCGCGGCGAGAGCGGATCTCACAGTGTGCTGATTGGGAGACGGACTGGGAACGGGTTCCTTCGGGGGCCTTCCCCGGGCTTCGAACAACCAACTCAAAAACTAATACGAACAAGGGGAATCCGATTGTTTAATTAAGGAATTATAATTTCGAGATAATTTAAAAATCCTCATTACCAAACAACCCCTTAGAATGGTACCCCACCACCACTCACCAACTTTTTCTATTTTTTTCTACTTATATCCTCCTAACCTCACTTGCCCCCTTTGTACCAATCACCACCAAGCTGCTTCTACTATAAAAAAGCTTCAATTTTTTTTCAAGATTCTTGCCAAATCTTGAATCTTGAACACAAATTTTCACTAATCCAACACCCCCATTTTCAAATTCTCAAGAAAATGAAGGTAATTGAGAAGATTCAAGAAGCAGCCAAGACTGACAAAGTGATATTTTCGTTCGAATTTTTCCCACCAAAGACTGATGATGGGGTTGAAAATCTGTTTGATAGAATGGAAAGAATGGTTGCTCATGGTCCATCTTTTTGTGATATAACATGGGGTGCTGGTGGTTCAACAGCAGATCTGACACTTGAGATTGTTAATAGGATGCAGAATATGGTGTGTGTTGAATCTATGATGCATTTGACATGTACAAATATGCCTGTTGAAAAAATTGATCATGCTCTTGATACAATTAAGGCTAATGGTATTCAAAATGTTCTTGCTCTTCGTGGAGATCCTCCTCATGGTCAGGATAAGTTTGTTCAGGTTGAAGGTGGATTTGCTTGTGCTTTGGATCTGGTAAAATTTGTAACTTTTGCTCTTTGTTTTTTCATATTGGATCTAGTTTGCATTATCATATTCTTAATTGTTTGAATTGTGGACTTAAAGTTGACATGATTATTCACTTAGACATGTTCCTGTTGAGCACTCAGCCTAAACACATTTGTAATTACTTAATTGTGTTATGCTTCAGTCTGTCCCTTCGCGTGCTGGCCTGATTCTCGGACACGATTTATCCGAATGTGTTTGCTTTTCGGATGGTGATGAGATTTGAAATCAGGACTCTAGTTGTTTGTCGTGATACCATGTTGAATTGTGCGACCACTTTGTTTAAAAGGTTAAGCTTTTAGATGTTATGTTCTGGTTGGTGGGATGTTTGTGGTAGTAGTTAGAGAGAGCACACTTTTGATTACTTAATTATGTTATGTCTCGATATGTCCCTTCATGTGTTGGCCTGATTCTCAGATCCAATTTATCCAAATGTGTTTGCTTTTTGGATGGCGATGAGATTTGATATCAGAACTAGTTGCTTGTGTGATCAACTCGTTTAAAAGGTTAAGCTTTTAGGCATTGTGTTATGGTTGGTGTGATATTTGTGGTAGTATTTAGAGATAACACACTTTTTAATTACTTAATTATGTTATGTCTCGACATACCCCTTTATGTGTTGGCCTTATATACGGACACCGACTTGTAGAAATATGTTTTGGTTTTGGGTGACGATGAGATTTGAACTCTAAGACTAGTTGCTTGATTTGATACCATATTAAATTGTGTGGACCACCTCATTTAAAAGTTTCTTTTAGACTTTATGTTATGGCTGGTGCAATATTTGACTTAGTAGTTAGAGAGAACACGCTTCAAATTATGTAAGTCCCAATGCGTACCTTCACATGTTGGCCTGATTTATGGACCCAAATATTTTTAGCTTTTTCAGTGTCGACGAGATTTGAACTTAGGACCAGTTGTTTGCTTTGATACCATGTTAAATTGTGGAACCAGCTTATGTAAAAGTTTTAAGTATTTAGAGATTATGTTATGGCTGGTGCAATATTTGTGTTTGTATTAATTGATTTTCTCTTTGGTTTTAGGTGAAGCATATGCGTGCCAAGTATGGAGATTACTTTGGGATAACTGTTGCAGGTTATCCAGGTTGGTGGCTACTGCTATCTTGGGCTTTACGTTGTTTATTTGGACAAATATGGACCGTGATTTACTTATATCGCATTAGTCTTTAAAGCAGAAACGAGTTCTCGTTTTTCTGTTGTTTGTGTGCTGTTACTGAATGCTAATTTGATTCTTTTTCAGAGGCACATCCTGATGTTATACCTGCTAATGGAATAGCTACCAAAGAGATTTATGAAAATGACCTTGCTTACCTTAAAAAAAAGGTAGTCTATTCCCAGCATTACGTTTTTCATACGAAGGATGTAATGCTTGTTGTATTAATCTGGCATCAAAAAGAATATTTTATGTTGCTTTTGATTTGTTTATGAGTTTGAGGTACTTATGTTAACCTGTATTCTACAGGTTGATGCTGGAGCTGATGTTATTGTAACTCAACTCTTCTACGATACTGATATTTTCCTGAAATTTGTCAATGATTGCCGCCAAATTGGAATTAACTGCCCCATCGTTCCGGGTATCATGCCCATTAACAATTATAAGGGCTTCTTGCGCATGACTGGATTTTGCAAGACTAAGGTATCCCCATATTATGCGTTACATTCAATAAAAAAATAATATTGCTAACTAAGACATAAGTTGTTCATGTTTAATGCTTAAAAGTTGATTAGCAGCTCCTGCATCATAGACACTCAGTTGTCTTTAATTATGTTGTAGATTCCGGATGAGATAATGGCTGCGTTGGAACCTATTAAGGACAATGAAGAGGCTGTCAAAGCCTATGGAATTCACCTTGGAACTGAAATGTGCAAAAAGATTTTAGCCACTGGCATTAAGAGCTTGCATCTTTATACATTGAACATGGAGAAATCAGCATTGGCCATTTTGATGGTTTATTCTCTTACTTCGAACTTTCTACTTCGAAATTTATGAAACAATCATGATCTATAATATAGGCAAGAATTCAACTTACAAATGTGAGATGTCTTGGATATGCAGAATCTTGGATTAATCGAAGAGTCCAAAATTTCTAGGCCATTGCCTTGGAGACGTCCTGCAAATGTTTTCCGTGTTAAGGAGGATGTGCGTCCTATATTCTGGTATGTAGAGATGTGAATTAATGTCTTGAGTACAACTCTTATATTGTGATGATAATCTGATCTATCATCGTCGCAGTTTCTTGTTCTTCGATTTCTGTGACTATTTGTTGTTTCTTGTACTTCAGTTATCATATTATTTAGTTGTTGTTACTGTTCCTTTCTGTTAGCATGCTATGTAGTGTTTCCTTATTACTTGCCACAGCTTCTCCGCTTCCGTAGTTTCTCTATCCAAAACTACTTTGAATTGCTTTCCTTTTCTTTTTTTTTAGCTGAGGGTCTATCGGAAACAACCTCTCACCTCTCTACCTACCATAAAGGTAGGGATTACACTGAGTTCTGTTGTTGTTGTAATCTGATTTGTCATTGTCAACGATGGTAGGGCGAATCGTCCAAAGAGCTACATCTCAAGGACCACAGGTTGGGATGAATACCCACGTGGTAGATGGAGCAATGCTCAAAGTCCATCATATGGAGCACTTACCGACTATCAGGTAATGGCAACTTGTTCTGTTCATATAGATCTCTCCGAGGAGTAATTAGTTAAATCATTTACGAATAATTGAAGAGTTTTCTTCTTTTGTACCTCTACAGTTCATGCGTGCACGCTCAAGAGATAAGAAGCTTCAAGAGGAATGGGCTGCGGCTTTGAATAGCATGGAAGATATCTACGAGGTATGATTTTCAGATACAGTTCATTTCTTGTCAAAACCAAAGAATTGTTCCGAACGTTTGGTACTAACAGAATATTCACATCAGAAATTCAAGGACTACTGTCTTGGAAAGCTGAGAAGCTGCCCGTGGTCTGAGTTAGATGGTCTTCAGCCAGAGACAAAGATCATAAACGAAAAGTTGGGTCAGGTCAACACGAAAGGTTTCCTGACTATTAACAGCCAACCAGCAGTTAATGCTGAGAAGTCCGACTCTCCTTCTGTTGGTAAGTTCGGTTCCTAAACCTTCCACCTGAATACACTATCCTCCCCAGGCCCCACAATTCGGGACTACACTGGATATGTTGTTGTTTTTCCATTTATAGCGACTTTTTTATTGACCGGCTTATTGATCTTTTTCTGCAGGATGGGGTGGCCCTGGCGGATATGTTTATCAAAAGGCATACTTGGAGTTCTTCTGCTCTCAGGAGAAGTTGAACGCTCTCGTTGAGAAATGCAAGTCTTTCCCTTACCTAACTTACATGGCTGTAAACAAGAAAGGAAACTGGATCTCCAACGTCAACCAAACCGATGTCAACGCTGTGACATGGGGAGTTTTCCCAGCTAAGGAAATTATACAACCAACTGTCGTTGATCCGGCCAGCTTCATGGTATGGAAGGATGAGGCATTTGAAATCTGGTCAAGAGGATGGGCTCAATTATACCCAGAGACTGATCCATCAAGAAAATTGCTTGAACAAGTATGTATTTAACAACTTATTCTCTTTTCGTTAAGAAATATGACTTTCTGAGATAATAACTATTACTTGATCATCCGAGAAATCAACCTTGCGTATGGTTCACTACTCATCCTTCTCAACTTCAACCAAATATTGTCCGAACGCCTTTGTGTTATGTAGTTGCTCTTGTACATACCGATAAATATGTATCTTTTGTTTTTTCGTTACAGGTTCAGAACAGTTACTTCTTGGTCAGCCTCGTCGATAACGACTACATCAATGGTGATTTGTTTTCCATCTTCAAGGATATCTGAAATTAACCAAGAAAACTCAGTTTCTCAACTTTTTTTAGTCCCATTTTATTCCAAGAATTTTTACTGGATGTTGTTACTATTATTATTGTTATTATTGTTGTTGTTCTATGTTCTTATAATAGGAATAATTTAAAGGGATTTGTTCCCTTCAATTTATTCTTTTTTCTCTTCAAATTTGATGTACTTTGCCTTTTAAGGCTTCAATCTTTACAAATTTATAAACAAATATCCTTCCACACCTATTTGTTCTATGTGCAATTATTTATGGATGAGTTACACATTTGGTCGATCGGTTAAAAATTATTATATTCACTAGTTAAATATAAAAGGAAAAACACACAAATATATTCAGATATCTTCAGTCATACTTTTGAGCTATTGGTAACCCTTCTGTCCAACATTAGAGCATATGTCTTTCGCTCTAACGGAAGACTAAATAGAGACGTGGTGCAGTCTTATTCATCGATCTGATATTTAATAATATCGGGTTAGTGGATAAGATTATAACATGTGTATATCCGTTAGTGTAAAGGGTATATATGCTCTAGTTTTTTACGACAGAGGCACTAATGTCTCAAAAGTATGATGAAGGTTATCTGCTTACCATTTACAATAGTTTAGATGTATATTTGTCATTTTTTTTTATATAAAAAAGTATACACTATTGTGTATTAAAGATGCATTTAGTTGGTAACTTGGAATGCTTGTTTATTTTTTTAAATGTTCCGACTACTTAATGAGTATGAATGTATCTGAATGATAAAGTTCTATAATACAGAAGGTTATCCATCTCGCTCATCGCTGACCATTCTATATTATCATTAGTGTCACTATCGCTCACCATACTACCCTTCACAACCACCATCTTGATCAATCATAACTATCACCGTAGGAAGTTTCACCACCGTTACAATCGTTGTTGTCAATCATTATTACTACACAATATCCACCATCATCTATCAACAATATATAACGTCAATCACTATTATTGATCACTGCATATCACTATCAGTTAAGCTACACCATTCAACCACCACTATTATCAACTATTATTCACAATCACTACCATCACCAACCACGACATCAATCATCAAATCAAAATTATCACCGCTAGTTATCACAACTATGAATCATCAAACCTTTTTGTTTTTCGAACCAATGATTAAAAAAAAAATACTTATTTCTTTGTGCTTTTACAAATTCAACATTTTTCCAATAATATATATAAAACAAGTATCATTTGAACACAATAAAAATATATATTCTTCCTTTAAGTTTGATTTGTTAAATAAAACAGTGAAATCAATATTAATAAATGTTCTAAAAAGAATTTAATTAGAATTATCACACAAAAATAAATATTTATTTAAAAATATATAAATAGCTAATCGAATTCACTGTTGAATATCTTATCAATCAGAACTAAGTAGAACACAAGAAATTTTTTACATAATAATTAACCGATCGAATTCAATATTTATTTTTTCTAAAAGAGAAAATGATAGAAAATGCATAAAAAAATAAAAAAAATAAGACAAAATTCTCTGAAGTTTTTTATTAATACATGAACGCATCATGAAATCAAATAATACATTCATTGATCAAGACTAAATATTTTATATTTTCAAAAATAAAAAATTACAAACACACAAACAAAATAAAAAAAAAACTTTTGTTCCACTTGTTGAAAAAGCTTGGCCTCCCTTGTATACTTGATCTCCTCCTTGCTTTTTTTTATTTTTCTTTGCTCAAAAATGAATAAAATTCACAAAATAATGAAAAATAAAATAAAATAAAATAATTTTTTTAAAATTTTTAATTAGCTTTGTAAGGAGTAGGTTTAGGCATATCCTTAACTATGCCACATAATAAATCATTATCAGGCATGTTGTACTCATCTTTAATTGATTTATTTGGAGAAAGGACACTAAAATATAATTGATGTCCCAAATAATTTCTCTCCAATGAATTTGATCTTAAATTCCATAATCCAGCATTGTCAAGTGTTGTCATTATAACTGCAAATGATTTTGGGTAAACTTGGATTGTGTTTCTACTCACAGCATCAAGCAAGTTGTAGTTCTTTCTCCTCTCTGGGGTCCACTTCCCTGGTTCGATTCTGTATTGACAGTGTAAAAAATATTTATAAATATCACATCAATTATATTAGTCTAGTAAAAAAAATCATACGATTCTTCATAAAAAGTATAGTATCCATAGAATTCAGTAATTTTGGTTCAATGGGGTGGGGGGTTTGGAAAATCGCTTTAGGTCATAGTGTGAAAAAGGGGGGGGGTGGGGGTGGGGGGAATCATTTTAGGTCACATATTCGAATCTTGGATCTGATACTGTGGCGGGGGTAGGAGGGGGTGGGGGGTTAGAAATTGTTTTAGGTCACATGCATGTTCGAATCCCAATGTGACATTTTAGTGATTTTCTGAATGTTAAATTTCTGAGTCTGTTACGAATGATGAAAGATGAGAGAGAAACTTACCCAACAGCAAAGAATGAGTGTCCTGACAAATGCCATGATTGAACACTTTTGCCATGATTCTCAATGACTATCTCAACATAGTTGCGGTAAGTGGCATTGACCACATTAGGTGCAAGTGTGATCTTATCTTGTCCTGCTTGTCCTGGTTTAGGTTCATATTCATCCTTGATCAGATCATACTTGAACACCTTGTCGGCAGCACCATAATACTCAGCCAACTTGATTGGGGTAGTGGGGTCCACGTGGGACACACCGTTCAAGGCGTAACGGAGTTTACCATCAACTTGGCCAGCTGATGTGACTAGCTTGATGGTTCGGGTGATGTTGATTTGACCATAGTGGTAAGATCCCTGAGGGTTAGGTCTAGCTGCACTTGCTGTTAAATTCCAACGGAATGAACGGAACTGGTTGAGGGACCACGCCCACCCTTCGGGTGCCTTAGGCAACTCAGGTGAGGCGGGGCCCTTACCATTGGCATAACGGATAGTAGCTGTGGCCACGTGTGAGTCTTTAGTAAACCTTGTGGATGCCACGAGGAAATAGTCTTTTGGTTCCTGGTTAGCAGTTACCAAAACGGAGAAGCATTGTCCCAAATGGATATCAATAGATTCGTAAACATTTTGCACGGTGTGTGAACCTTCAATCTCAACGAGCTTCAAGGTGTGTCCCTGCATCCTTACATTGATAGAATCCTTCAATCCAACATTACAAACCCTAAACCTGTACGTCTTTCCAGGTGTCACGGTAAACATCGGCTCGTCTTTACCATCACCTTTACCGCTCTTACCATTTATAACAACACCTGTCGGCCTTCCAAGAGCGCGTCCACTATCCAACATCCTTTTCAATTCGATGTGGCTCTTGGTATACCAATCACCCACAAGGACCATATGGTCAGCCTCAGGGGTCTCAAATGGTACAGGGATCAAAGCGCGACTAAGTACACTAATACCACCATAACCACCAGCAGCGCGATGCGTGCTTGTAGTAGGGTAGTAATAGTAACTACCGATTTGATCCTTGACCTGGAAACGATAAGTGAAATTAGTACCGGGAAGGATAGGGCAATTGTTACCTAGGGTTCCTTCTTGCCATGAGTTTTTCCTTTGTTGGATTCCACTCCATGTGAAAAGAAGTGGTTCATCTAATTGATTAAACACATTAACAACAACATTATTATTTGATGTTCCATTAATTCTAGGCCCAGGAAATTGACCATTAATTAAAATAACTTTTTGAGGTACACCAAGTGGAGAAAGGGTGCCATAAGTAACTTTCCATTCATGAAACAAATAAGGATCCTCTCCATTTACTGAAAAAATATTCAAGGTTATTGCTAACAAAATTGCTAGCACACAACCCAATTTTTTATTCATTTTTTTTTTCGATTTTTTTTTTATTTTATACTCTTTTTTACTCTCGTGTTTCTTATGGTTTTTTTTTCGATTCTTTAAAACTTTGTTTTGATCGAATCGAAAAAACCCAAAAAGAGAACCTGAGAGAAAAAAAAGAAAGGAAAACAATTATTATTTATTACAACATAGAAAGGAAAGGATGATGATATTTTGAGAATGAATTTGATCTATTTATATTGTAAACAATAAAGGTAATAGCCATTCATATTTTCCTTTTTTTTCTCCGTAAATAACGTTTTTCTTTTGGTTTTTATTTTCTCCGGTTGTTTTGGTCTTCCTTTAATTTCTCTATGATTCACAAAAAAAATAATTGAAAAGTCAAATCGAATCGAAGAAAAAAAAAAAGAAAACTATCAAAAATTTATAACTACACACGTATGTATACATTTACTTTTTTAACAATGTATATTAATTATTTGCCCTCTTGATTCATAGTGTAGTTTTTTTAATATTTTAATCTTCTAATTTGATTAAGTCAAAGAATCTATTTTCATGTTAAACGTAATTAACTTCGAGTCTTTTAAGTTATTCGTCATTGTTTAATTCAAAGGAAAAAGAATAAATATACCCCTAAACTATCGTAAATGGTATGCAGATACTTCCGTCATACCTTTAGGACATTGGTACCTCTGTCGTCCAAAATTTTGAGCATATATACCATTTATACTAATGAACATACATGAGTCATAATCTTATCCACCGATCGACATTTAATTAAATATTGGATTGACGGATAAGATTGTGTCGCGTGTCCCTATTTAGTTTTCCATTAGAGTGAAGGACATATATGCTCTAGTTTTTAAATGGCAGGGGTACGAATGTCCAAAAATATAACGAAGGATATCTACATATCATTTACGATATCCATGGATATATTTATCTTTTTTCCCTTAATTCAATTGTCATTGCGATTTCTTCATAAATAACCGGTCTTTTAAAAAAAAATGCAAAAATCTGACACTACATATATATTTTTTCTCTTCAATAAAACTATACAAGTAATGACTAACATAAATAAGAACGACATTATTTCAAATAAAAGTACAAAGGTATAATATAAATAACAAAAAATTGGAAAGAATAGTGAAGAGTACAATCCGACTTCTCTATAACAATCATCCTCTATAGCAGCAAACCATATCGTTATAGAGAGGTTCAAGTGGTATACAAAGTTAGGTTGAGCAAGCTGACTGAAGTTCAGCTGCATTTTGCTCATCAGTAAGATCGATAGACATGGCATGAGGTATTCTATGGCGTTTCAAAATACACGATGTGGCTATTCTTGCAGATTCATAGTTCAAAACAATGACCCTCTCATCATCCAAATCGAATCTCACGTTCTTTTGGTTACCATCTTCCACGAGTTGACGTAAATGTTTCAGATTCAGAACTTCTACACCGTTAACCTTCTTCACCTGTAACAAAATGGTCCAAAATTTCCGGGGAAACAAAGAGGAATATGATTAAAAGGCGTCATTTCGCTGTCTTTCTTAAGAAGAGAAAGAAGTAATAGAAGCAACGAGTGTTTTACCTGTAACTCAGCAAGGCGCTCATAACCAGCATTAATATCATCCATCAACACCTAATTAATTACGAAAGGTCACGTTAGTAGCATATATTGCGTTGATCTGTGAGTACAATCTTAAGGAAAATCAGAGTTTCGTCTCTATGTAAAATGTTAGATTATTATGCTGAGAAGTAAACGTTAAAGAAAACACCAAAAACTGAACAAAACAAATGCATCTATAGTTTGTTATATATGAAGTTGGACAAATGAAATAGATTGGCCAACGTGAGACATGTCTTATATCTTGCCATGAAAAAAACACCGACTTTAGCCACATTGCAAGAAAGCGTCACTTAAAATATTTATGTGCTTGAACGTGCATCAGGTCGATAGGCTTGTGGACTCGGTGGATGGGAAATATTTTCTGAGCATATGAGATTGCTTGACCAGAACTGATCAGGTAGAGAGTTGGGAAGTGATAGGTTAAGGGACTTTATCATGCCAGCAATAAGGGTGTATCATGTTGCGGATTCAACAATCAAACAATACAAGTGCATAGACTCGCAAAAGGTCTACCCATTTGGATACAACGGTTTTGCAATTCCTCAGCATACGTTTAGCATGTGAAATCATAACGAAAATTCATGGTCACTTTTTTCTTTTCTTTTTTACTTTTTATTTTGAGAGAAATTATTTAAGTTTTCCATTTGACAGAAGGACAAAAAACTGTAGATCATACCTGTGAAAGGATGACGAATTGTTCACCAGGTTTCTTAGGTAGTTCCCGAAGTGCCCGTTCACACAACCGACGGGGTGAGGTATTATACCATTCTTCTCCGTACTCGTGAAGGAATGGTTGAGTTAATGGAATAAAGACGAGACCAGCAAAAATGAAATAACTCGGAAGCTTGTCAAATTGATGAACTGGAACAAGAGGTTGCAGCTGCATAATATGTAGTAGTTGTTAGATACAGTAGATTAACGCCAAAGTAACCATTATATTTACAATCATATAAGTTAAAAGTGTTCACTTTAAGGTTTAGCAGAAACTACAGTCGTCATCTCAACACCCTAATTCTATGCACCAGATCTTGACAAAGCAAATATTAACCTTGGCCAAATCCTGCACCCAGAATACTTCTAACAGCACAGTGTGTGACACTCCCAAAACACCAGGCAGTCTGAACTACTTTTCGACATCCTAGTTCTACGCCTAAAAAAGGAATACGATCCGGGGCTGGGGAGGGGGGACGGGGGAGGGGGATTTCATTTAGTTCTTGAACTAATCATGCAGGTACAGTAATAGAATATTTTTTAAGCGGTAAATAATAATTTAGGGATTGTCATGCAGTGAATAATAGTGTATGAATTGTCGACCTCCAAACCTCCCTATATCTAGGGTCATGATTAGGGTATAATCGTCCTACAGGACAGGGGTGGCTCAGACGGTGTTAAAAAAAGACGTGTCTTAGGCCTCCAAATTTAAGAGGCCTCATTTTTTATAAATAATAGGTTATAAGTTATTATTTTTTAAAACCAATACTGAAACTATTTGTAGAAAAAGTAAACATTTTATGAAGAATGAAGGGATTATTAGAAGAAATTTGACATATTTGGAGTACTATATCTAATGAAAAATAATTTAAAATAAGAATAGTTATTTTATCATATGAAAACTAGAAGAAATAAATTATATAAAAGTTATTAACAATTTGAATTTAAGGCCTCGTTTGATTTTTGCTTTAGGCCACTAATACGCTTGAGCCGCTCCTGCTACAGGAAGGTTGACGATTAGCATACATCCTATCCTTATACCCTAATCATCGACCTAGGCCTCTACCCCTCCTAAAACCTGAAAAATTAGTTCAGTTCAATAAAAGTGACTTACAGGATGAAGCGTGATCTTGAAGTCATGCACTTCACCATCCCTCAAGACTTCAAGTTCAGCAGTTTCATTTGGTTTCTTCATAGATACGAGATGGTCAAATGAGATTCTCTCTCTGTTTCGGAAAGGAACTGCAAATCATAAGCAATCTCAGAAGTCGGAACTTCAGATGATGGAGAACAAGGATGCAGAATGGCAAACTTTTCTAGCACAAAATAAGTTATCCCAGCCTTAACAATTCTCATATCCTGCACACCACTTATGCAGTTCTGGTACAATTACGAGCTATCCACATGCAAGAGAAAACTCAAAATGAAAAGAGCCTAGACTCTAGGATATCCATCTTACCAAGGGAAGTCAAAAAAATTACTCATAGTTGCAAGCTAAAAGAAGATGAATTCTTTTAAGTTGATGCTACCCTGCTTACAAGATCCAATGGCAAGAACCATCATTTTACCTCAAAAACATTTAAAGCAAGAAAAAAGCATTTCTTGCTTGTGCAATAGATTATGGGGAAAAAGGAGAGAACTCTCCAGTCTGGTAGCTTACAGTAACTGCGAAGAAGGGGAGGGGGCTCTTCAGTGTGGAGTCTTATACTAGTTTAACTATTGCATACAAGAATCACAATAAAGAGAGGAGCAAGAGCAATCAGAGGATTCTACCTGTTCCATCACTTGCTATGGGGACACCATCAAATGAGAGGACTATATCGTCTTTCTGTAATACTCTAGAAGCATCAGAAAGTGGATTGATTCGGCTAACAAGTACACCTGTCATTTTTGACTGCATTTGAAAGTATTCTCGAATTTGTGCATTTTCAGTAGGTTGGCATGACAAGCCCAGAGAGCAAAACCCAACGTAATCACCGCGTTCTTCTACGCCAGATATAAAATGCTTTATCACAGGAACAGGAATAATGTAGCTGCAAAATCCAACCAGAAATAGAACTTGTAAGGTCAACGTAGAAGACTGTAATTTCTTTTTTCTAATAACAGAAGGTATTTTCTCTGAAGTAGATTGTTTAATCAAGAAGGATGAGTTTAGATTTGACTGGTTGCAGCATGAGAGCTATTACGTGTTCCCATAAGCTAAACAAACTTAGACTAAAACTATTATTTGTCATCAAGCAAATCTCAGTATCAATTGTATGTCACAACTAAAAGAATGATGCTAGAGCCAAAGGGCTACAAGTCAAGCTTCATATTCGTAAACGCATGAACAAGGACTGTTTCAGAAAATTAAAGAACGGTTTTTTTACCAATTAAAGAACTGAATCAAAAGATGAAGAATTAAATGATAGAGAAATAGAAAAAGCGGGCCAGAAAAATGAAAAAACAGGGAGAAAAGATTTGCAGAAAAATAAATGCTAAAGAAGAATAACATGCACTCAGGTTCAGGCCAATGAAATAAACGTCAGAACCCAGTTGGTTTTACTTCCAGTTTTTTTTTCCCATAGGAGGGCAGCAGGGAGGGGAGATCCAAAGGTTGTTCCCTTTTTTTTTTTCATTTTATGTATAACAAGCCAGCTGATACGAAAAATTGTGACTGAATCACAAAAAATTACAATTACAAAGGAAAGGTTAAAGCATGATTGCAAATAGGAGCTGAGTGGATATCAGCGTATATCCCCCATCAATATTTAACTAAATAATATATGGTAGAGCACGCAATAAATGAAGCAGTGGAACTAGATCTTCAAGGTAGTTATGGAGACACAAAGTGACAAAAAAAATTCTAATTTACCCAATATTCTCTGCACCCGAAAGGTTTTGGAAAGCAACTCCAGCAACTTTGTCACCCATGATTGCTGGTCCTCCACTATTCCCTGGATTTATAGCCGCATCAATTTGTATTGCCAATAGTTGACTAGCCCCATGTACATATTGTGTAGGTTCAACCCTTGAGACAACACCTTTTGTGACAGATATATTGTCTCCCCCTAGAAAAAAGTGAAAATCATAATGATTAGTAGAGAACTCATCAGATGCAGGTATTTAGTATAATAATATTTGCCACAAGATTGTTAAGTAAAAAGAGGAGTATGTTATTTTACCACAAGAAAAGAAGCTCCTATTTTTTATAGGATTTGACAAGTGGAAGGAAATTGTTTATGACATGGAACAAACTAAGGTGAAGGGAGCCCAATTTCTCGGTAGAAAGAAATGCAATGTGCATTTATTTAAACTTTTGAATGAAATGATCCCATATATATATATATATATATATATATATATATATATATATATATATATATAGGATACGTAATGATGACCCCACTTGTGGGATTACACTGGGTATGCTGTTGTTGTTGCTGCTGTTTTTGTTGATTCCTAATGCTGACCCCAACTAATTTGGATTGAGGTGCAGTTGATTGATTGATTTTAAGAGAAAACGTGAATAGAATGAGCCTGTTTGTGAGTTGTGATTCAATAGTCAGTTTTTTAAAGAGGTTTAACATCCCATTGCTAAACATGAACACTATAATATCAGACAAACAATAGGAAAACAACAGAAAGCCTCAGAGTTTGAATCAAGTGTGAGGTTTACATTTCATGTTGAATCAATTAGAAGAAAAAATATTACCTTGAGGATAACCAACAACAGACACAGCTTCTTGGAGAAATGGAACATCACCAAGCTCCAAAGAGTTCATGCCCTCCCAGAATTCTTCACTTTCTACTACCAGAATAGCCAAGTCGCATTCATGACCAACAGCCTGAACTGTTGCTCTATACTTGGTTGGAGAACCATGCTTTCGTACAAGTACAAATGTATGATCAGCCACAACATGAGCATTTGTCAGGATTCTCTTTCCGGGAATAACAAAACCTATAATATTAAGAATGCAAAATTTAAAAAAGAAGAAGTTACCAGACACAACGGGAAGGGATGGGGAAATGAACTGCCAATAACAAGGTGGAAGTTCACATATCCAACCAACTAGGAACCTTGGAGCTACAATATCAAATATGTTATGCTCAGAGGCGGATCTAGGATTAGGATTTGAATTTTATGGGTTCTTACAGCAATCTAGAGTTGAAATACAATTATAACTAGGTTTGCTATCAAATATTAGTGGATTTAAAATACATATACAGAGCTTAGCCAAAAGCTATCGGCTTCTAGTGAACCCGTAGGTTACACTCTGATTTGTCACTGCTCATGCTTCAATCCTGAACTAGTTAAGAGTCCCCCATGTCTAATATCATGCCAAGAACAAAACAAATTGTTTTCCATTCCCAATCATGAACCCAATGAATCTGGAGAAATTTTTCCATCCTTTCGCAAGACACTAATCAGACTCCCATAGACATGTCTCCCATATCTTGCCTCTTCTTGGCAAACAAATCTCAATTCTTGCAACCTTTGGGTTAACGGCGAACAATATATGTTAATGAACAAGAACTTCGTAAAAGATAGCATTTTTACAAGGCTTCCTTTGTTAAAGAGGTGTGCAAATCTTAGTAGCTCAGTTGGTCGGCTATATAAACTTTTAGATTGTTGGTGAGGGTTCGATTACTCAACTCGTAATCCCCTACCCCGATTTATTTTACAAATGTTCAATATTGTCACCAAGAAGTTAACTTTACTTTCAGAATCCATAAAAATCTCACAATATACAATGCCAAGTCTTATAAAGGAAGCATATAGAGAATGACTTTCTGGAAGAGAAATATAAGAGAAACAATACCAGAGCCCGTCGTTTCGCGCTGAGACTTGTTCTGCCATGGAAGGAAGTAATTAGGACTGCTGGAAACAGTAAATATCTTAACTACAGAATCCAATGCTAGCTCAATTGCTAAATAAGCATCCAAAATTCCATCAGATAAGCGCGGGGCCACTCGTTCTACCTCCAATAAAGCAACTCCAGCAACTGATAAATTAGATTCAACACTATCATTTTCCTCAGCTCTCTCAGTATTAGGTGCATTACAAATCGAGCTATTTGAACTCAACGTGGAAAAAAATGAGGCCGAAGCAGATATATTCCCAAAACTACTACAGTAATTGAACGGTATGAATCTCCGGTAACTCACCGGCACTATGCCGGCGATTGCAGAATCTCCAGCAATTATAGGACATTGAAAGTGAAGCTGCCTGTTTAAGAACCTCCGTGATGCACGGAAAGTAGAACCTATTCGCAACATCGAAACCGGCGTAACTCCGGTGACGTTCGCCGGAGCTCAACCTATTACGCCGGTGCCGTTAAAGCGCGCGCAAGGGGGAAAAGGGTTTTAGGCCTTAATTGGAGATTCTAAAACCCTTCAAAAAAGAGAAAAACTTAAAAATAATTTAAAATAAAAAAATTAACTACTTTGAGTATTTTAAATTTTATTTTTTCTAAAAAAAGATTCAATGTACAAAATCTTACAACATGTTTCTTAGACGACTTGATTTAGTAGAGAATCTTCAAAATGGTGTAGCGTGGGGTTGATATCACGTGTATGTTTCTCGATCGAGTTCGTCATCGAGTAAGGCCAGAAGTTGATTTGGAGAATTACGGGGTCTTACTTATTCCAGAAAACTTGATTCTGAAGTAGAATAAGTGATAGAGTCGACATCTATAAAAAAAATAATCAAGACCATAAAATTCTTTCATAAGAAAGTTCACATGGTGAGTTTGTTTAAATAAAAAAAACTTACTTGAAAATATTACTCCTTTAATATTTGGAGGAGAAGGACAAATAACTATTTTTGAAAATTATTTTAGTGTTTAGATAATTTTTAATGTAAAAACTAATATTTTCAATAAGATCTTTATTAGAGTTTGAATTTTATGAATTATACATATATGAGGATTATGAGACAAATTAGTTTTAAGTTGATTATCGACCTATTTTAATTTTTGTCTTTTATTCGAATATGATATCGACAATTTTAATTTAAATAAAATAATAATATAATCGATGAAGATTCATACAGCAAATTGAAAGTATTGAACTCAATAGGGCCTGCAACAAACAAACTGATGCCAAATGTACAAATAAAATTCTTAACAAATATTAATTTCCTCTTATTATTATTTTCTATTTGGAACATTTCCTTTGTATTAGCCGGCCAAATAGCAACATTCACTATTAAATAATTAAAATAAGTACTATTAATAATTGTCTTTTAAGATTGCCATAAAAATTAACAAGAAATAAAAAGTATATACTTATTATAGTTGTTAGAAAAGACTTGCTTTTGAGTCCAAAATAAATCATTTCAAACTTCAATTTCTACTTCATTTTATTTTCTTTTGCTAGGTCGATCGTGACATTTCTGATATTAAGAATTATGAAATATGAATAGAGATGAAGATCTTCTTTTGTTTACGAACATGTATAAGCGCGAAAAGAATGATCTAGCTAGTCTTCTTCTCCCTGTCCCTGATGAATTTGAGGCAAATGGTAGTATAACTTTACTTTTTATTTTGTAACTTTCTCAACACGTTTTTATGGAGAAGTATGAATTCATATAGTTCATCTCAACTTGCTCGGGACCGAAATAAATTTGTTGTTGTTTTCTTGTAGGGAATTATGCACTATATAGAATGGCTTCTAGCAAAAAAAGTCAAGTGGGATTGGATTACATGATGAATAATGAAGTTGGAGAAAATGAATATGACTGGTAAAATTTAATTATATTTTTATCATATTGTTGCACTAAGTTATAATTAGAGCATGTTGAGCCTATCAACGTGTGAAAAATCTTAAAAGACAGATAATATGAATCGGATATAACATTATTCGTTCGTACTCATACTTGAAATTTTTATTGAAGGTTGAAAACGCCACCGGCTACGCCTTTATTTCCATCTCTTGACATGGAAGCCAATGCCCCAGAACTTGTCATTCAGAAGGAGATCCCAATTATTCAACCTGTTGTTACTCTATCAAGGGTGTGTGATTCTAACATATTTTTTTAAATTAATTTTCGATATGATCAAGTTTTATAGACAAGCAAACCTCTCTATAACAATATCGTTTGTCTGAATATAATATGAATAATTCATTTTAGAAAAAACTTGATCGCTATAGTGAAATATTGTTATAGATGATGACTGATACAGAGACGTACTTAAATTTGTCACAATAGTTTGCGGGAGGAGCTAAAACAAGAAGTACTCTTATAAGATCTTCATCACCTAATCAAAAACCAAAAATAGACACACAAAAATCAACTCAAATTGGAAAACAAAATGTGTCATCAATAGAGGAAAAGAAGAACACAAGATTTGCAACAACAACAATGATCAAATCCAATACAAGCAATGATCATAAAGAAAGATCAAACACATTGTCATCAATAGCAACAAGAACAACAAAGCAAAAGGATTCAAGTCTTAATTTTCTAGCTTCCAATTTATCAAAAACAATGGAAATTGAATCGTCGTTGAGTAACACTAGGCCTAAAAGCAGGGGAGTGTCCCCTGCTGGGAGACCTAAAAGCAGGGGAGAGTCCCCTGCTGGAAGGCCAAAAAAACTGGGAGCTCAGTTCCCAGGATTTTCTGATGAGACTCCACCTAATCTCAAGACAGACCGGTCATTGTCAGCAAACAGGGGCCGGCCTACCCAATCAACTAACCAAAGACCAGGATCATCATCATCGTCCTCTTCTTCAACGTCAGTACCTTCTACAAAGCCAATAAGACGACAATCTTGTTCACCCAGTGTAACGCGTGGACGAAAACAAGAGATTAGTACAAGTAGTACAAAAATTCAACATGGGAATGTCACAACACAAGTTCTTGGTAGCAAAATGGTTGACAAGTTCATGAATGCTAGGAAGTCAATTCATGAAGAGAAGGCAAAATTGAATAGTTCAATGAATGAGAGCTCTGGTTTTGGAAGGCACATTTCAAGAATTTCAGCAAATATGGCTCACAAGCACATGGTAAGTGTATCTAATTTACTTGTTACTCTCTGCGTCTCAAATTATTTATCGTGTTTCTCTTTTACACATCGTTTCAAAAAATCTTAATTAAGAAATGTTCAAACTATTTTACCCTTATTTATGTCTTAAGATATAAATCTTCTTTTTTATTAAATATTTACTCTATTTATGTGTCATCATCCCATAACTGAAGTGTTTGTAGTCTTCAAGAACAACTACTATTAAGGATAAAATGGAAATAATTAACTTTGTTTTGAAATTCTAAAATAACAAATAATTTGAGATAACTATTTAAAACACCACGACACATAATTTGAAATTTGGGGGGGGGGGGGGAGTACATTATAGTATGAACTAATCGAACTGTATACATATCGAAGCATAAACAAGAATTTAGAGTTATTTATACATATTAAGTGGAGATTTTAAAGCTTTATAACATGGTATGTGTCAAACCTATTTGGCTATATCGAATTCGTAAGCAGAACTGTAACTCTGCCTCTACCTCTGATTATATAGTGACATAAAATGATCAAAAAAGACAATGATATAACTTCAATGTGGAACTAAATTGGGCTGGGCCTATGGTATTAAACTTAGGCCCAACTAATATTCATAGCCTACCCCATGGCCCATATTAGTTCACCCAAATTAATTGGGCCGGCTATTGGTCTTTGCCAAAAATATAGAATGATTTGTATTTGTGTTAGTTTAATTTGACTAATGACTCTATTGATAGTTACAAATGTAAGTGAAAATACATATTACTTAATCATAATTAATCGAAAAAGATTTTATAGTCGATCCATGTCTTTCATTATCAGAATTTCAGCTAGTGATGCTTTCGATTACTCAGACTTTTGTCTGTCATTTAGGGTGTAACATTTTGCCTAGCCACACGATGATTGTATTGCTCTCACACAATTCGTTTTCACGATTTAGGGGGGGGGGGGTAAAAAAAAGAAAAAGATAATAATTCTCTTATTAATTTTGATTTTTGAAATTAAATGACAGGAAATCCATCAAGACACTGGTAATTCTAGCAAAAATGGCACAATTACTGGGAGAAAATCTTTAAATATTAGAGGCAGCAAAATCCCTAGTGCATAAAACAAACTCATATAATATTTTTATTTGAGTTTAATCAAAAAGAAAAGATGTTTTTTTATTTATTTTGCCTTTTATATCATTTAATAATGATTATCAATGTATTTTCTCCTTTTATTTTGCCCGACGAGTCATTTATAAAAGATAGTTTCACAAAAGCTAAGTAACTAGTAACATACTACATATGGATGATATTTGAAACTATATACAAGTTATATACAAGTTATGCAAATTAACTTATACATATTTTATGATAAAACATGATCAAACGTACACGTAATTATATATATATACTGTGGAATTTCAACTAAAGTAGTTCCTGAAAAAGTTGGAGGAAAAAAATTGTTTCTGAAAAAGGAATAAAGTAATAAAAAGGAATAGAAGTAGAAGAATTGAAATGTCAAACAGTTAAAGGGATTAATAGTGTTGACCAAAAAGTGAGAAAATCAAAGTAAAAAGTCCCCAAAAAAATAGGTAAAGTGTATAGTATTATAGTCAGCAAAACCATGTTCTAAAACTATAAATAATTAATTATTAAACACAATGAATGAGAAGAGCAACGATAAAATTATCTTTGTACGAATAAATATATGAAATATCGTTTGTCTTTTGTTAAACATAGAAACCACATCACTCTGTTTATTAAGGGCTGAACGAATAAAAAAAATCACATAATATTTTCACCGTGAAATACCGTGATTTTGAGAATTCACTTCATCATTAATTATGCCTTTAATTTATTTTTATTGTTAATTATGTCATTTTTAATGTATTTCTAATACATTAAATTTATCATATTAAGAAATAATATAATAAATTCATTTTTTGTTTATTAATTCATAAAATAAATGTCAAATTAACACTAAACAAAAAAAAATGATTGGGAGATGTCAATATATACACTAGTTCAAAAGAGGAAGTGACTTTTGATTTTAGGGTACATACACATGCATGTGCTTGGTGCATAATATTCTTCCAAAGAGAAAATTAAATCAAGAAAGAGAAATTAGGATTATGGTGCAGCGGTAGAACTGTTCGATCCTTAATTAAAGGAAAATTATGTTAAAAGTGTCATCCTGAAATGGATCCTATAATATGTAATTTAAATTTAAACGAAGCTCTAATATAAATTATAGACACCAAATAAGAAATTTTTTTTGAAAAAAAGGATAAATATACCTCTTAACTATCGTAAATGGTATCTCAGTCAAATTTTTGGAATATAGGTGCCTCTACAGTCAAAAAACTAGAAAACACATGCCCTTCACTCTAACGGAAGACTAAATAGAGACACGTGACGCAATTTTATCATCGATCTGATATTTAATACTTGGGTCGGTAGATAAGATGATGATATGTGTATCTCTGTTAGTATAAAGGGTACATATGCTCTAGTTTTTAAACGACAGGAGCACTAATATCCTAAAAATATGACAAAAAATATCTGTATACCATTTACGATAATTTAGAAATATATTTATATATATTTTTTTTCTTTTAAACAATAAAATAAAAGGGGGGCAAAAAGCATGTTGAGTAAAGTGATAATTTAAGGTAGAGAGATAGGAGAGAAAGAAATAAGAGAAGTAAATACTAATGTGTAAGAGATGTTCCTTCTGAAAATACTGATTGATACATTGTTTTCTCTCTCACACACACACACACAAACAGAGAAACAAATTAAAAGCACCTTTTGAAAGACTTGATTTTTTCTCCACATATATTTAGAACACCGTGAAATATATTACGTGACACTTTTCGAATTTTAAAATTCAAATATATTTATATTTTATCAAATTTTTTCATGATAGTACAATAAAAATAACCCTTAGCAACAATACATTAATAAAGAATACTAAAGTCATTATTGATGTTAATTAATTATCATTGAATTTAATATATTGCTATAGACTTTAGAAACATTTGAAAGAGTGTTAATTTCATCTAAAAAAATACATATTTAATGATAATTAAATTATTGTTATTAATTAATTGCTGTCAAAAATCATGTAGTGATATCTTTAAAATATTTTTGAAATGATAAATTATGTGACTTACAGTACCTTTTACTTCCTCCATCTACTTTTAACTATCACGATTTTCTTTTTTAGAGTCAAATTATAGAACATTGACTAACATTTTACAATGTATCTTTTCATCATATTAATATACCAAAAAAAATTAAAATTTATAGTACTTTTCTTATAGTTTTTAAATATCTAATTTTTTTATTTAAAATATCAAATTAATATAATCTAATTTAAAAATTTAAAAATTAATCAAATTAACTTTTCAAAAATATCACATAACAATTACTCCCTCTGTCCGAAATTATTTGTCATGTTGCGCTTTTTTGAAAGTCAATTTGACTAATTTTTAAAGTTAAAGTAGATCACATTAATTCGATATTTTAAACAAAAAAAATTAGATATTCTAAAACTATATGAAAATTACTATAAATTGCAATTTTTTACATATTAACATGATGAAAAAAATACATCTTAAAATGTTAGTCAAAATTTTTATAATTTGACTCTAAAAATAGAATCCATGATAAATAATACCAGACGGAGAGAGTAGAATAGACAGAAGGAGTACGTAATTTTCAAATATATAAAACATAAACTTTTTAATCCTCCAAATATAAACTGTGTCACGTAAATTTTGTCACGTAAATTGAGACGATGTTATTTAGAGTCATATATGTCCCAAACTCCAAGAATGGAAAAATAGAAGGGGAATAATTAAATGTATGAAGGAGGGGAATAGAATAGTCAATGTAAAGATAGAAGCATATATATAGGTATATATAGACTTGTTTTTCTGAAAGAATTATTCATTGTTTGTTTCTGCACATCACAAGAGAAATAATAGGATTAGTCAATTCTGACTATAACAATTGAGAACATCACTTGTTTGTATTGGCATTGTCCAATTAATGCATTTGCAGAAGTAGTAGTAGGGTGGGGATGTGGGCTGGGTGGGTGGGTAGGAAAAAAAAAATTGTTAATTGCAAAAAAATAAATATATATAGCATATATAGTTATTTACATGAGATATTGATATAGAAATGACTACATAGTCTATCAGAAACTCGTATAGAATTAAATAAATAGACACGTTCGTATATGATAATTTTATGTCTTATATGACGTTTTATATGTATATCATATTGGATGTGTGTGTCTAAAGTGTACACTCAAAGTTGAAGGGTATAGATCTCTGTTGAAATCAAGTTAAAATTCTTATTTATATATTAAGCTTATAGCTTCGGAAACAATACTCTCTCTACTCACGAGGTAGAGATAAGATCTGAGTATATTTTATTTTTTCAAGACTCCACTTTGTAAAGTTATACTAGATACATTGTATTGATATATTTCAAAAAACGTATTGAATTAAAGTTATCGACTTCTTCCCAATTCATAGCTTTAACATATGGTAGATTCACCCCTATTATATAAAAGGAATGAGTCATGTATGCTCGTATAAGCTTGCTCGTATTACTGATATCAAACTTAACATAAAATAAAAGAATTATAGTAGAATGACAATCAATATAAAATTAATTTCACAAATCGATATAGTTTGGATAAATGACAGTAGTCCCACTTTTGAGTTCGCTTATTACCATTATTCTCTATTAGTTTTATAAATTCCCAAAATTCCTTATTTTCACACATCAAATTAATGTATCATGTATAAAATATACATCAAATTAGTGTATCATGTATAAGATGTAATGTATCTTACTTAATAATTAATGTATCTCGCGCATCAAATTAGTATATCAGCGCTTATATTATTGTATCATTTGAGAGATTTTTGTCATTATAAACTTATAAGAAACAAATGATAATTTTACCTTAAAAGTATGTGATTTATATCTTTTGCCCATATGGTTTTGATATGCTCTTACTATATATAAATTATTTTTCGATTGATAACTTATTGGAGATTATATATATTTTTTTCATTTTAAATTATAATAACTAAAATTTCTTTATAATTTTTAATTTGATATAATTTTTTAAATATAAATAAATATTTATTGGGGCAGTATCAGAGTCAGAGGGACAACCCGAAATAAATGCATTTACCAATCCCTCCCTTTAAGCTTCGTAAGCTGCGCTTCTCTCGGGATATCCCTTTCACTATTTTTTTCGATTTCGTTCGATATTCGATATTTATATTAAAATTTGATAAATATTATATTTTTATCGAATTTTGATGATTTGTTTATTATTTAATATTTATACTAAAAACTTAATTAATCCAAATTTATGAAAAAATAATGTTTTCTAATAAATTTTTTTTTTATATTCAAAATTCAAATTCGATCGATTCCATTCTATCACAAACTTTGTTTCTACACATTTTTTTAAACATTGTTTTTATGTCTATGTTTTTTATATATGTACTTGTAGGACTAATTTTATATGGATTTATTATGATAGGTGTAGCATTTAATTTATAGGCTCATAGGAGAATAATTATTAATAAAAGTTCAATCAAATAGGTATGAAATGTTTGAAATGACTAATAACAAACTGTAACATGGAAATCAGTACTATTTACTATATAGTTGGATCTTTTTCTTTGACCACTTTTTTTTTTTTATCAAATAATAATGCATTATTTTATTTACATAGAAAAACATTTTAATAAGTTATGAGGGGATATCAATTTTAAATTACGTTGTTTAAACTTTTTAAAAATTAAAATGTGTGTCAAATTTTTAATAAAAATGTATTTATAAAGAATCTGACACGAGTATGATAATTGTATTTTTGGAGAATATGAAAACAGAAGCTTCAACGTTATATATAAACAAATTTTGAAGATTTAAAAGAATAGGGAAAAAATAATATCATACTTATATGATAAAAATGTGTCTAACAATTTTTTATTTTCAAAATTTAGTATCTGTTTGAATTGATATATTTTAATTATGTTTAAGTACTTGGATAAAATGAAAAAAAATACTTTGAAGTCAAAAATTTATTTAATTATTTTAAAAAAGTCATCATTTTAAAATTCCTTTATTAATTAAAAGCACTTAACACTAAAAAGAGTGTTGGTAAATTAAAATTGGAAAAGAAAAAGTGCATCATTAGCTTCCCCCACCCACCCACGCACCCACCATAAGCCAATGGGTATAGGTCAATGTTTTCCTTTCGCGCTCGATGTTTGATAATCGCTTTAAAATTTTAATTAATTTAAACTCGAATATCACGTTGTTTCTACGAGAGAAATTTACTTAATCAAATGAGAATATATAAACAAAAAAACTTATTAAACATTTATTTTTGTGTTAATTAGTTTGTCCTTGGAACTTTCCTTTTTAGCCTTTTAATAAAAGAATATCTGTTTTTATTTTTATTTTTTTTGCATTTTTTTAATTTTAATTTCATAGGTCAAGTTTAACATTACAGAATTAAGGACGGTTTGATTTATTTGACTTATTTTTATCTTAACTCCATACAAATGAAAATAGAAACAATTAATTAAAACGAAAAAAAAACTAAAAGGAAGTAACATGCAAATTACTTCCTTTGTCCACTTTAAATTGTTATGTTACGTTTTTCGAAAGTCAATTTGATTAATTTTTAAAGTTAAATTAGATTATGTAAATTTGACATTTTAAACAAAAAAATAGATATTCCAAAACTATATAAAAAGTACTATAAATTGCAAATTTTTTTATATATCATTACGATGAAAAATACACCGTAAAATATTACTCAAAATTTTTATTGTTTAAGTCAAAAAAAAAATTATGACAATTAAAAATGAATGAAATAGTAAAATGAATGGTGTACCAATTTTTTAATCAAAGTAATTGTATTTCTCCATTTTTAATTAAATATCTGAAATTCTAATTGTATGGTTAAAATTTCCTTTAATAAGAACACCTTGACCTTAAAATATAACTTTTCAATATAAATATGAATCAGTCAAACACTAAAAAATCAAGATAGATGTAAAGGAGAGCCAGGAATTTTGTTATACGAGTTGAAAATATACAAAATTAACCTAAAAAGAATTTTTAAAAATCAATTTTTTTCTATATATATGATACTATTTTATATATATATATGGTATAATTTTTTCTAATCTTACCTAGCTCCGCTTTGATTCCTAGTTAACCTTAATCGATTTGACTCTAAAAAATAAAAGTATCACATAAATTTAAACAAAAAATATAATTATATCTAAATTGTAAATCTCTCCTTACTTTGTATTTTGTCATATGTGATTCAATTCTATGAATCGAGAAACCAAACCATAATTTTTGAAAACACATCGATACTAAATCTAAAAACTATAGATATGAATTCATTCAATTCAACTTGATTTTTCGATATTTATGTCTATCCTTATCTTAAACTATAGTAATTTCTTAGCTACGAATGAGAAATCAAACCATAATTTTTGAAAATACATCGATATTGAACCTAAAAATTAAAGATATGAATTAGTTCAATGATTTTTCGATATTTATGTCTATCCTTATCTTAAACTATAGTAATTTCTTTGCTACGAATGAGAAATCAAACCACAATTTTTGAAGATACATCGATATTGAACCTAAAAACTAAAGATATTGAATTCATTCAATTCAACTTGATTTTTCGATATTTATGTTTATCCTTATCTTAAACTATAGTAAATTTTTTTGCTACGAATGAGAAATTAAACCAAAACTTCTGAAAAAACATCAATATCAAACCTAAAAACTAAAAATATGAATTAACTCAATTCAACATGATTTTTTTCAATATTTATTCATATCCTTATGTCGAACTCTAAAAAAAAGATATTTATGATAAAAAAGCTAAAAATCTAGTTAATCTAACTCAAAATATAAAAAAGTTAATCGATTATATTTATTATTTCTCTCTATATATATATGATAATCTCCATAATTTTAATATCTATATTTATATCTCTCTCTATATATATAGTCGTTGATCTTACCGTGCTTCGCTCCGAATATACGAAGAGAGTTATGGGAGTTAAGATGGGAAAGAGGACAAAAGGCATGCAGCTGTATAAAGTGTCCCTACTACTGCATGCATTAATATTACAAAAAAAGGACAAAAAATTATTCATCATTACTTTGTAACAACTAGCATATCATCATTGTCCCTACCTATTCCTCTTTTATTACTCTTATTTATTAATTTAGACCTATAATTTTTATTTTATTTTTTATATTTATTTTTGCATGCTCCTTATAAGAGAATAAATCAAAACATGAAATAGTAATAATTAAGTGAATAATTCCATGTAAAATATTTGAAAATTAAAGTTAGGTTTGTAATATTAAATCCACTAATAATGCATGATATGTAATTAGATGAACAATAAGAATTTATACAATAAACCATATATGTATTGTTATATATAATTAATATAAGCTATTAGGTGTGATTATGAATTTATGATCACAAATATATACATGATTTCACAATTAAATTCATCTCAAGTTTTAGTTTTGATATATATTGAGTCTTATGTTATTATGTTATCCACGTATTAAATGTTCAATTTAGAAGCACAACTAAAAGTACGGAATTTTAAATGAATATTTCGAATAAGATCAATAAAAAGTACATTTTTAACAAGTCAAATTATAACAATTTTTTTATCGGACCTCCATCAAGAAGTTCATTTCATTATATATTAGACTCCTTTGTAAATTTTAAATAATTTAATCTAACTTTTGAGGTTGATCTTGATCGATATTAAATAGACAGAGCAAGTGATCAAATATGAAATTAGAAAGATACATATTTATATATAATTTTTTTATCTAATATTTAATAAACTCGAATTCGAAACCTCCAATCCCGCCACCTATTTTTCATTTAAATTTCGAAGTGTCACTATTCAATACATGAATCTCACGTGTGACTAATCCAACTATATTAGGAAATGCAACTATAATATAGTTCAACTATTTACTTTATAATAGTAGCAATTATTTTCTGTGCATATTTGACCTAAAATACTACCCTACCTTTGACTTAGAGCTGCCCTATATAAGATTATATCTGATTTGGTATAGGTATATATACATGCGTGTATATAAATATATATATATATATATATATATATATATATATATATAATAAACATTTTCCTAGTCATCTCGTTTATTTAGATACGTTTTGATTGTTATAATAAAACGTTACTACTATAAAAATATATATGATATACTTATTTTTCGTCTTAAACTGTTTGTCACATTTTCTCTTTGGAGAGTCGGACAACATAAAATTAAAGTAATATTTTAAGATACATTTCTTCATGATATTTATATTAAATAATTACAAATTTGTAGTATTTTTCATGTAATTTGCAAATATCTATGTTTTAATTTTAAAATATTACATTAATCTAATTCAATTTAAATTCAAATATTTGTCAAATTGACTAATAAAAATCAAATCACGATAAATATTTTAACAGAGAGAGTAACATAATATGAAAATATGATTTTGAAAAAGCTTGATTGTTCAAGTGAAACGTTATTATAAAAGATATCTATTATATAGATGTCTGACTACACTTTAGAGTGATATTTAGATCTTTATATATTATATAATAAATTGAATTCTGAAGATAATTTTCCTCAAGTATTATTGGGGAAATCAAAATATTAAAGCATGATCAAGAAGTATAGTGACATAAAATATTAGATTAAAAAAACACTCACAAAATAATTAACATTATACTAGAACATAAATTTGGTCTCTCAAAAATAAGTTATAGTAGATAATAATTAACTCTAGTGCATGGGCTAATTAACAAGTATTAGCCATCATAATCATCATGCTTAATATAGTATTGTTTTTTTTTTTGAGCTCAACTCAATAAGTCAAATGTAGCCTAAATTAACTAAGATGGATCAATCGGTGTTCGGTGTCCATCAGCTCCAGCAGCCCTTGGCTGCTGGAACTGACTCAGCTGACCTATAAAAAGGCTACTCGCATCGAAGTTGTTGCTCCCATGACCTTCAAATGCTCGAATCATGTGTTGATGTTGTTGTAGTTGCTGATCCCTAGGAAAGAACTGATGATGGTAAAGGTGGTGAGAATGATCCCTCCCACCACCTCCACCTCCACCACTTCCAGCCATAAAGTTGAACTGCTGATGATGGTGGTGGTGGGCCGTGGTAGCAGCTGCAGCAGCTGCAGCTGCTAAAAGTCCATGAGTCGTAGTACCAGCAATACCTATTTACAATGACAAAATTAAGAATTTATATAAAAATTTCAATAAAAATTCTAAAATAAGATTTATTATTTTGCACTAGAATATTATATCAACAAAATCAACAATTACATTTATCATATATGATAAATAAAAACAAATTAATTTAACTTGTATTTTTTTAATATAATTTTTCAATGAAAAGCGTCAAAACATAAACCCCATTATCACAACCTACCTCTATCCCTACCTATTGAAATAGTATCAAAAATAATGTAGCTTCTCTCCCTTGAGCTATTTTAGAAAAAAAATGATATATGATACATATAATAATAGCAAATAAAAAAATCCCACTATTAACGAAAAAAATATATTTTCACTCAATTAATTAAGCCATAAAAAAGAAACAGATCAACACATAAACATGATAGGTAGAGTATATAGACACATAACATATGACACCATAGTCAGATTTCGAGAGTCAAACCTGAAATCTTCAGGTCGGCACGAACATGATAGGTCGAGAGTATAGACACATTAACATATGACACCAGAGTCAGATTTCGAGAGTCAAACATGAAATCTTCCCTCATTTGACTCTCGAAATCCGAACGATACGTTACTACACAAAACAAAAGATAATATGAAAATCATATATATACCTCCTAGGTTTTGATACTTTGAAAGTTCAGATTTAGCACAACTAAGATCCATTTGTAGTTGCCTAAGTTGATGTTGAAGTAGTGAAATAACACCAACACAACCATAAACAGGATCACGAAGACGCATATCAGCTTCATATGCTAACGAATTTACAGCATCTTCGCGTTGATGAGGCTGTAATTCGTTAAGCAATTTAGTCACATTACTTGCTCCAAACACCTTATGAACATTCGCGAATTTCTGTGGTTGATCAGGAGGGAAGTATGGTGCAAATACACATTCCGGTTGGCATTTCCTACGAAGGAATTTGCACGCTGCACATGGTGAATTCGACGATAATGATGATGAAGATGACATTGATAATAATTACCTAGAACAAGAAAAAAGGGGTAAAGAGTTAATAAACAAAGTATAATCGAAGTTTAAGTTTTATATACTGATGACAACTTCTTATACAATAATGAGTTCAAAAGTTATGTGTATATATATATATATATACATTCATAGTGTTATCTAAAGGATATTTATATGTAAAATAACCTTTTAACATGTAAGGATTTATAATTTTGAGGATAAAATAAGGTATATATATATGATTTGATAGCGTAAAAATTTACGATTAATTACATGTAGATCTCTTGGTAAAAATAATAACTAAGATTCCATCACATATTAAAATTTACTAACAGTATACAATATTAGTATATATGTAATTAAAATTCATATCAATAAATTAAAGGTAATTTAGATCAAAAAATATATTTTAATTTTAAGAAAGTACAAAAAGAAACAGTAAAATAAGTACTAATACCTGTTGTTTTTTTTAATTTTGAATATTTGCAACAATATGAAGACCAATAAAAATCTTGGTAGAAATAATAATACTATTACACCTGTTTTTTTGTTTTTTTTGAAAGTTTATGAAGAAGAATGGTATAACAAACTAAAGTACATAATTTGTACACGTTATAATAGTAAAAGCTAGAAAAATAAAATATAATAAAATTGTGTACATGTATAATATGAATAACTTAAAGATTAATGAAAAGAAATAATTATATAATAAAAATTTTCTTGGGAAGTTTTAATTTTTTGGGATTGGATCCCGTGAAAATTAAGTATGAAAGTAAGAGCTTTTTATATTTGTTTAATTAAAAGTATACAATTTTCTCTCTTTACAATGTCATAATTTTAGTCTCCCTTGCTTGGAAATTCATTCACATGTAGATAAATCAATCCATTTAAAAAATATTTTAATTTTTTTACACTGATAATGTATATAACTAAATTCATTAGAGAAAATACTTATATCAAAAAATAGAAAAATGTTTTTATAACTAATATTTTAGTACACTATAAAGTCATTTAACGAATGAGATCTATAGTCTTGAATCAAAAGATAGTTACTTAAAATACTTTCGTCAGAAAATTATATTATGCATAGATAAAATAATATTATAAATGCAAAATTAACTTTCGTAAAACAAGATTCATTATCTACTATTAAATGACATGATAATGTTCGAAAATAATATTGTATATATAGCTCAAAAATAACTTAAAACTCTTAAATTAGAGAAAAATTAAGACTTTGAAGTTCATTTTCTTGAAATATAAGTAAAAACCAAAAAAAAAAGTATAAATAAGAAAGCAAACTTTAAAAAAAATAAAATTAAAAAGCAAAAATAAATTTTAAAATTTAGCACCTAAGTCTAGTATATATATTTTATTGAAAGTTTGCGTGCCTATATAGTCTTAGGTCAAAACATTTTTTTTTCTTGGTTCTATATTTTTCAGCACTTGGATCTTCTTTTTCAAACCAAAAATACTATAATAATAATAAAAAATATTGCTAGCTTAGTTAGTCTACTAGCTATAAAAAAAAAAAATCTTAATAGCTTAGCTGATCGATCGAAAAATTAAAAAGAAAAAAAAATTATCCTATATATACTAAAATGGAGATGAAATGATTACCTTTTTTTTCTTTTTTCTGACTGATGATGATCTTCAAGAAAAATCTTCAACTATATATGAAAATAACTAAGAGGAAACTAGATGTTTTCAATAAGTTGAAATTTTGATATAAAACTAATAAAAGGGTTTTTATTGAAATGAAAATATTTGAATTAGTAGTAGAAAATTAAGAGAAAAGAAGGGTAATCTTTAAGTTTAAGACAAATATAATAGGTTATAAAAACATATAAAGATGGTGTACAATAATATTATGAAATTTTTTTGCCTTTTTTTTTTGTTAGCAAAAAAGTGAGAAAAAATAGGGAAGTCCCCCAAGAGAAGAGGCTAAGGAAACGGAGAGAAAGCAAAATGATTTTCTTTTGGTTTTATGATGTTGTGATTATTATAGAAGAGAGAAGGTATGTTTTGGTTTTGGTTTTGGTTTTTTTTTTTGGGAGGATCTTAGTACTTAATATGGTTTTGTATGTAGGAGTTTTTGGAGTGTGAATTATGGTTTTTTTAGGGTTTTTGTGAGTAAAGGGGGTGGGGGGAGGAGGAGGGGTATTTATTAGGAAGAGAAGAAGATATTTACTAGACTTGTCTTGTGTCATTGATGTGTGAATTATGTGATTTTAGGGTTTTAGTGAGTATTGGGGTGGGGGTGGGGGTGGGTGGGAGGGGAGGAGAAAGAGGAAGGGGTGTTATTTTTATGAAGAGGGAAGGTTTTCTTTTTTCGATTTTTCACGTCTGGTGTTTGAAGTTTATATTAAAATTCTGATTAAATCTGAATCATGCACGTAGAACTTATTTGAAAGTGGGATTGGGATGTGTGATAGAGGGGGGGAGGGGGGAGAAAGAAGGAGTGTTATTTTTATGAAGAGGATAGGTTTTCTTTTTTCGATTGATGTTCGAAGTCTATATTGAAATTTTGACTAAATCTGAATCATGCACGTAGATTTTATTTGGAAGTGGGGGTGGGGTGGGGGTGGAGGGGAGGAGAAAGAGGAGGAAATGTTATTTATTTATGAAGAGAGGAGGGTTTATTTTTTTACTGTCTACTTGATGTTCAAAGTTCGTATTAAAATTTATATTAAATTTGAATCGTACACTATAAGACTTTTTCAGAAATAACACTCCCGACAAGATTTATTAATCTAGGGTTTTAGTGAATAGGGTGTAGGATGGTGGTAGTGTGGGTGGGGGGGGGGGAGGGGGGAGGAAGGGATATTATTAATTTATATATATATATATGTGAAGAGAAGAAGGTATTTTCTAGAGTTGTCTTGTGTCATTGATGTGACATAACCTTTTAATTGTCCTTGTATTCCATTTGTTGCACCATTACACACATTTAAGTCTTCTCTATACACTCACTTTCTCTCTCTCTCACTCACACACACACACACAATTTTCTTAATATGGAATTTTATTTGAATGTTAATGGTGGGATATAAAGAATAATCCAAAGTTTGTTTGTTTATTTTTAGCAAAAAGAAAGATTATTTTTTTTCGAATTTTTATATGATATTCCATACCTATTTTATGATCTCAATAAATTTAGTTTACATTTTGTAAGGCTTATTAAAAGAGAAAATGATTTTTATCAAGAAATTTTTTATCTTATGGTTTGAATCTGAGATTTTTTATTTAAGATGAAGAATACTCATTATCAAAATTTTTTAACTTTGATACAAATAATTTTTTTTGATCGCAATAACGAACGTATATGAATATGTTATGAACAACTATATGTAACGATTCAAGCTCATGACATATTGTTTGCTTTGACACGATATATATGTTTGATGAATTTATCCCTTGGCATATGCCATTATCGAGCCCAATAATGTGTATATCATAAGTTTAGGGCCAAATTATAACATTCATAACTTCTTTATTTTCAATTTTGCCAATTTTGTGATATTAATAAGTTATCCTTTGTTTTTAGAGGATGCTCAATATTATATATATATATATATATATATATATATATATATGAGCACGAATAACAAGTTCTTCATGTAACCTAAATTTAATTTATCGCATAATACAATGAAGTTCTAGTATTTCACACTTGATTGAAGCTTCAATTTCTTCTGTCAAACTCGTAAGATATTCTTCTACAATTTAGTATTGATCTTCATTGACCGTCATAAATAATAAAAAAAAATAACTTAGATTCTCTCATATCAGCCATACATATTTAAAAAAAATTAAATATATTTTATATTGATTAAAATCAATTTATTTTAAATGACGTTTGACTAAGAAACTAGCTTTTCAAATATTATGAATACGTGCAAGGAGTAACACTGATTAATATATAATTCTGGATTATTTTTATATCAGAATCAATGTAACTAGACCTCTTAATTTTTTAAAATTGAAAGTTGTGAAATGTCTTTAAAAAAAATTATTAGATAGTTTTTGATAAAAAAAAATGTTTGACTTTTGCAGTCGACAAAAAGAATTATTCTCACTTTAATACCTCGAAATTTGAATACATTACACGTACTTACCTCCTTGCTTGCAAAATAACTATACCAAGGAATAAGTTAATAATGCGCGATCTAAATTTAATTGTGATTTTAATATACGCTTTGAATAATTCGGTGAAAAAAAGTCGAAATAAAAAAATAGGAGAAGAACTCCAACACCTATAATTCAAAAAATTATAGGTCATGGTGTAATAATGTGACTGCTTCAGCTTAATCAGAGATTTCAAATTCGAGTCTTTATACAGAAAAAATTCTTATTAGGATCGTCATTCTCATATTAATCCTACATTGCGCAATCCGAATAATAACATGTGTCCCAAAATACTTGTTAATTTATGAAATTAAGATATAATTAATTATAAATTTTTTTCTATTTATCCTAAAAATTAATTATTTTTTAAAGTAAACAAAGTTATGGGTAAATTAGTAAAAAATAATTATTATTTCTTTTTTCTATTTTGATTTGTTTGGCTTACTTGATTTTTTAGTCGATTTAAAAAGTTATTACGGTGGTTAATTTTTATTTTTTTTTACCATTGGAAAATATTCGAATGGGCTGCTAAAGCCCAAATATCAATTGGGCTGAAGAAACAATTAGTCAGTGATAAAAGGTTAGTCCAATTTCATCTTTTAATCCTACTCTTGTAATATTTGTAAAGATTCTATGCAACGCAATGCAAATTTGAATTAATCAAATAATAATTATCGAATAATTATAAAAAAATATTCAAAATCTAAATTCGAGCTAATAGAAGAACTAACTTAAATAATTGTTTATTTATCTAATCAACTAAACTAAAAATAAAATATATGTTTAAAATGTATAATATATATATGATAATATATAATGAGTGTATAATATATGTATGATCATATATAATGAGTGTATAATATATGTATGATCATATATAATGAGTGTATAATATATGTATATCAATATATTTAAGAAACAAGTAAATTTATCCTACTATTCTTGTAAATGTCCCTACAAGTTCCCTTTGAGTCTCCATGTATATGAAGAGGTTACAAATACAAAGATTAAACTACTTAATTTCCATTATTAATTCATTTGACTGAGATGACAGTTTATCCTTCTGATGAGTCTCTAATATCATAATTTCAATCAAATCACACATCACAGTATACTGGGCCTTCTAATTCTTTAAGAGGTGAGAAGGCTTGTTATTCAACAGTATAACATGACTTATATACTCGTGTCGATGAAGGGGTATGTGTATCTATTCAAATCCTTAATGAAGTTGATTGAAAAGATACGAACTTCTCTACAGAGAATTATAATTTTGATATGATAGTGGGTTGTACAAAATTCGAATCGAAACTAGTCGATTAAACAAACAATGTTATAAATTAACATAACTAATGTTTAATACATTTGTATTTTTAAAAAAATTATGATAAAAGAATTATTTAACTCTCTAAACAGTAATATCTACCGATAAAATGAGAGAGAGGGTCTATTTGATGTGCATAAATCTAACTCAATTGGAACTCCCCTTAATAAAGGCCTACCTAGTTAGTCCCTTAGTTATATAATAAAACACCACATAATTTTCTAAGAGGTATTTCTTGACTATTTCAACTTTCAAGCAAATTTTGATTCCAATTTTTTTTTTTTTTTGGGGGTTCTCAACAAACTCAAATATTCTTCTAAGGATTGTTTAAGATTTTTTTGATTTATTTTATTTGTCATATATTTTTCATGTTTTCTTTTTAAAAAAATTAAATTAAATTTTTCTTAATTTTTATTTATTGTTTTTTATTTAATTTAATATTTTTCCTTTTTTACTATTCCTTTGGTTAAAAAATAAATACTATCGTTTAAGCTTTTTGCACGCACATTAAAAAAAATAATGATTAGAAAGTACAATCATAAACTAATAAATAGTTTTTTTGTCTACATGAAGTGAATTATGGGGGTGTGATACATTACTTATCAAAAAAATATCAAATGACATAAATCAAAGGCTACTTTTCATTATTCTCAAACTACTATTCTAGAATATGTAAATTAATTAAGAAATTTTATTAAAATGAAGGGTAAATATTTTTTAAATAAAAAATCTTAAAAATTAGAACAATTCACTTATTTTAAATTATGAAAAAATAACTCCAATAATTTACTTATTTTGACTAAAGGGAGTAATAGTTTTTTAATATAAAGATATAGTAAAAGACAATTACTAATTCTTGTCTTTAATTTCTAAATGATCATTTTTGGGGGGCTAAAATAATTTTAAATGAAAAGAGTAGCTAATTATATTTCATATTTTACTTTTTAAAATTATAATTATCTTAGAATTTATTTTTAACAAAGTCTAATTAGTACAAATTATTTTAATCCTAGTATGCTGCACAATAGGATGAGAATGTCATTAATGCAAATAAATCCAATTGGTTTGCAAATCCTCTCTTATTTAATGGTTATTGGAATTAGTTTTGATTTTTCAATTTTCTAAGAAAACTTCAAACTTTCCTATTAAAAGCCTTATTTTTAGTGTATACTATTCTCTTCGTTCCAAAATAAGTAAATATCCTCTAAACTGGACATTATTTCTTTCGTTTCTATTTAGTTGTGATATTTAGATTTTACGTTCCTTAAAAAATTAGATAGACTTATCATTATACTTTTATTTAATGTCTCTTGAAATCAAAACTTTTAATAAATGAATATGAATTAACTTATTTTTGATTAATTAATTTATCCAATGAATATTAATTAATTACTTTATTTTTCTATATTGATCAAATAATGCATAATTTCAAGACTAATAATTGTTAAGGATAAAATAGAAAAGAATTAATCGTTTATGCATTGATTTTGTGAAATTAAACAATAATGACGACATATAAATAAGAACGAGGGCGATTATTAAGAAAATGAAGTAAATATATATGTATAATTGAAAAAACATACAAAAAATGTAGAAGAAAAACTATAATTATGAAAAGTAACATTTATTTTGAATTATTTTGGGATGGAGAAAATAATATTTTTTTACTATATATAATATATTGATCAAAATTAGATGCTAGTAGCTGGATTTACTTGGTTTCACTATCATTTCCAGCTTTCAAACTCCATTTCTTAAAACTAATCACAACTCTATTTTCTATAATAATAATAAATATACAACATAGTCAATACCATATATTTCTTAATCAAACTAAAAAAAAAAATCCTTTTTTTCCTTCTAAAATAGTTGTATATTTATATACTAATGATAATAATACAAAAAATATAAGAATATGAATAATTTTAAAGAATATCATTTCTCACACAACATATGTACAACACGAGAAGGTAGAGATAAGATATGCACACATTTTATTAGGATTGTTCAAAATCGATAACCCCAATCGAAAAAAAAAATTATTGATTTATCAGTATTGAGTTATTAATTTAGCGGTTTTAATAACGATTTTGATTTTTCTTGTTATCGGTTATCAGTTCTTAAAGGTTTCAATTTTTTTTTTCTTAACGAGTTAACCGATAATCTAATAGTAAATTAAATAATTATATTTATACCATTTTGAATATAACGTCCTTAACTTAGAGTTTGATTTCCTACTTTTATTTTTGGTTATCACAAACACTTAATTATTCATAGACGTAAAAATATTTGCTTTTAAGCAAAAATGTAACTTGTGAAGTCATGCGCATGGTTTATTTGGTTTGTCTCCTTGTTTCTAATAAGTGATTTTCAATATTATTCTTGTCTGTTTAAACTGAAACAATTAAAAACAAATAAACCAATAAGCCAAATCGATAAAATTTAAAATCAAACCGTCCTATACACAACCCTACATTTCATCTCGTATTTTTTAATATCGAATCTTTATCAATAAAATAACAGTTGTCACGTAATGAGCTATTCCAATTTCGTTTAGACATAGAGTATCACACTAATGACTCTTTCCACTCTTTTTTTAAAAATTTTATTAGTCAACTTTCTCTTATTAACAAATAAAAATAAAAAATATTTAATAACTTTGTCCTTTTTTGTCCCTCTATATATATAAAAAAAAAATATTTTTAACAAACTTATATATTATTATATATTATATAATTCAAACTTTTATAGCAAAGAAAAAACTGTTTCATCTAAACCATGTGAGAAACTCTATAATCCATTTTTTGTCATTAACCACAGGTACAATTTTCACTTTAGCTGTCAATTTTTTTCCATTAAATCTCAAATTAAATCTCAATTTTTCATTATTAGGAGCAATGTACTCGAATCACTGGGGAGGTGCGTTAGAAATCGCGACGACGACGACCGGCGGTGAATCGACGACGGACGATGATAATCGGAGCCGGAATTTTGATTTGGATAGAGGATCGGTGAATCAGCTGCAGCGATACGATACGTACGATCGGAGTACTCATTGTAGTCGGAATTTGGATGAAACGCAACAGAGTTGGTTGTTAGGTCCGCCGGAGAAGAAGAAGAAGAAATACGTCGATTTAGGATGTATTATTTGTAGCAGAAAAGCGTTGAAGTATACGTTTATCGGAATTATCGTTGTGTTCGCCGTGATTGCACTTCCGATGATCGTCGTGAAAGTTTGGCCGAAGCATAAATCTCAACCTCCGTTGCCTGATAATTACACTTTTGCCCTTCATAAGGCTATCATGTTCTTCGACGCCCAGAAATGTACGTTTTTCTCCTTTCTCTTCTGTTTTCTATTTTTAACCTTTTTTTTGGACAAATGAGAATAATTTCATGGGAAAAAAATGATCCAAATTTGGTTTAGAAAAAGATCGAACCTGAGTTTAACTCAACCTCAAAATCTAGCTTTAGCTCGTCGATAACAAAATTAGGAAAATTGTAAATAAACATGTGAGACAAAACGTCCCTCGACACGACTTGAACCGGATAAAAAATATGAATTGAGATGAGTCTGACTCTCGAGGTAATATTTTATGAATTGAGACGAGTCTTATACTCAAGATGACAATTATGTTTTTTTATGAATTGTGATGAGTCGACTCTCAAGTTCAGAACTAATATGTTGGTAATTTGTTCATCTGAATATTGGTTCGAAGTAAGAAATTCATTAAATATATAAAAATTAAAAAAAATAGAAATTTTAAAAAACTCATAAACTTCAAATTATATCGTTTCTTCTGTATCTTAGTGCTATATTTGAGTATCAAATTACTAGACCGTGATAGGAAAGGTAAGAAAAACCCTTTAGTTTGATAAGATGATAAAATCATTTTTTGTATTTGTCTTAATTCTAGTGAAGAAATATAAGGGGTAATTTTAAACTAATATTAAAAAGTAAAATATTTAAATTTTCAAATATTTATATTCAAGTAAATTAATACGTAAAATTTATATTGGAGCTCCATTAAAATTAAGAGCGAATATGAAACGCATATGCATCACTATGTATTTTAGTGTGCAATATAAATCAAAGTGAATGATAAAGTAGGAGAAGAATTATATGTTTCATTTATCCAAATTTTGATGAATAAAATGATGTAATATACTTGTAATAACAAAAATTAATCGAGATGAACAATTTAACTTGAAAAATACGATAATAAAAAAGGTGAAAAGACCGATTTTTAATATTCTGCTTTGTCATTTTCCTTTGATGATGTGTAAAAGATATAGATAGGTTAAAGAGTAGCTAAAAAAGGCAAAGAAATAAAGTTATTTGATTAGGAAAGTAATAAATAATAATTATAATAGGCTAGAATTACTCCTTATAAACATGGTGTTTGTTATTTGAAATTCCACAGAATTATAGTAACGTTCATGACTTTTGGTACATGTATGAACATAGACTTGGTAAAACATATACTAAAAACTATATATTTTTCTATTTTCACATATTCATAAATTAATTTATGATGCTTGTTAACGTGATTGATTTAGTCATGGGTGAAATAGACAAGTTACAAGTTTTCTAATATGTCAAATGTATTCGCAATATTTATCAAACAAATTATGTTTTTTTCGCATTTTTTTTGTGATTATAAGTATTAATAGTCACTTTAATTATTTATTTTTCCAAATAACGATATTTAATTTGTTTTCACATAAACCACATTAAATATGTCATGCCTGAAATTAAGCTTGACAAAATCAATATATGAAGATTAGTCCTTTTCGTTAGAAGTTTAGACAAAAATGATTGAACTTTAGTTATATACTTATGAATGAAGTTTAACTAAAAATAGCTTAAGTGAAAGCAAAAATGACTTAATCTAGCGTTAAGAAAAAATTGTAAACTAGAAAAGGGGAATTTATTTATTTATATATATAGATATAGATATTATGGTCAAAATTCTAAGAAGGAATTTAGAACATATGAACAGGAAAAAGTAGACATTGAATTTGAAGTTAGAACATCCTTAGCACTTGACCTAGAAACTAATAATAAAATGGGTCTAGGAAAAAATCTTACTCCTAGTTTGGTAGGGACATTTTTATTCCTTCTCTAGCAAAAAAAAAAAAAAGTAAAAATTATAATTTAATTGATAATAATAATTTAATTAATAAACCAAAGTCTTCTTTCCCTTGTATGACTGGGCCTTATTAATATGTCGTCACTAATGATCCTCAAAGTCAAATTATAAATGTCATTTTTTCCTATAAAAGGGAGCATACAATTAACAATATATAAGATAAATTATATCAATTCTATTGAATAATATAGTAACATTTTAATCTATTCGAGTGAAATTTTGGTAGTTCAATTGATTGCCTATCTAAATTTGATATAATTCATTCTCTTACCCTCAACTTTTAAAAATGAAAAGAAAATGAGAAAATATCCATCTCAGGTACCCAATGAATTATCCAATTTAATTTTTGAGTTCGTGGGGAGCCATCACTTTGATTCTTTAATTGGAAATAATTTCATTCTCTTATATGTATATATGTAAATAGATAACAGAGAGAGGGGTGTTTTAGGAATCCAGCTTTCTGCATGGGAAAAAAATAATCTTATTTATCAAGTGAGAAGTTGGCTAACATGTCTTCAAAGTGACATATTTTTGCAATATCAATAAAAAAATTAATAAGGTATCTGTGAAGGTACGATTATAACATGACCAAAAATCACAAGTCGTGATGTCATCTATGCTTTACAAAAAAAGTCAAAATAATTCTAGTTCTCAAAATGACCTAAAGGGTCGTTAGAACAAACTAATAACTGCCAATGCAAAAGCAACCTATACTCTATGTATGACATATCTCCTTTAAGCATTCCAATATAAATAAATTTTAGCAAGTGATTGGAGTTTAGTTAAATATTTTACTAGGTTACTAATCAATGCTTATAAAATGATTGACATGTTCTTATTTTTATATGTAACTTGATGGTATAAATATTACTAGAGGTGGATCTAGTGCAACTAGTAATGAATTCACGTGAACTCAGTAACTTTTGTTATATTGTATATTAACTTGGGGTCATTAACTTAAAATCATGTATTAGTCCTCTGAATATTAGACCATCAATGCATGTTTTTCGGCTATAGGAAACAAACAATGTAAGGTCTATGTATACTCTATCTTCTCCCGACCCCAATCGATGGAATTATATTATTGTTGTTGTTGTAAATCATGTTTTCATGAATTTAAGTTCTATGCATGAATATATACAGCTGGGAAATTGCCAAAGAGCAATAGAATACCATGGAGAGGAGACTCAGGTTTACAAGATGGATCAAAACTTACAGATGTTAAAGGGGGATTGGTTGGAGGATATTATGATGCTGGAGACAACATAAAATTCCATTATCCAATGTCATTTGCAATGACTATGTTGAGTTGGAGTGTAATTGAATATGAACACAAGTACAGAGCCCTTGGTGAATATGAACACATCACAGATATCATCAAATGGGGCACTGATTACTTGCTTCTTACTTTCAACTCCTCTGCAACTAAAATTGACAAAATTTACTCCCAGGTAATTTTCTCCTTTACATCAAGTTAAAAAAAATACAATCATTGCATAGTTTCTTATTCTTCAATATACTATCTGTTGTATTTGTTCTTCTTTTGCGGAAGTGCTTATGGTACCAGTTCATATTTGGTTGCTTGAAGCTTATGTAGAGGCACCTAAGGCAGAATCAGATTTTCAATACTCATGTTTCCCAACGCTACACTGATTTTTTCTACTCTTTTCATTTATAATTTAAGCGTGATTAATATAATATATACTTCCTCGATCATTTTAAGGCGGATCAATTTTCAGAAGATCATTGTTTACTCCTTAGTAGCTCATATGAATCTGGTGACTATTGGTAGGTTTAGTCGGGCGGGTCAGATACTTTTCATTTAAGCTGAGGGTCTATTAGAAATGACCTACTCTGCCACACAAAGGTAGGTAGCTATAAGGTGTGCGTATATCCTATCTTTCCTAAATCTCAGTTGTGAAATTACAATGGTGTGTTGCGGTTGTTATAGTAGTATTTTAACCCTTTTGAGTTACTAGGTTCTAAATTTACAATACGTACATATTAAAAGAGATTTAAGAGACATATTGGGTTTTAATTTGTTGAAATGGTGTCGTAAACTCTACATCCACCCCTGTCTTGATACGACGGATGAAAACTTTATATATTGTTTGGTTGAAGAGTTGAAAAATATTTTCTTGTTTTTTAAAATTTATAAAGATTGATAATTAGTGGATGGAGGTATGTTCTTGCTACCACATACCAAAAATTGTGTCTTGATTTTAATATTTAGTTAATGAACTCATAAAGTAAAGATCAAGTTATATTCAGTAGAATAACAGGTAGGATTCTCAAATGCGAAAGGCATATGCAACATTATGCCATTTAATTTGATTCATCTGCACTCAGTACTATTGACGTGAATCATAAATTTAAAGTATAAAAAATCCACAAAAATTGCAACGAATAGTAAGTTTGAACCTTTAAGAATACAGAGTAAGTTGAATGCTAAGAACCTTCCCTGGCTTAAAGGACGGAACTCCAGCAAGAAATCTATTGAAGAGTTGGTGCTGGGTTAGCCGAAAATCAAAGTTTATCCGGTCCCTGAAAAATTCGCGAAGACACGGGTTCGATTCCCGTAAGGGATAGGTACTCATTCCCGGCCGCTTTCAGTTAGTGTTCATTGCTGAGTGATCGCTCGCTATCTGGCTGGAAAAGATGGTCCGGAAGCTTCCTCTCTCCCAGCAAGCAAGACGAGATCACCACTTCTCTCAGTAATGGACTTCCTTTACTTCGTAACCTTAGCCTTAGATGTCCTTTCATAGATTCTCGAACCTCCGACAGACAGAATCTCCATGCATGCGTTCTTTCTCTCCTCCCCTCAGCCATACATCCAAGTGAAATCCATAGAGTTCAATTCCTAGATCCGCGTTTGAACTCAACTGAAGTGAAGCTTTAAGCCTGATGTTAGATTGTTCTTACTAAATTATATGTGGTTCCAATTTTCATTGATCTCAGGTTGGTGGTGCTTTAAATAATTCAAGAAAACCAGATGATCACTACTGTTGGCAAAGACCAGAAGACATGAACTATGAACGCCCTGTTCAAACAGCTACTTCAGCACCTGATCTCGCCGCTGAAATGGCAGCAGCATTAGCTGCTGCATCCATAGTATTCCGGGATAACAAACAATATTCAAGAAAGCTAGTTAAAGGAGCAGAGACTCTCTTTGACTTTGCTCGGGACTTAGGCAAACGGACTTCATATTGTCGCGGAAATCCATACATTGAACCTTTCTACAACTCCACAAACTACTTCGACGAGCATATGTGGGGATCAGCTTGGCTATATTATGCTACTGGTAATAAAACTTACATATCGTTGGCTACTAATCCTTCATTGTCTAAGAATACCAATGCCCGCTTCATGATCCCGGATTTGAGTGTGTTGAGTTGGGATAACAAGGTGCCTGCAGCTATGTTGCTGTTAACTAGGATGAGGATATTCTTGAATCCAGGTTACCCTTATGAGGAAATGTTGAGTAGCTATCATAATATCACTGGCCTCACCATGTGTTCTTATCTACAGAGGTTCCAGGTCTTCAACTTCACTAAAGGTATGTCTTGTCCTCTTGCAAGAACTTGCTTTTGATTAAACGTTTTTTATTTCACCAGTTGGAAGGATAGTTCTCGTGCACCAACAAAGAGAAATTAGTTGATAGAGACGTTAGATCTGGTGGAATTTCTATACCCCAAAACCTTCTCGGAAAAAGGAACAGACTCACTCACCCTACTTCTAAAGATAGATTGAAAAGGTTGGGGGTCTCAGTTGTTGATGTGTTATATATTAGGTGGAAGTTCAACTGTTATTGGTCTGGATAACTAGGATCTTAACCGGGGCGGAGCTATGGTATCGAAAAGGGTTCATACAAACCGCTTTTGTCAAAAATTACATTTATATACAAGGTCAATACTATTTTTAAAAATCTATATATGGTAGATATCGAGCCCCCATGGCTTCTACTCATGTCTACTTTCTTTATAGTTTGAATCTCTTTTGTGAAAATTCTAGTTACCGCCACTGAATTCGTAGCGACTATCTTAAAAAAAAGTAGTGGTGGTTTCCAAACCAATAATTTTCAAATTCGCCTCTATTTTCACATATTTAGGTGGACTTATCCAGTTGAATCATGGGCGTGGTCAGCCATTGCAATATGTAGCAAATGCAGCTTTTTTGGCATCACTATTTGTTGACTACTTGAATGCCACTGGTGTTCCTGGATGGTACTGTGGCCCTTTCTTTATCACCTTGGAACATCTTCGCAGTTTTGCCACTTTCCAGGTCTGCACATCAATCCCTTTGTGTGTTTGATACGTCGAAAGTCATTTTTTCAGAAAAAAAGCATATTCTATGTCAGAAGACCACAAGATAAAATGACATTTCTGTACATTTTACCTATCTTTAATCTAAAAGTCTTAATTTTACTTAAACTCTGTGTCAAGTCGATACCAGACAAACAAATTGAAACGGAGGTAGAAATGTTTATTGTCCTAACATTTTGTCATTGAAAAACAGATGAACTATATATTAGGTGAAAATCCCTTGAAGATGAGCTACATAGTGGGATATGGAGACAAATTCCCAAACCATGTTCATCATAGAGGTGCATCAATACCTACTGGTAAAACAAAGTACTCATGCACTGGAGGATGGAGATGGAGAGACACTAAAAATCCCAATGTTCATAACATAACAGGAGCCATGGTAGGAGGACCTGATAAATTTGATAAGTTCAAAGATTTACGCACGAATTTCAGCTATACAGAACCAACACTAGCAGGAAATGCAGGACTTGTTGCTGCACTGGTTTCTTTAACTGGTACTGGTGACTATGGTATTGACAAGAATATAATGTTCTCAGCTGTTCCACCTTTATATCCAATGAGTCCACCACCATCCCCGCCATGGAAACCATAATTCTTGAAAACTTCAGCTTAAATTTTGCCTGTTGAAAATGGCTATCCATGTACAAAGTTTCGAGATAACAGAGTTGTTTTAACTCTATTTATATCTTGTGACATATTGGCATAATAAAATTCTTGCATTTATCGATGTTCCCACATAGGATGAATCTAGGCGGTATTTTGTACTTCCTATCATACACTGTCATTACCATAAAGAAAGACCTCTGTTTCGAGATCTGTTCTGTACCTAGATGTTAGTAGTTGATCAGTGGAGTTTCACAATGAAATCCAGCACCTTATGATAACGACAAGATAGACTAGGCTTTTTGAAGTGTTCATGACTCTAGCATTTCTAAAATGAATCTTGTAACCTGAAATCTGATACAGTTTCGTAAAACTTCAAGAGTTTTTCGTTGAAGAAGAGAACATATAATAAGGGGACTGCCAGTGAACTTATAATAAGGCTGATATAACTTTCATATTCCTTTCGAAAGAATTACAACAGAGAGCGTTGCCTTACAATGGATATCGACAACTTCTAATGCATATATATGATTTTAATTTATTCTTAAGAAGGATTGATGAAAGAATGAGAGCAAATAGAACACTTGAGGTAACTATTGCTCATAGCAAGAACCTGGTTCATCTGGGGCAGCTCGCCCGCCTCCGCTTAATGGACCAGAAGCCACTCCTCGTTGATTCAATAGGCATCTGAAATACGCCAACCTACGAGCAGCTTGTTCTGGATTCTTGGCAATGTTGTCATAAGCGGTCCATAGCCTCTCTTTTGTGAGTTAACCAGCAATGACAAACAAGAAATGTTATATGTAAGGAGGCTATATATCCTCTTCCGGAATCATATATGGCAACACGTCATAACTCCAAGTACACATGAAAGAAACAAGAACAACGATAGAGAAAAAAGCTTTAGCTCATCTAGTAATCTGGTGTATGTGCCATGTGAGCTATATTATGTCAAAGCTAGTAAGTCGGTGTATATTGTCTCGACCAAGCTTGTGCACACCTAGACTAATTCTACGAGGCACCTTGCTACCACCCTCCAGCACAAGTACATGATAATTCTGTCCACCAAAAGCTAGGACAAATGGAAAGAAATCACCGAGTGTTTTTGCATCCACCAGTAAGTAAGGACATCATGAGCTTTCTAAGAAGATCTTAAGCTAGAAATGGACAAAGATTAGATAGTTTACATGAGACTTTGATGTCTTCACCACTTCCCGTCCAAGCTATCTTTTCAACCAAATATTTGACGAGTTGTGAATCCTTCACTAGACATGCTAGAAAAATTTGACTACTAATTCCAACAAATCTAGCTTTGCTATGCCATTGTTTCATATGTGGCCATGAATGATGTATCACATTAGGAGGAAAGGACCGAATACACATAAGTGACTCTTCCGGCTCTTATGTGGACCATATAAAAAGAAAGAAAAGAAATCTAAGGGTGTTTAAAACACGAAAAATGCTTCTGGTCAGAACAAAGGAACTTTTTGATGTCATTGTAAATATTTTGGAGCACCGATGAGATTCAAATAAGTATATAGATGATTGGTCGCTCATTGTAGAGGTTGGTACTTTTAATCTAATTCACATTCTCTACCTAATGTTACACCTTGCATGCGGGATCTTTTCACATCAAAGACAAATAATTTGTGAAGCAAATAAAAGAAAAGACACAAATATATTCCAGGAAGACAGATTCAATAAGGAAGAGAAAAGACTACCTGCAGCTGCTGCTGCACGAGGCCATATGGTTGTTTCGATGTTTGATCCATCAATATGCTCACCCCACATACAAACTTCACCCCCGATAACCAGCCGTTGTTGTTCAGGCTTTGTAATATTAGTTAGTGGCTCATTTGAATAGAAATTCTGCCATGTGGTATCAATATGGTCCAAATACCACTTATCCTGGTTGCTAACAATGCACCGCAATCCAGCTGCAGTTACTTGCTGAGCAACACCGCCCCCGAGCCTGCCATATATAATACAAGCACAAGGTTAGTCCATCAACTGGTTTAGGAAAAGTTTGCAATTGACTGGGTAACACCTTATTGCTCACTTTTTGTATCCCAGACCCCACTTGTGGGATTACACTAGGTATTATCATGAATTTCACAAAACTACGACATACCCAGTGTAGTCACACAAAGTGGGGTCTGGGAGGAGGGAGGGTAGAGTGTACGCTGACCTTATCCCTCAGCTCAACGACAAATAGTCCAAAGCAGTCCCGAATTTTTTTTTAACAAAAGTATAAGAAATAGCAGATAGAAACAGAACAGTAACTACAACAAAAATAATATGATAATTGAAGTATAAGAAACAATAGAAGTAACAGAAAATGAAGGACAAGAAACTACAAGAGCAATACTAAAACTACTAGAATGGACGGATATCAAGTCGACAAACTGCTACCTGCTAACCTTCTACCCTAATCCTGGGTTAGTATTCATACTCATCATGGATAAGCATAGAGGAATGAAAAAAGACAACAGATATATGAACTAATATGGACCTTCCAGCTTATACCACACGACAAGAGGACGTACCAGTTGTGTACTATTGTTTTTGGGCTCAACTTATTTCCAAAATTATTGAATGTCTCTTCCCTGCAAATTTGAATATGATAAGTTAAAAACCAGTTACTGTTAGAAAATTTCATAATGGAAGTCCTTCCTACCAGTTGATAATTTCGTATCCATGGGATAAAGCTATCTTCTGTGCTCGCAAGACAAAGTACTCATAAGCACTGGTTCCATTCAACCGGTGTTGCTTCAACCTGTTAAATAGAACATGTTTATTACTTTAATGGTCAGACAAACTTGTCAAAAGGGATATTGAGAGAAGAGAATTCTACATTATCCGAATGGAATGCAAAGTTCATTAGCAAAAGCATTGAAGAAATTTAAATCATAGAGAAGGCAAATTTTTTACCACTTGCTTATACGAGGAGTTAACGTCCAGCAACCTGCAGGAAACAAACAATTGCACGTTTCAGTAAACATTACCTTCAAGTTGCTGAAAGTTAAAGTCAGAAACAGTACAAGAAGAAAATATCAGTACCCGAGGCAACCGAGTAAGATAGATAAACTAAAGTGAATGCCTAATACAAAAATATATGTGTCTAGTATACTGACAAAGGCACATGAAGATGTATTATTACTTCAGTAGATAGGTACCTTTTGTAATAATTTCTTATGCGTTTCACACGTCAAATTCATGCAGCTACAGAATTTGGGCTATTAAGATTCGATTTTTTCACTAATATCCTTCTAGAATTAAAAGCTCAAGGACTTGGTAAATTTTGCACTAAAGGATTTAAAGTTATGTGGTCGTTGGTCGATCATTGCTACGTTCTCTGTCATGTTAATAATATACATTGTAGAAAACCACTTTCAATTAGCTCACGCATATAAGCAACACGATGAATAAAGAAGCTGAATTCGGAGTGCTGAGCAGAGAAATGCTTTGGAGCCTGGTAGAGTATATTAGTCAACAAAATACTCGGGAGAAAGATCATAACGTCCATTGCATTTTGCATTTTGCATCTTGCATGGCGCGCATAAATATTTTTCCCATGCTCCACGTTTTTGAAAATTCACAAACAAAGATTAATTTGTGTTCTAACAGAATCAATTGAGCTCCAAAATAGATCAACATCCTTCGCACTTTCACTATCAAATGCAACAGCATGCTTTTATGTTCACACGAAATGAACTTATACATCAGAAGATAATATTTCTTCAAACAAAAATGATAGTCAGTACTTACTTGTATCCACTTCATCACCTCCTAGATGAACAAATTTGTACTTAAATATCTTGCTAAAATCTGAAATACAGAAAAGTTCCCAAACCATGAATGGATTATTATTTTGACTCACGAGGGTCGTAGAGTGACATGCAACTGAGATTTACCTGAGAGAATCCCATCTATTAATTTGAAAGTGAAATCACTGCTCACATCAAGTGGTTCTTGACAGTTTTTTGACGGCCATAAAGAAGGATAACCAATACCCCTGAAATTGAACAATTGTTTTGGTTAAATGGGAAGCCCGGTGCACTAAGCTCCCGCTATGCATGGAGACCGGGGAAGGGCTGGCGCACAAGGGTCTATTCGCTAAATAGGAATGAAAACAAAAATCTTGTTGACATTTCATTCAACAAACTAATATCCAAATAGAATGTCTCTCCATACCAAGATTTAGCATGTCCTGGAACGTCTAATTCAGCTAATACATTGATTCCACGCCTTCCTGCATATCTGCAACTCTTAAATGTTTACATGGATCAGCAAAACATCATTTGCACATCAAAAGCCAAGGAAAGAAGAATGAAAAGCGTGAAAGAAATAACTTGCCTCACAATCTCTGAAGCATCAGCTACAGTATACCTCTCTGAACTTGAGTAAGCCCCATTCCACAGTTTCGGAAATGAATGTATCTCAAGTGGGAATGATTGTGTATCTACAATGTGCCAGTGAAGCACATTCTGAATTGAGAATATTGTGAGGATCAGAGTCTTGACAATCAATAAGAAGTAAGATGTAGGCATTTAATTCCACGAAGTAATGCCAACAGGCATCGGAAAGTTTCTAGTGACATCATCAATTTGCTAGTTCAATAAGAACTTGAATAAGTAGTGGAGTCCTGTCGCACTTCATGTGCGAGAGGACGGGAGATATTTAGTAGGTGTGTAGTCTCTTACTCTTCAGTGTGTATTACTACGTGTCTCATTTTCTTTGAATCTTTCTATTTTATTGTCATATTATTCTTGCAATTATGCTTTGGAAACATGTCTTTTGAGCCGGGGATCTATCGAAAACAGTGTCTCTACCTCACAAAGGTAGGGGTAAGGTCTGCTACATCCTATCCTCCGGTCCCTCCCCAAAAGTTACTAGTATGTGGGCTCTATCAATATTGCACAGCACTTGCAAGTTTCCAAGGCGAGGATGCAAAGAACTCCACATAAAAACATAGATATTTTGTACAAGAAGATTTACGTAGACTGTAGACACGAAGTAAAAGATTATTAAGAGGTCTAGAAAAGCTGTAGCCAGAGAGTTACATACCAGTTTTGCATAAGCCATCGAATCAATGACCTTCAATATCACAGGCAACGGCAGATAGTGACGGGAAGTGTCTGTAAGACAATTAGGGATATTAGCATTCTAAGTTAGCAAGAGATCTTGACAGAATATGACATGGTAAAGACACGAGATAAAGTCATTCACACTGAACTCTCTTAATAGAATCTAATCTGGAATTAATACCAGGGCAAGAGTAACGTAACTGATAATGCTACAAGCTCATTTCAAGGAACTATTTGGTTTCCAACTTTTTGGTTAGTCTTATAATGCTTCACTTAGTTGAATACTTAAAGTCCAACGTACCAATTCAGATATCAATAAACTAGCAGTACAAATAGCCAGTGTTACACAGACCTTACCACCAAATGCAGTTGCGCGCTGAATTCAAATGAGAATTTTTCAGATGTAGGAGAGTTTCCAAGGGAAAACAAACACACCTTGCTGGCATGGTTTCTTATTTTCATTAAATTTCTTGTTTGGATAGTATTCGTTGTGTTAACTAGAAAAGCAAGATTAAATAAGTAAATGCAACCCTCCTATAATTATTAGAAAAGTTCCTCACCAATTAAAAGCCCTCGATAAGAAAATCTTGGCCGATCAACAATGGTCCATGGAACTTGATGAACTTCAATTGCTCTGGTTGTAAGGTTAAAATGGCATGCTTGACTAAATGTCTGTCTTGATGCCAAAAACACAACAGTAAAGCATCTAACTAAAGCAAATAAATACTTGACTAAGTACTAACAGCTTTTTAGCTCTAGCGGAAGCATCAAACCTGAAAACCATGCAAAGCCCCATAAACTGTGTTTGCCTGCATCAAATCGTGACTATCAGATAAGATCCTACGGTGAGAACAAGTGTAAAACAATCTCTCACTATCTAACCATGGTACATTCTACATATCTTTAGTTTAAGATCACAAGATTCAAAGTTTCTTTACTTAAATTTGTGCCAAGTCAAAACTAGACAAACAAAAACGGAGGGAGTATTATTCCCCAAATACTAAACAAGTTAGTGAGTTTCTAAGTCAACGAGTAACCACGACAGTGTAGAGGAACGGGATGCATGACATTATCATGCAATGTAGTACTAGATAACAAAGCTAACAAAGTTAACCTTTAAAAATGCTTCAGCTATGACAAAAGAATTATTAACTGTGACTTAGCCTACGGATTTTGGCGAAAATCACTTCAAGATGTATCGTAGAGTATATGATACTGCAGAAAAGCTACAGGGAAATGCATTTGATTGGACAAATATATCCTTTAAAGATATGTGTCATATTATCAACACAGAAAAAACTGATAACACCTACCGTCAAATATGCAAAGGCTGGGTTTCCTTTTTCTGGTATGGTTAAGTTGTAGGATTCATCAACACCATACTGCAGCTGCATTGCACAAGGTTTTATTCAGTTGGTTTAGAAAATGCAATTCAAGGGCAAAATATCTACCAGCACAGAATTGAACAGCATAAAAGCACCTGAAATATTTAAACATCATTTGACTGATAATTGATTAGAATTCAAAGTCCTAACGCATGATCTGCCAAACACTTCAGTGGCTCACTCCAGTGAATAAAGGAGATACGTGTGATGCACAACTTTCAAGAGGTCGGGTTGAATTAAAACCATTTGAATGCAAAATGTCATGTGGTGTAGCTCTTTATTTTTTTTTTTGGTAACAACACATAAACTGTGACAAAGGGAGTATTTTGCACTGAGGATCTCTAGTGAAATGAACAAAACATGATTAGAAGCTTGTCTATCATGGACCGAGTGAAAAAGCTCTTCCAAATACTACTTTTTTTCTTCAGACAAAGCTATAGTTCATTCAGATGCAGAACCATTTACCAGTTAAACAACCAAATAACGACAAATTAAATGACCAAGCTCAAAGCAAAGAACGAAGCGCTACGAGATCAATACCTCATCGCTTGGAGAAAGGACGACCACTTGGATTCCCTTTAGCACCGGAGAAGAACCGTCATATGAGAAGTTGGCGTCAACGACATGAGCTACCTTTATAACATCGAGTAACCTCGAAAAACCTTCCTTGAGAATTCCAGAGGCATCAGGGTACTTGCTGCCTTCGGTCTTGAGCACAAACTCATTACTAAGTTGAAGATTCCTATGTCCATAGCTAACCGATAATGGCATTGGCCATATCTTCAAATTCTTAATGTCAGCAGCAGCTGATAGTACTACAATGTGAACCACAACAGCAAATAATACGCTTCGCAATCCTAACATCTCCATCACTATAATCTAGCAACAATACAAGTCGAACGAACACAATCAGAAATTCAGCTATACAACAAACATAAGAAAATTGTGACATTAGCTATAAGTAAAAGGGAAGCCATTTGAAGCTTCAAACTTAAATAACAATTACATCAGCAGTAGGGGAAGGGGATTATGAGGTGGGGAATAGAACCATCATTAACAACGTAAAAGTTCAGCTAGCAAACCAACTAAGCTACTAAAATTCCACAGCCATTCGAAACTTAGGCCACTTAGCTTACAAGAAAAACCAAAATTCTAATACTTTTAGTAAAGCATTGGAATAATAAACTGATAAAATGCAAGAAGAAGAAGAAGAAAAAATCTATACACTAAAACACCCCAAACACCATTCTCACCACACATATGAAAAAAGAAATAAACATCTATCAGGGAAATGCAATTATCAGCTTCTGTCCCACCCCAAATGGGCAAAAGTACCAATCTTGATAAACACAATCATAAAAACAAAAAATTAAAAAAATGCAGCATTTATTACTATTTGAAGCAAAAAAAAGAAGAACCCCATTCTTTCAAATCAAAGAAAAGAACAATCTTTACACTTTTTTCACATATACAACTAACAATCAAAGTGAAGTTCAGAACCCATTCTTTCAAATCAAAGAAAAGAACAATCTTTAACACTTTTTGCCCAAAAAAATACAATCTTTATACTTATTTAACATACTTACAGATACTAAAACCAAACTGTTTAATCAACAAAGTTGAAAATGTGATTCTTCAGAGAGCTTCAAAATCAAAAATCTTGAAACCCCCATGTCTAAAAATGTTAAATAATCAAAAGGGGATCAGGCAAATAAGAGATACATTTATTAGTTGAACAACTAAATAAAGCAAGTGGGAAACAGATAGAATGCAATTATTAGTTTATATTCATATTCATGGGGTATTGTTGAATATATTTCAAAAAAGTTATCACTTATTTATTATTATTATTACCTTCTGATTATTATTATTATTATAAACATGAACTTGTAACCATTGTCTTATTGTCTTGTAAGAAAAAAGACATTGGTCCCTTATGATTCTCTCTTTCTGCACAAGCCTTTTCCTTTGTCTTTTTTCTTCACTAGCTCGGTGCACTAAAATTCTCGTGATATGTGAGTCAGAATAAAAGCATAGAAATATTAAAAAAATTTGAACTAAGTGCAAATTATTTGTTTTGTTGCTAAACTATTGACAGCTTTAAAAACAATGTTCTAGTTAACTAACTAAATTTAGATACACTCTCGATCTATCACCTGACATAGTTAGCGGTCTTAATCTCTTATAGGAGCATGACTCTTAATAAAAAAAATCGAAAAAAATATTGAAAACATTATACATTTGACAACAATTTAAGGATTATTTCGCTCATGTTACCTTGCTCTTACTTTTTCTGCTTTGCTAATCTTTCTCTCTAACGCGGGCCGGGCGGGGACGGACGGCGACAGGCACGGGAGGTGTATTTTAATTCAGTCAATCAAGTAAGTATGTGTTTTTGAAACTGTTACGAATTCGAAAGGTGAAATTAATAATTTATGACGAATTAAGGGGTGTTTTCAATACTTTATTATATGCCGTCTTATTTGATATTTTTTGTAATAGGACTTAATATTTTTAAATTAGAATAATTATACTTTTAGTTTCTTATTTATTAATAAAAAATTATGTGTTTTGGACCCACTGTATTATATAAGAAATATATTATATTTCAATTATGTTATAGAGTTATACTAACGTTAATTATGAAGTAACACTGCAATTTAATACTATAATATATGAATAATTAAATGGTTGAACAAATTAATAACAATATCATGCTCTTAGTATGATCTTATAAAATAATTATATAAAAGCGTATATACATACCTTATTTCAAGCTTCATAGAATGAAAATATTATTTATGATAGACGTTCGAATAATCATAATAAATTTATATTATATGCCAGGGATCAAAAGTATATGTTTCAATTAATTAAAATTATGTATATGTTTGACCAAATATTACAAAAACTGCTAATTGAATTTGTCAAAAACCAAAAATAGTATTATTCCATTTAAAGTAAATAAGGTATATAATGTCCTAAAAGATAAAATAGAAAAGGAAATAAAGTTCACCACTTTATTTGGAGGAATTAAAATAAGGGGAAAAAAGTTGTTATAGACAAAAAAAAAATACAAAATTTAATATTTTATTCTTTACTGTTATAAAAAAAATAGAAAAATTACTAGATGTTACTATGGACTTTGAAATTTTGAAGTCAAATATTAAGATTAATCACACTTTCAATAGAGAAGACTTGTCATTTGTAATCTTAGAAATTCTATTTCAATATATATTGTTAATTGTTATATTAAAAAAAAAACTACAATTAATAGATAAAGAGTGTTGTTATAAAGGTGAAGGTTGTTATAATAAGTTTTTAAAAAAAGATTGTTATGAAAGTAATATATACATTAAAATCAAATTATACTATTTGTCTTTATAATATTTTTTTACCAATCATAAAAAAATAAAAAATAAGATAGAATATAACTATGACTCACTGTAGTCAATTTATATTTGACCAAAGCCATATCACAGCAAACATTATCACTTGATATTATTTTCATATTTTAATACGATTAGATTTTAACAATTTTTATGATTCTTTTCGCTTATTATTTTATGTAAATTATCAGTTCACATAGAATTTACCTTCATAATGGATAAGCTTATTTATTCATTATTTTTTCTTCTTTATTTCGATATATCCAATTTTAATAGTTATAATTAATCAAAAGATTATGAGCAAAGGACATATCATGATATGATATCATGAACGGATCACTTCTTTAATAATCGAATATCTCAAAACAGATATTGAATATCAATAAAAAATCAAAATCAAATTAAAAAAAAAATAATCATAATTTATATATATAATCCACGACCATGTGCCAGTGAAAATGCCAAGTTCATAGCGTACTATATAAAATATTTAGAATGATTTAATTGTAAAAAATATTAGAAAAGTTTGGGGATCGTGCCTGTAGAGCACGTGTTAAAAAAAGTTACACATTTTTATTTCAAAAATATAATTTTAAATTTTCTATTATGTCATGAAATAATTCATAGTAAATAGGAGTGTGCATTTAGTTTTTCGGTTCGGTTTTATACTTTGATTTGGGTTATTGATTTTTGGTTTTGAAGAAATATAATCCAATCAGAACCAAAATAAATTTGGTTTTTCTCTTTTTGGTTTGGATTTTTTCGGTTTGATTAATCGGTTATGTCAATAATTAGAAACATAACAAAGTTATATTGGCAATTTCATATATATATATATATATATATATATATATATATATATATATATATATATATATATATATATATATATATATATATTATTGAATTTCTTAAATATACTTTTTAATATAAATCACAAGTAAAACGTAAAACACAATACTTAAAAATATATCAATTATAGATGTCCAAGCATAAGAAAATAAACCAAAACATAATAAAAATAACTAAAAAGGGACAAAAGTGGTTTTATATATATATAATTCGGTTTTTCGGTAATTCGGTTTTCATTTTTATAAATCCGAAACCAAATCAAAAAACCAAAAAAAGTAAATTATAAATCCAAAAACAAATTAAGAATCCAAAAAACCAATCCAAATTAGAATTCGGTTTGATTTGATTTGATTTGATTTGATTTTCCGATTTAATCCAAATAGTGCATACCCCTAATAATAACCAACATAAAAATCTGAGATTTATTTTAAATTATAATTTTTTTTAAAAAAAAACTTCAGATTACATGTTTAACTATATGATATTACGTAAATTAAAATAAAAAGAGAACGTGCAAAAATTGAAATTTACAAATTATATTTAAACTAGTGAATGTTATAAAAGATTAGTACACACAATTTTATTAAATATTTTTTCTTCTAATTTTATATTAAATGAATTTTTAGACATTTTTTCATTGTTAAGACTAATCAAATTGTTTAAAGTTCAAGATAAATCTTTGATTTTTTACTTTTAAGAATAACTTGGGAACAGTGTTTTTAAAAACTCTGTTGGGACTCGTCCTGGGGCAAGACTCTACAAAAATGCCCCGAAACTCAAATGTGGGGCTTAGTTCTGTAAGACGTAAGCATGTCCAACGCTCAGGGCTCGCCTAATAGATCTTACACAAATTATGTGTTAAAATCTTTAGTTAACACTATTGACCTTCGTAATTAGGTGTTAAAATCTTTAGTTAAATTATGTGTTAAAAAATGTCCACTACTTTTTACAGTAAAATAACAACATTATATAAAATAATTTCACTTCATCATTTTAAGTTCAATAACAATTCAACAAAATTGATGATAATAAAAAAAAAATAATGTCCACTATGCTTTGAATTTTAAAAAAAAAAACTTACATTTGTAGAGAAGTCTCCTTCAAATGTGGAATTGTAACACATGTATATAAATTTTATGTCAATTTATTAAATATGAGAAGAAAGGAAAAAGTTTTGTAACTGATTTGAAATTATGGCGTTTAATTAATAAGAATAAATATGATATAGAAATTATAAAAATTTGTGATTTAAGAGGTGTATTTTGAAGTTTTTAATATAGCATACGAATTAAAAAAAAATATGAAGAATTACAAAAATGTTGTATGATTTAGAAATATGAGATTAAAGATCTAAGATATTTTATTTTTTTTGAGTTTTTAATATAGTGTAATATTTATTTATTAAAAAAAATAAAAGTCGCAAAAGATAAATGAACTTTTTTAATCATAAAAATGTGACCCATCACTTTGTCTATATCTAACTTTAATATATTATATTAGATATAGATTTATGTTTGTGAAAATTTTAATTAAATATTTTGTAACAAATAAAGAGGAGAAGACAAAAAAAATAATTATTTTTTAAAAAGAAACGGATGACAATAAAGGTAAATGGAATATTAATAGTGGAGTAATAGTGGGGAGAGAAAGTATAATGCAAATATTTTTCTAAATTAAATGAGAATTTTTTTTTACTATTTTGAAAGAAAAAAAGACAAACATATATAGATGTGTGTTATGTTTTTTTTATTTATGTACAAAGCAAGTAAAGTAATAAAATAAAATACCTAAAGATACAATATAAATTAAAAATACTTATATACCACAAATGGAATTATACAAAAGGTAGTAATTGTAACAAATTCAAACTCTTCATTTGTATTAATAAAAAAAAATTATAACTCGATTACTTCTTTGAAATGATAATTATAACAGTCAGATTGTTAAATAACAATTAAATTTTTTTTTGAAATAATTAAAAATAATGATAATAATATAAGATGAGAGAAGCTTAAGACTCTAAAATGAAGATCGGAGGAATAAGATTCTTTACATAACAATTAAGAGTTTTAGGCCAAAAACATCCTTCAACTATAACCTAAACTTAAACTACATCCTTAAAGTATCATTTTTAGCACAAAACATCCTTTAACTATACCTCAAACTTAAACTACATCCTTAAAGTATCATTTTAGCAGAAAACATCCTTTAAGTATTTGTAAGTGAACAACTTTCATCCTTTTGTTAGATATTGTCAAAAAACTAAGGGATCTTACGAAAACATGAGCAGTAAGTTCTTGGAAAATATAAAAATTCGTAGACATTGTTGCTTATGGAAACTAAAAATGATTGAAAGGTGTGAGCGTATATGATTTGCCTTTTTCGTAACGGAAAGAAGTTGGAGATTAATTATTTTTATCTTTTTCTGAACCAATTAAATTAATAGATTTTTGGGTCAATCTAATATCGAAGTGGCCAAAATATTGATTATGTCTCGTATTTGAGTTTCATTCTACATTATTAGAAGGGGAAGTCTCCAACAAATGTCGTTTCTAGCATATTCAATTGAGAAGAAACATATTTAAACTAATAATATTTTTAATTAAAATTATATGAAAAATGAATGGAAAAACGGTCAAATTAAAAGCTTTTGCATAATTCTTAACTCAATTACGAATAAGTTCACGATAATATTCTTGGCATATCAAGAATAACAATTAGGAAGGGACGACTTATTTTTTGTGGGATATATGGATTAGTTTTCTGATAAATTCAAATAGAATGATGAAAATTGTTTACTTTAAAATACTTGAAGGATGTTTTATGATAAGAATGATACTTTAATACTGTAGTTTGAGTTTGAGGTATAGTTTAAGGATGATTTTGACAAAAAACTTAAAATAATTAATCTTCAACTTTTTTCCGTTATGAAAAAGGCAAATCATGTACGCTCACACCTTCCAATCATTTTTAGTTTCCATAAGCAACACTATCTAAGATTTTTTATATTTTTCAAGAGCTTCTTGTAGAAAGTAATGAAATCATGCATAATAACTTTTGTTGATAGTCACATTAATTGCTCATTAGTTTTTTGACAATATCTAACAAAAGATAAAAGTTGTTCACTTACAAATACTTAAAGGATGTATTATGCTAAAAATGATACTTTAAGGATGTAATTTAAGTTTGGGGTATAGATAAAGGATGTTTTCTGCTAAAAATGATACTTTAAGGATGTAGTTTAAGTTTGGGGTATAGTTGAAGGATGTTTTTGGCCAAAAACTCTAACAATTAACATAAACTTCAAGATAATCGTAAGTAATAATTTGTTTATTCGCTTTGCGATTTGTTTCCTAACTCAACTTGAATTTAAGCAAATTCCTTTATTAAGAGAAAATTACGCGGTTAAACAACCTTATACTACTTAATTAGTCATCATAATTCATAGCTATAGTTTGTTATGATTATCACTCGCGACTAATATTAACCGTTAATTGTGTAGACTGGTTCGAGTTTGTATAATTAGTCTCGACTGTATATTTTATCACATTTATAAAATTCACAACTAATAATTCTTCGTTTGATTTGTATTTGTAAACGATGGTTTGTATTTGTGTTCGACGATGATTTCCTTTGGTTTTTCAGTTTTATCAACATATACATTCACTCTTTTTTTATGCCTTTTAAAAGTTTATATAAACACGTAGTTTTCAAATTTTGTATAATGTAATTTATGTAATATACTTTGTATAATTGTTTAAAGTTCATATGTTTATTTTGTATCGATTCGTTATTTCGAGTTTTATCATATTTATATAATTCTAGAATTTGTATTACTCAATTATACAAATACATGTGAATTATACAAATTATTGCGCTCTCTCGCTCGCCTATCTCCCCCCTCTCCCAATCTCGCTCGTCTCTCTCCGCCTCTCCTATTCTCGTTCGCCTCTCTCCTCCCCTAACATGTAGCTATGAATCATAATTAGCAAATCATAACGGTAGAACTTACTTAAGTTATTTTGAGTGGCTATATGCGAAAGTTCCCATTTATTATTGAGTTTATCAAAATATGAAATACCTAACATTGAAATTAGGACAAGTTACAAAAATACGCACCTTTTGTTTCACTTATTTCAATTATCTTCTATTACTTTTAAAAATCTCCAAAATCTCTTATTTCTTTAATGTATCTGAGTTGCATATTAATGTATCCGAGTCAATATTTAATGTATCCAAGCTACATATTATGTATTCGAGCTAGTTTTTTTATGTATTTGAGCTACATATTAATGTATTCGAGCTAGTATTTAATGTATATGAGCTACATAATATGTATACGAGCTACATATCAATGTATCTGAGCTTCAATTATTGCATCCAGTTTTTTTAATTTCTAATTGATTAATGTAATTATAAACATATTAAGAAGAGATTGTAATTTCGTATTAAAACTATGAGATTGATGTGATTTACAATTGAATTATATGCATTCATATGGATCCTTTTCCCAAAATAAATTTATCTTTTTCCCCAAAGTTGCATGAGGATATATATAGAGTGAAGTACAAGTAAAGTTCTTTTTGGATGGGCCGACTTTGAATACTTTAAAGCCCAAAACTATAATGATCTTGATCAAATTTAGGCCCACTTTATCAAAAGTCTATTAATTATGTAACCAATTTTACATTTTGGTGGATATTAGCTTATTCTTCTATTTATTTTCTCTAATTAAATTCATCTAAAAAAAAAACATTTTTTTTTTAATTTCAGACTGAGATATAGTAATTTAGTAATAATTTTTTTTTTTATGGATGATTCTATACATTGAGAAATTACGCAAAGTGTAAACTTTCAATATACTTTTGTAATTTATTCCCTAAGAAAAGAGTTAAAGAATAATAATTATTTTTTATCATATTAAACTTTTAATATTTCCTCCAATATTTATACATGAGCAAATATTAGACGGACTTTATAAAAATTACTTTTGAACATTTATCGAATTATTAAAATAATTTTATAGATAATAGAATTAATATAAATCTAGTTAAAGCAAAAAATGAACTCATTTTAATGATAAGATATTTTGACCCAATTATAATACATTTTTTCATTGTGTGATTGATGAAGAATTATTATTAAATGTACAAGGAGGGATGAATTGAAAAGTATATAATAAAACGTCATCATAATAATTGTATTAATTAATTTATTTCATTTAAATAGATATTGTTGAAAAATGAAACATAAAGAATCTGAATATACACGTTCCACGTAGCAATGTAAATATAATAGGCAAATTCTTCTTCATATGATATAATAATTTATATTATTTTTTGCCGACCTCTCATCTATATTTGAAAATTAAAAATGAAGTTAGATTATTTTTTTCTCTCAAAACACACATAAAAGAATGGGGTAAGAGATCACGAGATGCGGAAAATTGAAAATTCAGATAGTTAATTAATTTATTAATCAATGAATGAAGTTTGACTTGGAAATGGTATTCTAACAGTCATAACATGTTACTTTTTTTCGTTCGTTTTTAATTTATTCGTTCACTTAGGCTCGTTCCTCTCGATAAAATAGAAGAACAATCGGTGTTGAAGGTCCGCTCTACTTTGGATATCAGGAAGGAGAGGGCGTTCTAATTCTGGAACCAGAACGTCGCGCGGAATGGGCGCAACCTCGGGCTCGGGAATGTGCTGCTATGCTTCTCGCCCAGGAGGGTAAAAAGGGCCAGACGGAGAATCCCTTTCCGCGTCGCACGTGGCAAGGAAACCTTCAAGAGCCCCACCCGAATAATAATTCAAAAATAGAAGAGGGAGAAGAACGAATACCAAAAGATATTTCATACTCTTTGTTTTGACTCCTTGAATAGAAAGAGTAGAAAAAAGGAAAAATAATACTTCCTCCGTTTCACAATGACCTAGTTTGACTTGACACGAAGTTTAAGAGTATAAAGAAGACTTTTGAATCTTGTGGTTCTAAATTAAAGTTAGGTCAAATGTACAAAATTGCCCTTTGATCTTATGGCCTTAAACATATCACGTGGAAAGTTGTTACCAAAAAAAGAAAGAGGTCATTCTTTTTTAAACGTACTAAAAAGGAAATGTCATTCTTTTTGAAACGGAGGGAGTAATACACTACATAAGAAAAAGCTGGAATTCAATCTTGAAAATAATCGACTCAAGCTCATCATACCCTTTTTTGTAACTCACACGAAAAATAAATATTGATTTTTATTTGTTCAGTTTAAAAATCAAGAATTACTTTAATGTTTAAATAACTTATAATAATTAAAAGTGATATAGTAAAATTATCATTTTATTTAATATTTCTTAAGGAATATATCAAATCGAATATGAAGAAATAAATATGGATAAAGGAAGGATAAATTAAAATATCCTCCGATTTTTTTTTTTATTCTCAATATTTGATAATAACGTTAAATAATTCATTTAAATTTGATTTGACGTCAAAAAATATCATGTTAAATAATAAAATTCCTAACAAAAACGACTCTGTATCCGTACTTTCAAGAATTCCAACCCAACATCGTGTCACCATAATAATTGTTAAACTACTATGATGGCCACCAAGATATTCAACTTCTATACGTACCAATAATTTACAACATGTCTTTTAAAATTGATAATATTATTTTATGTATAGTTGAGAAATTTCTACATTTGATATTTTATTATTTATAGGTGAACAAAGATGTTTTAATATTGAGAATCATCCCATTTTTATATTATTATAATATTAGAAAGTATTAAATTTCAAGTCAAACAATATTTACTAATTTTATTATATTCTTATATTTGAAATAAACATAAATAAACTTAGATTTTGTTCAATAAAAGAAAGAAAAAGTAACATTAATATTATTTTTTTCCAAAAAAGGAAAGAAATAAAAGAATTATGAACAAGAAAAACATAAATGCATGGTCTTGATATATATCAATTGTTATCCACAACTATTTCTAAAAGATTTCAATAATAAAGTTTTTCATTTAAAAATAATGCTCTATTGCTTCCAAATATTATTCAATTTAGAATCAAATACCAAATAGATTTCCAAGAAAATAAAAGATAAGATAATGTTTGTCCTATAAGAGAATTACAATGAAAATGACAATTTCTTAATAATTCATTTGAATTTTTCAATTTGAAGAGACATGTGTCCTTGATAATGACTTCTTGTTACTCAATTATTAGCTTACAAATGTCTTATAGAAAACAACTTATCAATGGTGTCCCGCGCGATACCTGAATTGGTTAAGCAGGTGATCTCCCAAATAAAAAGGTGGGAGGGAGATTTTCAGCCTAGAAACCCTCGTATACGTTTTCTCAATCAAGCTCGTCACAAGCTTGCCTAATATGATATACCACCCATGCGTAGTTTGATGATCAAGTCATCGCACGAGCTTATTTAATACGATTTACTTTTCTCTTATAGTATGAAGACCTACTTTGGTATTGGATAGTGATATACGTAGCTATGAATTTACTTGTCAACAAAAGAGATGCTGAAATGATGATATTTGTTACGATAATATGAAGCATGAATGATATATAAAACTAAATAACCTATCATCTACTCAACATTATGTAACTTAATTAGGCGTTTAACTATAGATTTCGAATATATTTTACTTTAAATTAAACTTTATCGAGTTAGAATATAAGATGAGTTGTACTTGATTATACTTCTTGCAAAAAATATTTTAATCTTATAAATTCTGAATAAAATATTACTATATGAGTTTATAATTCTGCATAAATTATTAACATTAAATAAATCATAAAAAGAACAAAAAGAATAAACTGAGAATAATAATGAAAATAAAAAATAAAAAATAATAATATAAATTCAACTTTTTTTTTCTTTCTAATAAGCCCCTTTATCTTCGTTGTTATGTCCAAAATTCCCCAAAACAATTCTCTAGATTTTCGCGATTATCTTCAACCGAAATGGATACTCGAATCGACGACGACGACGGCGATCTTCTAGCTTCTAGTTCAAATACCTCCGGTCGACGGAATTACCACTGCTACAGTGAAAAATTCGTTTTCAATTCCGACTCCGATTCCGACGAAGTCGCCGCCGCCGGAGATGTCAATAGACTCGGAAGTTCCGGCAGGAAATTTAGCTTCGATGAGACGGAGAGAACTCCAAAACTGTTTGACCGGTTCTACGGCTCTTCATCTTCTGATGATGAGGAGTTCAGTTCTGGTTCAGGTCAAAATGGCGTTGTTCGGAAACGGCTTGATAATATGATTCAATTCCTTGACCGTAAGATTTGTTCGGAAACAGCTGGTTCTAATAGTAATAATAATGTTAAGAGTCATTGTCAAGGTCTTCCTGAGTTTTCAGGTAAAGGTGGTGGTGCTGGGATTTTTAAGTTGCCGGTACGTGCGGCGGTGCATCCTGATCGTCCGCCGTCGTTGGAATTACGGCCACATCCATTGAGAGAGAGGCAAATTGGGAGATTTTTGAGGACTATATTGTGTACGGACGATGGATCTCAGCTATGGGCTGGGTCGGAGTGTGGAGTTAGGTTGTGGAATTTATCGGATATGTATGAGGCTGCTCAAGAAGAAGAAGAGAATGAGGACTTTGAGGATGCTGCACCTTTTCTGGAGTCTGTTAGGACTTCACCAACTTTGTGCCTTGTTGAAGATGCTGGGAATAGGTTGCTATGGAGTGGACACAAAGACGGTAGAATCATGTGTTGGAAGATGGATAGTGAAACTAGCAGTAGAGAGAAAGGTGCTTGTGGAAAAGCTGCTTTGAAAGAAGTGCTATCGTGGCAGGCTCATCGCAGTCCAGTTCTTTCCATGATCATGACTTCCTATGGTAAAGTTTGAGTTTTTTTCCGCATACCTGTCTGTGCAATGTTTGTGTTGTGTAAATTGCAAGTAGTTTCTATATTGCATTTTTGGCACTTTAGATTCTAAACTTTGGTAATGTAAGCCCTTGAATGTGCTTGATCATCTTGTACGAGCTGTTAAGAAAGTTTATGCTTTTATTATTCTGCGATTACAGTAGTAAATAGGCAGTCGGGTAGGCAAAGCCTAGGATTAAAGACCACTCATAGTACTAAATTTTTTTTTTTACCCTGGTGCTGAAGGAACAATGATGTAGTTGCAGTATTTTTCATCTTTTTGACAAGTTTTAGGTTCATTTCATGTGGTTTGCGGGGAAAATTAGGAGATTATAAGATAATGTTGATTTTCCCAGAACACTTATTACTTATGAAAAAGATAAATAGAAGAAGATAAGCTCGAATAGTGTAGGCATTAAGATGCTATTGTATTTATGATGAGTTAGGATTAGGAGTTGTTAGTCATGTTGTAGTGCAACGGTGTTGGAGAATTTATACCCCTTACTAGAGAGAGAGAGAGAGAGACTTTATGTATACTCTGTGTTATCCAGTTCAATGGCCGTGGTCCTTCCCCACAAGTAAGCAGTTCAATGTAGCCAAGAAAACAACTTGCTGTCATGATTGTTGCTACTGAACGAAAGAAGAAGCTCTGAGCTTGCGTCCTCTCTTCTTCTACCAGAAATAGTTTAGATGGATCTCTTTTTCACTCTTGACTAGCAGTGTGATGCACCGATATACAAAGTGGCCTTCTTGGTGTCTTTTTTCTTATTGATGAGTAAAGTAGTTCCATTTAAAAGGGGAGTGGCAAAAAGCCGGTTTTAGGATCAACAAAAAGTAAATGTTAGTGGTAGTAGTAACTCAAGAGGGCGTGCTTTCTTTTACTTATGTTTATAAATAAAAAAGGGTGTGCTTGATTCTGTTCTGATGTGCAATTTTGTTTAGGCGATCTGTGGTCTGGATCTGAGGGTGGTTCCATCAAGATCTGGCCTTGGGAAGGAATGGAGAAAGCGATTGCTCTGATAAATGAGGAAAGGCACATGGCTGCTTTGTCGATAGAGAGGTCATATGTGGATCTAAGGAGCCAAGTTATGCATAATGGAACAGGCAATACCATATTTTCTGTTGATGTCAAATATATGCTGTCTGATCGCTCTGGAGCAAAAGTTTGGACGGCTGGTTATGTGTCATTTGCACTTTGGTAAGTACCTTCTGAATCATTTTAGAGACAAAGTTCCCCATTTATGTTGTTTTGGTAGTTTTTGCATTGTTAACACCATTTACTTTAGAATCGCTTAATGTTACAATGAACAAACGTAAGAATGTTATACTTGCCAACTTTGAATTCGATTAATCCTCAGCCTTTTGTCAATACACTCACAGCGGCATGTCTTTAGTTTAAGATGGATGTGCTAGTCTTGAATTTCTGTCATATTGTTTCGGGCATGTGAAGAGGAGGTGTGTGGATGCATCAGTAAGGAGTTGTGAGAGGTTGACTATAGCAAGAGTTAGGAGAGGTAGAAGTTGGTCAAAGAAACATTTGCGGAGGTGATTAGATAGGATATAGCAACTTCAGATCACTGAGGACACGACCCTTGATAGGAAGGTGTGGAGGTTGAGGATCAGGATAGGAAGTTCGTAGATATACGAGTGTTGTCATCCTTTAGATGGGAGAGGCAAGGCGCTAGCCCATCTCCTCACAACCTTATTAGTAGTACTGACTCCGTCCATTTTTACTTGTTTGGTGTTGACTTGGCACACCCCTTAAGGAGCAATAAATAGATGGACTTTTTTACTATATCATCCTTTGAATATAATAAATTCAATGCTTTGTGTGAAATGATTATTTAATAATAAGGGTAAATTTGGAACTAAATGATAAATTATCTCTTGATTTTTTAAACTAGACAATTAAAAATGGATATCTATTTTTAGTATAGTGGATAAGTAAAAGTGGACGGATGAAGTAGTATTTTCTAATCGTGTAGTTTCTTATTATGGGTTTATCGGAAACAATCTCTCACCCTCCCCAGTCTCCACTGTTTGGGACTACATTGGGTATGTTGTTGTTGTAGTTTCTTATTCTTCAAGGTGTTTTACAGTATTTTGCTTTATTTGCTTTGTATCTTGATATTTTGCTGACATATTTTTCTTGCAACCCTACTTCTAATATCTTCTCTTTTGAGCCGAGGATCTATTAGAAACAATCTATCTACCCACAAAGGTAGGGGTAAGGTTTGCGTACATCTTACCCTCCTGAGATCCCACTTGTGGGACTACACTACACTGGATATGTTGTTGTAAACCTGTAGTGCATTTGATAGATTGTATTTGCATGTCTAAGGTTTTGCTCTGTTAGATTTTGTGTGTGTTCTGAAATGAAATCTAATTTTCAGGTCATCTGGTTCTGATTTGTTGCTCGTTTCTTGTCAATTGCTTTTGCTTGCAGGGATGCACGGACTAGAGAGTTACTGAAAATCTTTAACACAGATGGTCAGGTTGAAAATATATTAGCAGCAGTAGATCCTGTAATTGAAGATGAAATGAGGATGAAAGTTGTGTCCAATTCAAAAAAGGACAAGTCTCAAAGTTCTATCGGCTTCTTTCAGCGTTCACGCAATGCTATCTTAGGAGCAGCTGATGCTGTCCGTAGGGTTGCGGTAAAAGGAGGATTTGGAGAAGATAACCGGAGGACTGAAGCGTTGATTATTACAGTCGATGGAATGATATGGAGTGGATGTGCTAATGGATTACTTGTCCAATGGGATAGAAATGCCAATCGCTTGCAAGATTTTCAGTATCACACATTTTCCGTTCAATGCTTATGCACATATGGGTCACGGATTTGGGTAGGTTATGCTAGTGGTTATATTCAGGTATTGGATCTTAGTGGTAATCTACTTGGAGGATGGATAGCTCATAGTAGCCCCATAATAGATTTTTCTGTTGGTGGAGGTTACGCTTTCTCTTTGGCTAATCATGGTGGTATACGGGGTTGGAGTGTGATATCTCCTGCACCACTGGATGGTATTCTGCGTTCAGAGTTAGCTAGCAAGGAATTTTTGTATACTAGGCTAGAGAATTTTAAAATATTGGCTGGTACATGGAATGTTGGACAAGGAAGAGCTTCACCTGATTCACTTATATCATGGTTAGGTTCTGCAGCAGCAGATGTTGGCATTGTTGTTGTTGGCTTGCAGGAGGTGGACATGGGTGCTGGTTTTCTTGCAATGTCTGCTGCTAAAGAATCAGTAAGATTTCTCTTTCCCTCTTTATCCCTATCCTAGCTGTCCTCTCTTCTCTCTCCAAACTGGTGTTACTTTCTTCTCTCAGAAATGTCTAGATAGTTGTTCGACTAAGCTATAAAATGGTAAGAACCCTGTAAATGAGAGGAACAAGTTTTTAATTGGTCAGTGACTATATGGAGGAGAAGAGTATTTTAGTCACACATGAAAGTGCTTCTAATGCACAAGAACATTTATTTTTGTTATCGCATACAAACTCCATATAGTGGCTCATTTTATTAGGACCATCAAACCTCTCTTGCTGGACAGGATAAAAACAAGTTACTACAAAAGGTTCATCTCTTAATAGCTAATCTGCTTTTAAATATGTGTGTGTGTGTATTCAAGGTAGAATATGAGAACCTTCTACAGAGGCCAGGGTCTAGAGGATGCTAATTCATGCTTGTCTTTTCTCTAGGTTACGTTGATTGTGTCAATTATTAAAAAAAGTTCCATGAATTGTCTTTCCTAAAATCTGATTGACCCTTGGAATGGTCAGAATATCATCTAGTGATAAACTTATCACTAGAATGATTTCATGATCTACTTGAACATACTGTTTTTCCGTCTGTTCTTTCTCTCAGTGCTTTAGTCTGTGAAATATTATTCTCAATATACCAACTACAGAAATGTCATAAATAGAAAAGCTGGGGCTTGTACTTATCTGGAAAGAGAAGGCGCAAATACAAGGAAATATATCACCCTGCCGTGATCAGTAAAGACAATGCATAACTACTGTATATCATCTAAGTGTCTTTTTAATGTTGTAAATTACATGTAATTTTATATTATGGCTCTAGTTAAACTCAAAGAGCCTTTTCAGGATAAAGATAATATGATCTAGACTTGCATCTTCCTATTTAGCTGTGGGTTACTTTTTTCTATCCATCCTGGTTTCTGTTCCTATGGCAGTTGCATTCTTTGTTATACTAAACCCTTTAGACATATACTAATAGAAGAGATGAAAAATTGTAACATTTTAAAACACATTTCAGATGCAGGTGGGTCTTGAAGGAAGTTCTGCTGGTCAATGGTGGTTGGAAATGATTGGAAAAACCTTGGATGAGGGATCAACTTTCATCCGTGTTGGCTTCAGGCAGTTGGCGGGCCTGGTTATTTCTGTCTGGTAGGTATTGCTTATGGATCCTGATTCCAGTGCACAAACCTTGGGTAACTTTGGTATTTAGCTTTTAAGCTGACGTTGTCAGCTCACACTGTTGGGTTCTTTGTGTTTTGCTTCAGAGGACCCACATTAGGTTTCACATGACTTGATATGAAATGTGAATTCAATATATGGCTGGTAACGAGAAGTTTACAATCTTTAGATACCCACATCAAGAATTTTTTCGTCAACACCAACCTCAAGATGCAATATGTTGTACTAGATAACTTCTCTTTGCATCTTCTCTTTCGACTGAAGTCACGAGTTCCAGCTTTTTTGCATATGAAAAAAGCCGGACCATTTAACCCTAACTCACCCTTTATTTCAATTATGGAACACAATTTGTAGTCAGATGAATGAAGTCAACTTTCCTGATTATTTTGTATGTAAACTAGGATTAGCGCGTTCAATCTGATGTCTATCTAAACAATTTCCTTTTGATGAACAAATGATCTAACGAGCTAGATTTAATGAGCCGGGGCCTCTAACTTCATCAGGAAAAAAAAAGAACTGGCGCCTCTATTTGTACACATATCTGATATCTGTAAATCAAAACTATTGTTCAGGGTCAGAAGAGATATTAGTCGTTATATCGGTGATGTTGATGTTGCAGCAGTACCTTGTGGCTTCGGGCGTGCAATTGGGAACAAGGTGTGGTTGTGTTCTCCTTTCTGCTGTTTCTTGATAGATCTAATTATATTATGCTGAAAGTTGAGAACAAATTAATTGTTGGGTGGTGACTAGTTGTATTTAGAAACATAAGAACAGAATTAGGTTAGTTATGATTTAGAACTTCTCCTTACTTGGAATCACCCTACAACAATTCCTAGGCTTTTGTCATATAATAGGTTTAAGCATGATTTCTTCCTGGGTTTTTTTGGGGGTGTCTTGTTGAAAAATGGGCAATATAGGGAGTCAGACCTAAGTCATGCTTGTGCCGAAAAAGAAAAAGCCACCAAAAGTACATTTACAGCTCTTTAATACACTAGAGACAGGAGCACAATTCTATCAGAATACAATTATTCTAACTGTAAGTTTCTTCATATGAACACTAATAATACTACCATAATCTTGAACTTCCATTGAAACAATTTATTTGCGTGACCCTTATTATGCAAGGGAGTTAATAATCACCATTCCTTAATTCTTTTGGTGTTTTTGATGAGTATGGAACCATTCTCTTATTTGTGGTATTAATTTTGGTTGAGGTCCTCCAAACAGGGAGCCGTAGGATTGAGGATGAGAGTATATGATCGTACTGTGTGCTTTGTGAACTGTCACTTTGCTGCACATCTAGAAGCTGTCGGTCGCCGGAATGCTGATTTTGACCATGTTTATCGAAGTATGATCTTTAGTCGACCATCAAACTTTCTCAATGCTGCAGCTGGTATGGTGCCATACCTATTCTCAGCTTGCTTGCTTGCCTGCTCTATGTTTTTAATCTGGGTTGCTTATGGTTCTCGGTTGCCATTGGTACTTCTTGTTGCAGCTGGTGTCTCATCTGCGATTCAGATGCTTCGCAGTGCAAATGTATGTACTTACTTAAATTGTACTCCCTCCGTCCCTTTTTAGTTGTCATGGAATCATGGTTCCCTTTTTTAGAGTCAAACAATAAGAACTTTGACGAACCAAAAATTGCAATTTATAGTACTTATCGTATAGTTTTTGATTATGTAAATTTTAGTTCAAATAACAAATTAATGTAATCTAATTTAACTCTGAAAATTAGTCAAATTGACTTTCGAAAAGCGCAACATGACAACTAAAAAAGGATTGAGGGAGTAATAGTCTAGTCTATAATAGTCTAGTCTATAATAGTCTTCTTAAAATATTTGCTTCTTTCTTTGGAGCAGTATATTTCAATTGGTACAGAATAAAGAAAACATTGAATTATGCTTGTCAGGGTGCGTTTAACTCTGCAGAAGCAACTCCTGAGCTTTCTGAGGCAGATATGGTTGTGTTTCTTGGTGACTTGAACTATCGGCTTGATGGCATTTCTTATGATGAAGCAAGAGATTTTATTTCCCAAAGGAGCTTTGATTGGCTTCGAGAGAGGGACCAGTTGCATACAGAGATGGAAGTTGGGAATGTCTTCCAAGGAATGCGTGAAGCAGTCATCAGATTTCCTCCAACATACAAATTTGAGAGGCATCAAAATGGCTTAGCAGGTACCTGTAGCTATCAGTTCTGCAGTTGACTTTCATATTTTCTAGACAAATGGGAACGCTCCGCTCTCTCATCTGCTCTTTCTATCTCTCTCGTCCTTCCTATGTTTCTCCCTTCTGAATGTCTGATATGGTTATAATGTCTCATTGTCTCATTTAAAGGGTATGACTCTGGTGAAAAGAAGCGGATTCCTGCCTGGTGTGACAGAATTTTGTATCGTGATAGCCGTTCCAATTCAGGTTCCACTTGCAGCTTAGATTGTCCTGTCGTCTCATCAGTTCTGCAGTAAGTTTTTCATATAATATTTCTGTGGCTTTTATTTTTCTTCTTCCAGTTCATTTTGTTTTTCTTTATACAAGAGTAAGACCAGAATTGGTGTTTCATCCTTCATTTGTCTATTCGCTTTTCAATAATTACCCCCCCACCCCACAACACACTCTTCTTCTTTTGTCATATTTATGTGTATCAATCGTTGCCCACCTTTCTTCTTTTTCCATCTTTTTCTGTTTATTTTTTCATATATATATATATATATATATATATATATATATTTCTGTTTCCTCTGTTCCTACTCTTCTAAAAGCCTCTCCTTGGCAGGTATGAAGCTTGCATGGATGTGACAGATAGTGACCACAAACCTGTAAGGTGCATATTCAATGTGGAGATTGCTCGAGTGGATGAATCAGTGAGAAGGCAAGAATATGGAGAAATCATTAGATCAGACGAGAAAGTTGTGCATATGCTTCGGGAACTTAATAGAATTCCTGAAGCAATAGTCAGCACAAATAACATAATTCTCCTGAACTCGGATGCATCCATCTTGCGCATTACAAATAAGAGCGGGAAAAACAAAGCTATTTTTGAAATAACTTGTGAAGGTGAATCCACAGTTAAAGATGATGGACAAGTGTTTGATTATCGTCCAAGAGGTTCTTTTGGTTTCCCTCGTTGGCTTGAGGTAACTTCCATTTCTTAAAGTAGAGGATTGGATCTTCTCTGTCATTGTAGTGCCTGGGGCTTAATGGCCAGGGTTCTATGTTCTTGTGAGCCTTCCCGTAGCGATTACTCTTCAATAACTGTGTTTAATGGACTTATCAATAACTGTGTTTAATGATTTGGATATCATTAGACCTACACCAAGTTCCATTTTAGAAAGGGTTAGGGTTCCAATGTATCTTCAAATCTGCTATTCTAGCGTTGTCCTTAAATGAAGAACCTATTTACTGTTTTTCTTAAGCCAAAATTTTCACACTAAATATTGATTTTTAAGAATTTATGCATTTGGGTCGATTTTCAACAGGTTAATCCTGCAGTTGGCGTCATTGCACCGGACCAAATTGTTGAGATTTCAGTTCACCATGAAGACCGGCAGACACTTGAGGAGTTTGTTGATGGAGTTCCTCAAACCTCTTGGTGTGAAGATGCCAAGGATAAGGAAGTCATGTTGGCAATCAAAGTCCGCGGTTGCTTCTCAACAGAAAGAAAATGTCACCGTGTCCGTGTACGCCATTGCTTTTCAGGCAATCCTTTACCCACAAATGTCCGACAAACCAACTCTGACCATCCCCAGCCAAATGTCCTTCGCCGGTCTGATTTTCAACCTAGTGGCTTTTCACCTGATGTTGTTGACGACCTAATAAATCTAAATAGTCCTTGACGAGCAAGCAAGCAAGCATATCTCCAGGTTTTAACCACACCAACACCCAATTTGTGTGTTTCACTACAACGAATGTCCAAAGCAATGTGCTTCTGTAAATAGTCATTGAAGGGACTATTGTGCAACTTCTCGATAGGATTGAGAAATTTTTGTTGCGTATGTCAAATTCTTTTGATTTGGCCAGTTTTCGAATTATTCTGGCAGTCACTTATTGATAAGTATATAGCATAAATTGCACATATGCAGTAACATAGAACTAGTTGTGTATGTAATCATGTAAGGTATTTGAGTGAGTGGTGCATTGAGTTTTGAACCCTTCTATAAGTTGTGGGGTGTGGGTTTGACCTCTTTTTTGAGTATTCCTTTTTGATACACTCCTTGTTTCTACATTGCTCTGTTATGGGAGGAGAAATGTGTAATGTTATAAACTTTTAACAAGAAATGGAGGCCTGTGATGTATTTAATGTTTTCTCCCTCTCTAGCAATGTGTGTTGTTATTCATTTCTTTAAAAGCAATGCATGTATTCCAGTTACTACTTGGGTTTGACGTACTTGAGTCGAGGTTTTTTCGAAAACAACCTCTGTAATTCTTCGAGGTAGTGGTTAAGAATGTTATTGTTGTTGTATTTCAGTTACTATTGTTATATTGAATGTAAAAAGAAAGAAATTAGAGATTGCTCTTCTTGTTATGAGTGAATTATAATTATAATGTTGGGATTATAATTTAATAATAATTAAATAATAATGAAACTATTTGGTGGAGCAATCTTGATTCTCGAGGGTTTAGACTTGTTGGTGTTTGTCATTGTACTAGTTGCATTATAGAAGCTCTTGGGTTTGAAATCTATCATTGTCTATTGTCTATTATGTTTCGATTATCCTATTATTTATTCTTGTTCATTTCTTTGCATTATTCCATGATTAGTTATGTTTTCTTCTTCTTTGTACTTAGATTTGTTGCACTTAAGTCGGGATCTTATGGAAACAACCTCTATACCTCCACAAGGTACTGATATTTGCGTAAACTCTGCTCTCTCTAGTCCATTTGTAGGATTATACTGGATAAGTTGTTTCAACTCATTGAATCATCCTAAAAGAGAATAAATTGTGGTAATTACAAAATAATAGTGCCAATACATATTCTCCTGACTTAAAGTTAAACCTACATTATAAAATGGACTGTTATACATAGAACATAAATATATCTCTATTAAAAACATGAAAAAATAGAAAAACTACTGTTATCATAGTTAGAGTACCAATGCCCATCTCTCCATGTTTGATCGTAGGCATCTCCGCGATCACCAGAGTTAATTTTTTCTATCTGAGAACACACCACCTTGCTTATTCTAGTACGTTGGACAAAGGACGGATAGGAAATGTCGAAGACAAAAGAAATGAGGAGCTTTCAGGATACCCAGCTATAATCAGACTGTTCTGAAGCAACACAGGATGAGATCTTCAACCTAAAACCAACGTATCAACGACAACATATTAGATTCAAAAGTTGTTGAAGATCAATGTAGACGACGTGATTTAAGAAACCTCTGTTGCATTACCTGAACTGTTTGGAGGTTTGAAGTTATTCTGGAACCAATGTCGAGATGCTACCATTAAAAGAGTATGGATTCATGAACTCTGCTGAATGACTACCAAAGAACTAGCTTTTGATATGCTCCTAGACCTTGAGTAACAAGGAATTTCATGGCATGTGCAGCAAAGCAGATCCATATGCATCGAATCATGACCGCATCTGTGATCACTGGTTCACAATCGGGTAAAGTATGTCAACAATAACGTACACAGTGTGATCCTACAAGTGGGCTCTGGAGAGGGTAAGGTAGATAGAGAGGTCGTCTCATATAACCCTCAGCTCAAAAGAAGTTTAATCAACGGAGGATTGAAAGAAAAGAAATAACGACAACAAATCAAAAGAAGTTTAATCAAAGCAGGATTGAAAGAAAAGAAATAACGACAACAAAGTAACAAGATGAAGTGAAGAACAAAGTAAAGAATCATTAGGCAGTACGATAAAGTATGTCATCGAACACAAAACACAAAGTCTTCTGATAAAAGTTGATCTGATTCTATTTTTACATTACCATGGAAAGCTTTATGTACTAGAATTTCTTTATACTTGTCCGACCAACAGTTGAAAAAGGAAAAAAACATTCTTTAATGTTTCAAAACAAACTAAAAGAAAGACAAAATATAATTTAGTTTTTTTTAAAAAAATACTTATAATAATTATTACTAAAAACTGAGGCCCTTAAATTTTGGGGCCTAAGACGGATGCCTCATTTTTAATATCGAGCCGCCCCTGATGGTAACTCCCTCTGCTAATCTTTGTAATACTGATCAAAACCTCTAAATTCTTAGAAAAACACAGAATTTTATCTCTAAGATGCCAATGTTAGTTTTTATATCAATCCTACTGATAAGTTAAAAAGAACACCACGCTTATAACTCCTGAGAGGAAGGATAGAACATCGACACCTCTAGGCTCTGATGAATTTTACAAATCAATACCTTCACACCCAAAGTCACAGAGTATGTATTTTCATGTTTAAGTCTTCCAAAGGGACACAACCAATGAAATTTAACTAAATTAAAGAAAAGTTACACCAACAGGCAACTGAATGTCTAAACTAGAGGGCAGACCTGGCACACTGAACTATCAAAATTTGGACAAATTAGCTCTGGCCTCGAAAAGTTAATGCCTAGCCCACTCACTAATCCCCAACCCTGATTCATAATTCAATTGGAGCATAAAATTATATTAAAGAATAGCACCAAGAGAGTGCATCAGTAGCACAACCATTTTTCATATGCATCTTAGTACACTAGATACAATGAAAAGAAGTGAGGACGTTAACCATCCTATGTACTTCGTGTTCATTTTCATTTCTACACCAAAAGACTAAGGGATTTTGTGCTTTAACGCACAAATATTTTCCTCTTTATCTAGAAAGTACCTCTCATTTGTCTCCCTGGGGCCTATACATATTTTTACTTTCTCTCTATGTTTAATGCAATAATTTATGTAGGCAGAAGATCGAAGATTGCACACAGTTAAAGGAGTAAACAAAAAATAAAACAAAATTTCTGCAATAGAATATCATGTAGTTTAGCCTGGATTCAGATTAAACTTGAATGACCTTAGTTACCACATTGGAGATGGAAACAGAAGGCTCTCTCATGGACAAGGTTAAATCTCCACTGTCAGACAAATTTAATAAACTGACAAATAGTTAAGTTCACATTCTTCAAATTTTAAATCAATTTGAAAAGAACTTCTTACCCAGTAATGCTAGTGCATTAGATGACAAGACAAACATTTTAATGATGAAAACAACGGAAGAGGGAAATTCCCACACCTGTAAATAAGTCAAACATTAGTAGAAAAGTATTACTGTGAAACAAAAAAAATTCTAAGTAATTGATCCAATATGGGCAAAAGACAGCAAGGAACATACCATCATGGCAATAACAAAAATCTTGAAGTAACTCGAAACGAGGATCGAAAGCAATATATGCTTACACCTGTTGATTTAAATCCAAGTAAATAATAATCATAATCAACTTCTGCTCCAAAGATGAATATGCTAAGTTGACATCCGAGGAAATCATTTAGACTAAAACCTCTTCTCACATGAGATGTTCTTTACCAATTAAATTATTAGAAGTAATCATTGATTTTTAATGACTCCATCTGTGCGAGCCAACCCGAAATAGAAGAAAGATAGGATTATCAATTCTCTATGCAGTAAGATAGAGTGAATTTCGGTCTTAGATAGGTATAGAAAACCTCAAATGACATTAGAAACTCTTAAGCTCCGTAAAAACCTTAAGCAATCCTTGTCTGCAGGGCTAACAAAATTGTTTTACTTGAAATGACTTTTAAGTAGCAACTCACATGTGCGTTTATAGATTGTAAAATATATAGAGGCTGAAACATGGTGCTGATTGAGTGGTAAAATCATACCCAGCAGGAAGGTGTCTAGAACGTCGTGTAGAATATATGCAAGTGAAATGGTGTCCAATATTTCCGAACGCCCAAAGAAAAAGGAACATTTATTTTGCGCAAAGAAAGTATCAAACATCATAACAAATATGAACTGAAGTACTAAAAAACAAGATGAAGGAAACCTTTACCTTGAATCTCCTATTTTTGCATTCAGAAACTTCCTTGTGCCAAATAGAATTATGCCAAGGAACATGAGATTCCCAAAGAAGACGCCCATGAGCACCTAACAACAGCAACCACCACGTTATGCTTATAGAAAGGATCTAGATCGACAGGGGGGACGGATAGGCACTGAAATAGAACTAATACAGATTTCAAGGTGCATACCTTTCCACAAAGTCCCAGAAATAAGGCAAAGCTTGCAGGCAAACTCCTCTCATCTTGAGTTGTACATACCGCCAACATTTGGTCTTTACTAGTTAAGGCCATTAAACAATGCATGCCTTAAAGGCTGCCCTCTTTAGGAACACAGGACTGCCATTGAATTCTATTCCACTGAACTAGAATTATGATTCTTTTAGTTCAATAAAGGTCAGTAGTTTAATACATCGTCCCGAGATTAAAATCACATTCACAAAAAGAGAAAGTATTTTTTTTAATAGAAAGAAGAGAAGATTAGCACACTTTTAATAGAAAATAATCAAACACCATGTCAAGGAGAAAGACTTCAGAATTAAAATCTACACACCTTATTTGTAATTGCAAATAGTTGGTTAGAGAAACTTGCAAGAAATAGTTAATTCTTCAAATTATCATATGGTCACAACCTAACAAGAGGTGTACTAAACCATCACTAGGTATGCTTCCAATGCAATATTAAAGGATTACATATTGCAATATCTAGTCAACAAAGAAATAGTAACTTTCTATATATGGAAGGAAAGGAATAGAAGAGTTTTAGAAGGTCAAGCTAACAATACTCTGAAGATCAAATCTGTCCGTTTATATCTTTGTTATCTAGTTGGATCAGGATGGATTTTGTAAATGAAGTGGAAACCTTATTGCAGTCTGTAGATAGCTTGCAATAGAGGGTTTCCGTTTTTCTTGTGTTTGGAACTTTTGGTGTACTCGAACACAATCTTTGTGCTATATCAATAATACTTAGCCTTTTCAAAAGAAAAGGTATCTATAATAATTGTTAAAATGTCGAAATACACAAAATATAGATAAACACTTGATATCGGTACATATGAACTGGAGACTAGAAGGATACAAGCATCTAAAATCAGGAAACCCAAAGATAATTTCCACAACAAGACCTGCATAAAGGAACAAAAAACAATCAAACAAGAAAAAAAAACACAATGGGTTTGTAATGCAACATTGCAATGTCTACATATACACAACAAATAATGAACTAGAAATACAGAATCAGGTACCTCATTATGCAAAGTCTCTCTCGAGAACCTATTGTAGAACAAGTGTCTGTAGGCTTTAATTTTATGCAAAATCAAGTCAATGACCAATATCTACATTCCAAACAAACAATTAGGAACTAAACTAAGAATGAAGTCTACACATATAACTTGTGTTCTATCTCTCTCATTTTCTTTTCAAATTCATTTTTTGTATCAATTACCATAAGTTCACATTCAATGTACTCATCAGCAACTGCTTTGCAATTTCCCTGCACAAAGTTAAGCATCCAAATCAATGTTACAAAAAACACTAGTATATATGGTCTGTATATTGGATATAAACTCCTACAGGCAGGAACAGTTCCAGCATGGTTCGTGCGGGTTCACGGAACCCATTAGCTTTTGCTCAAACTCTATATATTGAAATATTTACACCGAATATCTAAAAATATTTTTACTATGAACCATTATAATCGTACATTAACTTGAAATCATTGTAAGAACCCATAAACTCCCAATCCAAGATCCACCTCCGCTCTGCCAACAGCTCGATCCCAAAAAAATAACACTCCATTATTTTCAAATTGTTCGCCTTACTTTCCTTTTTAGTCTGTTTCAAAAAGACACTCTTTCTATTTTTGATAACTGTTTAATTCTAACTTTCCATATGAATGTTTAAGACACAAGATTAAATGAACATTGTGGTACATTCTATGTATCTTCAGTTTCAAATATGACTTTTCACCTTGAAAACTACTTTTTCCCAATACTCGCGATTTTCATGCCCAAACACCCCTAAAACTACACGATTCAAAATCAATTCTTTAACTTTCATAAAACTCCATGTATCAAGTCAAAACCATACAAACAAATTGAAAACTAAAAATTAACTTGTTTCGAATACTGGCAATTTTCATGGACAAAATCCCCTTAGACCACAAGATTCAAAATCTTCTATAAACTTTCTTAAACTCTATTTATCAAGTCAAAACCATACAAACAAATTGAAACAGAACTAGTAAGAATTATATGTTGTTGATGAAATTCAAAGGTAAGGAAAGAAAAATTACGCATTTCATGAGACGGATATTGCCAGGAGAGTACTGTATGTAAAGAGTTGTAACTGAGAATCCACACTGAACACATCTATAACTGATCTCCTTTTCACTTTCAGTTCCACATTTTATCACCATTTTGCACAAAAACTGAGCTCAAAACTGTAAAACAAATACAAAATATATATATATGACAGAAAATTCAAACAAAAAAAAAAAAAAAACTGTTCATTCACAAAAGCATTTGAATAGGTCATTTCAACAGCTAAACTTCATTTTTTAAAATCCAAATTTGCATTTATGATTTATCTCTCTAAAGAAAAAGTAATTGTAGAGATAGAAGAACGGAATTTACATTTTCTGTCGTGATTAACTCCGATGACCGGCAACGGCGACCGATGGGGGACAGTGGGGATCTAGAGACCCAGAATTTTTATTTTTCATTTATTTTTATCTTTCAGTATTTTTCTTTAATAATTTCAATACTATTTTTAAAAAAAAAAAGGGCCAGAAACGACATCGTTTAGATCCTAATTAGTTTTGAAAATTACCTTCTTTATCTAGTATAAAAAAAACATATATGAATATATTTATTAGTGTATCTGTGCATAAAGATGTATTTATTGAAGTATTTGGTAGAAAAATAAATAAATGTATCTAGTATTAAAATATACGTATGTAGTATTAAAAAAATGTATTGATACATTTGTTTGAGTTTGTGACTTGCACCTTGTTTGGAGGGTTGTTACTTGTTGTGTTGTATTGTATTGTTAGTTTAAATATAAATTTAGTTTAATTGTTATTTATATTCTATTGTATCGTATCATTTAAATTCATTGACAAGTAATAATGAAAAGTCTCAGTTTATCTTGTGGGTCCAGCATGTGTTGACATTTAAAATAAGTTCAGGGAGGTAATAAGACCTTAGTATAGTATAAGTGTGTCTCTGAGATTTCGGACATAGATTGAGAGGGTACTTATGCATTTTCCCTTATTGCTTCTTACCCAACTTCTTGGTGTATTGTTGGTTCGTTTTGGATTTTGTAAGCAAAAGATACATCCCTCCTCCTGTCCTTCGTTTTACTTTATTTGACACTATTTACTTATTAATCGTTCCAAAAAGAGATTGCATGCGAAAACTTTTATAGCCACATATGTTACGATATATTTAAAATCATAACTTTTACAACTTTCCTGTTGTTATATCGAAACGTCTGTATCAAGTTAAACTATGACAAACGATGGAAGTAGTAGGAAGTCCACATCCTTTTGTTGCATGTAAGTTTAGAACAATATGTCAATTAATTGAGTTCTCTCATGGAACCAATTTTTACGCCCACGATTTTGTAGTCTTCAACGCAAGAAAGTGAATAAAGTAAAAAGACGAGATACATTGTCCGTGTATATAACTTAAACCTGTGTATTAATAATAACATCCAGATAATACATTCCACATAATTAGTTTACAACACTACTCAACTTCATTGGCTCTACTCCACAGTTTGGAGTTATTTCAGTTAAAATCCTATGAATGCCTAAATAGTACAAAGTACATCATTTCTCAGACCAGAAAAGGTCAGCAAGAAAGAAACTCGACAACAACAACATACGCAGTGTAATCCCACAAGTGAGATATGGGAAGAGTGGTGTGTATGCAGCCTTACCCTGCATACCTACCTGTGCAGGTAGAGAGGCTGTTTCCGATGTATTAAAATACACTTAAAGTTAACTAACACTAATGGGGAAGAGCATAACCCCGGAGGTATGTTGAGTCCACACCAGATTCTCGTACCAATGCTACCCGCCCTGTACGAGCCACCTACACCAAAAGAATGACAATGTGGACTAAAATGACAAAACTATCACATCGATAAGAACTACTACAATTATAGAAACCTATACGTGTTGACAAAATGCAGGATATAACACTTTCAAGATGCCAGCCAATAAGTGTTGACAATCCAAAATTCTGTTTGGGAAAACGAACCTCACAAATGCCATAAGGCTCCAGTAATCTTTGCAATGCCAACAGCTTGTTGAAGTCTCCGGTCAACTGCAAAATGTACATGCAATCAACGAGAAATCAATGAGGGATCTGGGGAAGACATGGCACAAGTGTACATGAGCAGTCCTTTTCATTTATGATAAAGTTTCCCGTGAGAAGGAAAATTCAGATATATTCAGTCAGGTACAGTGGTTAGTAAGGGGTGAAATCCAATTTACGTTTCTCAAAGAACTTTCTTTTGAATGTGTATAAATAATACCTTTTACCAAAGCAATATGTATACATACATATATACACACACACTAAACTGACACCGCTTGGAAACATACAAAACAACTATCGTAGACCAGAAGTAAAGCCTAAAAACTACAAAACTCCCAGACTTAAACCCATTTAAAAGCGGTATTGTGACAATAACTGACACTGCTTTAGCAAAATCCTGCTTATTCCCCACGCCACTGGCCAAGTATGTTAATAGTATGTCAATAACATGTGTGAATTATGATTGGCTGGAGGAACAAATCGCTAGAGCGAACATGTCAATAAAGGATCTAAAGCAATCAAAAATAAAATAAGCGATCTTCTACAATATACAAGCATACCAGTATACAAGAAGTAACAACATGAAAAGAGCTGAACACAGAAACAAAAAAGAGTTTCTTCTAATTTTCACCTCCAATTTTACTTGACAAAAATAAATAAAAAATCACCTCCAATGTTACTGTATGATCAGACACATCAACAGGTTTAGCACGGAAAATACTGGCAATATCAAGGACATCCCTCCTTGCTGCTGCATTGGAGGCTACTTTAATGAGCATTAGCTCCCGCTCAGCAAATGGCAAATGAGTTATATCTTGAACCTAAAATATGAGCACACCTGTATTATATGTATGATCTAACAACCTCAATGAACAAGATGTAAGTACATATACGAGAAAAGTGAAACTTTTTATAGAGTAAAATTCTCATTCAAGATGAAAATTTTGTATCGATCTACAAGCATTTCCTCATTGAGAAGGGTGGTCTTAACAATTATGACCTTAATGGCAAGGGAAAGATGAAAGTACAGTACTCGCTATCTTTTAAGTTTTAGAAAACCTACAATACAGTTGGCAAAGTGCAATGAGTCTGAACGATTAACAAGGTTAAGTGCACTGCTGCGAAGGTTGAGCACAAAAGATGCCAGCTTTAAGAAATATAGTGGGAACTTTAAAAAACTAAGGCAAACGCTTATCAGATCATTGATCAACTTAAGGGAACAACAACAACATACCCTGTTTAATCCCACAAGTGGGGTTTGAGGAGGTTGGTGTATACGCAGACCTTACCCCTACCTTGGGAGGTAGAGAGGTTGTTTCCGCTAGACCCTCGGCTTGGAATAGTAAAGAAATCCCAACAAATAGTAAAACTAGTTTGGACCCTTCTTATACAAAGTATATTGAGTTACCGTGGTAGGTAAACTCATCCCCAAGCACCTAATCATCTCACATCTCAAAATCAGCTTGTAACTAGCCCATGAACATCTATCGACTTGTAAATTTACCTCATGAACATCTATCAACTTGTTAAATTGCTTGACCAATTTCCCTATGGTTTCATCAGTTCCAGGGACCACTGTGGTAATACGTGAAAGCCCCTCTGTCTCTGCAGGGCCTACAGCAAGACTCTGCAACATAATCATTGAAATGAAGCTCAGACGACAAAATCAAGAGGAAGAGAAATTATAGGGGAAGCAGCAAGAATCAGTGGAAAAAGCAACCTGAACATTATACCCTCGTCGGGATATAACACCACTTATCAAATTTAGGACCCCAGGAGCATTGTTGACAAGCATGCTTAATGTGTGTGATCGAATTCCCGTCAACTGCAATATCAAAATGATCATCAGATTTGCAGCATGTAGAGGGAACAAAGAGAACCACATTGGCAAAATGGCCTCCATGAGGTACTTTTATCAATTAAGACTATAGTTCTTATCTTATCTAACAATGCACTTTGATTAATTAATACTTGGTTTAACAAAAAGGTCTCTCTTGGGAAAGTGAATTTAGGATATGAAATCTGGGAAAACGATGTACTCAGTTTTTCCAGCAGTCTTTCTCAATTTTGGAAAGAAAAATTAAGCTTTAAATTAAGCTTTACATCTATTAGAAGGCTCAGTAGTTTACAGACTACTATATGTTCAAAGCAGATATGGAGTAATATAGGTTTCTCCACGGAAGATATAGAAATTAAAAGATAGATTTTGAGAAGCAGATAGGGTTCTTACATCTCCATCATACAGATATCCCCAATGGGCATCGAGAACTTGATTAACTGAGATTTCATCACTGGATTCCACAGGATAAACATCACCCTATATTCAAACCAAAAGAAGAAGATTTGCAACTTCGGATTAAATTGAACACAGCAAGAAAATTCTCAAAAAAAAAATTGAACACAGCAAGAAAATCAAAGAGAAATTCTCACACTTGCACAGGTTTAACTTGGAGCATACATTGGAGCGGAAAAATATATCCTAAAGTTTTTTTGGCTAAAACTCATGAATGCAAATTCACAGTATTAAGATTCAACACCTTAAACCATCATAAATAGAACCATAGATCAGAAGAAATGTGAGCATAATATGAATTACATCAGCTTACACAGCAATGGACAATCATTAATTCTTTGTCTTGATAACTTAATCTTATAATAAATTATGGATGGCCTACTGAAATCTAACAAATAAACTGAAACAAGTTTGACATTTGTTTTGACAAGATATCATGCCTTTGACATGAAAGAGAAATGTAGAATCAAGAAGGCACTTCATTTATTAGCGATCAGCAAGTTAACTCTTATGATCCGAGAATCTAAGGCCTCTATATCCGCTATCAGCAAGGAGGAAGATGACAATAAGACCCAGTTCATACCCACACTTCTGCCTCTTATGAATTTCTGGAGATTTTGAAGTAAAAGCTTAGATACTGATACAACCATTAACTCTTTTTCCTTTTATTTATATCCAAGGAAGGAAACAGCATTCTCTCTGTGCAAATTGATTCCTCTATATGATAAGTTCAAATTTGTGAAACGGAAATGTGTATAGATAGCATAACTTTTTTTCATATTTTCCTATCTTGAAGGATTAGGAAGACTACAGCATTCACATTGTACATATTGTTCCATTTACATCACAAATTTTTATTTTCCAGTTTTTTTTTCTGAAAATTGGGAGAAAAAATAGAGATAATGACTTAAGATCAACAAGTAGTCAATGAATATCACATCCAAAGGGAAATAATGATAAGTCGGGAATAGAAACTAGAAAAGAAATTCTTAATAAACAAATTAAATGAAATTAGACTCATAACATGTAGCAAGATACTACCAGTTTCCACAATAAATTCATGGACTCTCATGCATGTCCACCTCCACCACAGAGGCTCAGTGTATATTATACAATCAGATACCAAATATGCATGAAGATGAATTAAACCACGGGGAGTTTGAGAACATAATATACCCCTGGATCATTGCTGGCTCCATTGTCAATTGGTCGACTTTTGTTGTTCAGGATACTGGGAAGTTTTTCTTCGAGATCTGGATAAGAAGCTGCAGAAAACCTCCAAAAAGGAGCATCCTCGCCCATCTTTTCTCGTCTCAAAGCAATCTGTGATGACAAAGATCAATACACAACAGCACCACGTCATCCCTAGTGCTTTCTTCCTTTTATATTTCAAAATAAAGATAACTACTTGATTGCATAGAGTGGGTCAGCCAGTATACTAGAATCGAGGAATTATTGTAAGAAAACCCTTAATATCAGACATTTGAGACAACATCTGATTAATAACAAATGAACTAAGAAATCTGTGACTCCTCAAACTTTAGTCAATTATCCAATTTATTATCCATTTATCAGAAACAAACCTTTAAGAGCACATACAACTTTGATCACTACAGCTGGTCTGCAAAAGTTACTGGCTTATATAAGGTAGAACTATGCAATCAGAGAACATGGTAACCAAAATCATCAAACCCATTTAGGCATATATGTCAAAATTAGAATATATCAGTTGTTTCAAACATGGAAAATGTACCTTTCCAGTTCGGGCTAGTTCGCTAATCCCAAACTTGCTTAAATTTCTCAGAACGGCAGCCATCTTCCCTGGATCACCAGTTACCTAAGCCAACCACAAGACAATAAATCTGATTGTTATTTAAATAAGCACAAGAACTTGATTGGCACCACAAAAATGAAATAATGCACATTGTACACTCATCATATTAGTATACGCAAAGTTTTATGTAACAGATGAATCTACGATCTCCAATAGTGTTGTGTGATTAAGTTGCTAAAACAATCTTCAACAGATATGTCTAAACACTTCAAATGACATGTAAAAGCTGGGAAAGAAGATTGAAGTCACCTCAATAGTCAGAAAGTGTTCTGATATATCCACAATTTTTCCTCTGAAGATGTCCACTAACCACATGATCTGAATATCAAAGTAAAACATAATGAGATAGCACATAGACTAAGACGAGAAGAAAATACTGGCACGTCATAATCAATGACTTAAACAATTTATACACTGTTCATTCTATATACGTTGTAACTGAAAGATGGGAAAGCTAAAGGCCAAGGAACCTAAACAACTTTATATTGTGTGCATTCAAATTACTGCCTAAAAGGAAAAGACGTCATCTTCTCGTTTGCGATGGATCTTCATGGAATTAGATCCTTCTTTATTTAATAGAATTCCAGCACTTCTTAAAGAAAAATATTATAGGAAAGAATTCCAGCTCTTTATTTTCCTATTTGATCAATTTAGTTACTAAAGCAGGTGAACAGACTTAGAGGGTTTGTCTCTTGCAAATACAGGATTAATATGCTAACTGCAGTATGTCAGAGATTAAATTTGAATAAAGGCCCCCCACCCACCCACCCACCCCCGACAACTTGGGGTCTAAAGATTAATCAATAGGGAGATTGTCCCAACTCATTGATTTAGAAATATTTCTGATATAGAGCAAAGTTAAGCAGGTAAAGCAAGAGGTGTCTTGTATACTTCAGCTTTTGTGGTTGCGTCTGCATTCAGTTTTATGAGCATCAACTCTCGTTCCACTTGTGGTTCTCTTGACAGATCCTCCACCTGAAACATCATACCAAAATAATTTGGTAAGTGTGATCTATTTTATGACAACTGAATACAAGGTACACATAATTTTGTCTCACTGCAGAAGAATTTATTTAAGGATGTAACTCTTCTTCTTTTTTTTGAAGTGCAAAGATATTTAAGGTACTACTTTAACTTATCCATTGAGTCAATGAGAAAGAACATTGAAAAATTAGAAACCAATGACCATTACCAATTATTTTCACGTTTTGCATGTCAAGGCAAAGGAAAATTAAGTATGCAAGCCTACTGTTAACTTACAAATCAGCGCTTCCTCTACCAAACATTTCAAAGAACTTATGTTAATGATGATTGCCTACAAGTATAACAATCACAGATGCTTTAAAAAGAACAGGGGATCAATTGAAAGCAATGTATAAACGGGTAATTGATATGTGTGTGAACAGTCATGCCACTGGCACAAACACACAACTCACAACTGCAGACAATAGATCCTGTAAAATTTATCAAATTGGCACCTTCCCATTAGAAAGACATCCTTAGAATCTAAGTTGTGTGGACTTTTCACTTTTGATTCCATGCCGGTGTTAGATTCTCCAAAAATACACTACTTCTGGAGAATCTGACATGCATCCGTTAAATTTTTTGAAGAGTCAAAGCAAACATAGCTTGAAAACCCAGATAGAAAATTTTAAGAAGGTTTACAATGAAATACAACCTGATATTTCAGAAGATAGGACTAACCTTCCAGACATTCACGAGCTTGTTGAGCTGCTCTACGACTTGTTGCAAGACCTTCTCAGTTCCAGAGACCACTATGGTAAAAAGAGCTTTATCCTTGTTCAAACCAACAGCAAGTGACTCAATATTGTAACCCCTTCGAGCAAAAACTCCAGCAATTCTATTGATTATGCCACTTTCATCCCCAACAAATACTGAAATGGTGTGACTTTTCACCCTGGTAATATATAAACATTGAATTACAACTCCATGAGGCCAAGGTATTAAACAATCTCTATATAACTCATGGTGACCATCAAAAAGTAAAGTAAGGTTATTTCTTTGATAATTCTATCAAAATCTAAATAATATAGAAGACTAATTTTCCGAAATAACCAAATCTGGTCAATTGTACAACTAGAATTCAAATGATCCTGGACCTGCCATGATATCCATTTGGCAGCCTTCTTCCACTTTGAATTAAGTTCAAAAAGAACAAATACGGGGGAAGAGAATGCCCGATATAAAGGGTTGTAGAAGACTGATGTACAAAAAACTCATTATATATACGAGAAAGTTTCATCCTTTTATAAGTCAGTTGATTAAAAAGCTGATCTTTTGACAAAGAAAATCTGTTACTCCAGCAATATAGTAACACTTTTTACTGTTCGTGGCTTAATTATTCCATTAGAATCAGAAGGCTGGGTCAAAAAGTTCATTCAACCAAGAAAGCTGTTATTGTATACCTGGAACAACATCAAATGAACTTGTGCAATTAGATAAGGAGGTATAAAAGCCAAAATAATTGGAATCTTGTGTACTTAACTAATCAAAATGAAAAAAAGCCTAATACTCCACAAAATGAGTGTCACCATCAAAACAATTATAAACTACTTTAATTCAAATATTCCTATGGACAACCCCTAATAAAATAGATACATGGAGACAAACTTAAAATTGACAAACAAATCAAAATAACCACTTCCATTAATCAATTGCTATTTTCTAGAACACAAATTTCTCCAAGGAAACTTAAAAGGAATTAAACTAGAACCATATTTCCTAATGGAAAATGATTGGATAGAAAGCAAGGAACAAGCTTTTGAAAGCAATATTCTAATTTCTAGTTTTATTGACCCAAACTACTACCTCCAATTTTCTCTTTATCAAGCTCCAAACAACTCATCAATCATAAAATAACCAATATCCAAACAGACGCTCCATAGGAACTACAACTTCAAATGCATCTAACAATGATAAAATATGCATAATTATTACTCACCGAGAGCTAGCAGGCGAAGGAGGAGTTACTGGAGCTGTACGTGTAACAGAAACAGCGCCATTCTCAGCACTACCACTTCCATTACTACTCGCTATAACATTTACCGGCAAAACCTTTTTAAAACCGAAACTGAAATTCCGGCTACCGGTTCTTCCAGGCGAAGCTGGTTTAATCAATGCTGGTAACAAACTCTTCTTCCTCATCCCTGTCAATGGAATCTGCGACACCGCCGCCGTCGCCGTCGCCGCCATGGCTGTTTTGGTTAAAAGTTAGCTGGAGATACAGAGTAAGTGAAAAGGTGGATTAGTAATTGGCTTAAACAATTTTTTGATTCTATTATTTATACACATGCTAATTAAAACAGTGACATGGGTTTAGCTAATGTCACAGTGAGTTCACTGAAACTGAAAAGGTCACCGAGAATTTAAAGCTGCCACGTATCAAGAAGATCCGTGGCGGAATTGGGTTCAAAATATATAAAAATAGACACACGAAGTAGTCGAATCGGTTCAACATCTACTATATATATATAAAAAAAATATGTTAACCGTGTATAAATAATGTAATTTTCTACCGAAGGAGGTTCGGATGAACACCCTTGATACAAGGTGGCTCTGCCCGTGGTTAGAGCCCATTTGGATTGATTTTTAAAAAAAAAAAAGTAGGGCAGACCTAGTTACTTTTGATTTTTGATTTATTAAGTCATTTAAATTTATTTCAAGTCATTTTACCTTGCTAACTTATTTTAAATCATTTTTTACTTATTTTAAATTATTTTTTATAGGGAAAAGGACAAATATATTTCCCGAACTATCATAAATGGCATGCAAATACCCTCTGTCATACTTATGGGACATTGATGCCTTTTCCGTCCAAAAATTTGAGCATATATGTCCTTTATTCTAACGGAAGACTAAATAGGGACACGTGGCACAATCTTATCCGTTGATAATGTCGGATCGGTGTATAAGATTATGACACGTGTATGTCTGTTAGCATAAATGGTATATATGCTCTAGTTTTTTGACGATAGGGGCACCAATGTCCCAAAAGTATGACGGAGGGTATTACATACCATTTACGATAGTGTAGGGTATATTTGTCATTTTTTCTTTTTTATATATGTAAAACACTTACAAAAGTTAAAAACTGACTTAAAGATAGATTTGATCAACTTTTAATTTTTATTCTGACTTTTAACTTATTTGTATTATTGTAACTTTATAATATTTATAGCACTTCAAAAATTACGTAAAAATTATTTTAACTTAAATACATCCAAAATAAATTAATCCGACTCTAAGTTAGGAATATCGAGGCTACCACGTTAGGAGGTATTAGAATAAGAGAAAATTTAATCAATTGACATATTTAATGGTGAATATTAGTAATCTTTAACTATACTTTCTAACATAATAAAAATATTAATATAATATGATATTAATATTGCGTGTCTCCTTTTTTTAAAGTAAAGAAATACAAAATAATTCATGATAAAATTTTTGTAAAGAAGTAACACATTTCATAATTCAAATAACAATTTATTTTTATTATTTTAACAATAAAAAAATATTTATAACACTTGAAAACGACAAATAACATCTTCGCTTTAAAATATCGGAAATAAATTAATTCAAACTCTAAGTTTGGAAAATTGAGGCTACCACGTTTGGTGATATTAATTGGAATAATAGTACTAATATAATATGATGTTAATATTAAGCATGGCTCATTTTTTTAAAGTAAAAAATAGTACAAAAACAACTCATTTTAATTTTTTAAACAAAAGTAACTCATTTTATAATTCGAAAAACATAGTTTATTAAATCAGATCCATACTAAGAACGCCAAAAATAAAAAATCGAATCTTAACGAATCAAATTTTTAAAAAATCTTATCAAATTAATAATTCATATATCATTAATTTGTCACGTTATAATTTTTATAATATAATTTTTCAAACCAAACAACCCCTAATTGTAGGGGTTGGCAATTCTTTCTTTGACAGTAAACAAGAATTTAATTCCTCTTTTAAATAAAAGCAAATTAACGGTGTTATACACAGATACGCATTCAGAATTTTGAGATGAGTGTATTATTATAAAAAAATGATCTAAGATATAAATTTAAATGGTTAATCTATATACATATATTAAATTAATTTAAATGTCAAAAGTGCTATCCATTATCACTTGCAGAAGTGTTATCTACTTTTAGAAAGAAAATATAAAACGAGATAAATATAAAATTTAAAATTTAAATTTTTAACCTCACGTAGAGGTGTACCCCCAATCATTACCGCATTATGTGATACTTCAAGTATGGGTTCTCATATCTATATTTCAATATTTAGCCTTTTAAAAAATATAACGCTACTATATATGATCACGGGAGGAAACCACGCTTTCACGTGAACCCAGTAACCCCTCTTGAATACGTCTCTGCTTATATGGCGCATTTTCAGCAACAAATAATATCTTCACAATTAAAATTTTGAGAGCCAATTAATTATTTTATATATCTCTTAAATTTTTTGAAATTGTTAATCAAAATAATTCCATATAAATACATTTTTTATAAGACTATGTTGGATTCTTAAAAAAAATAGTTTTTAAATTTGAAAATATTAAATAAAATTGAACGAATTTTAAATAAAAAAATAAAAAGTAGGAGCAACCAAACAAGATACAAAAACTTTTTATTATCTCATTACTACTTATTTCTATCGCTCATTTCAAACGACACCTAAAATAGATGTTTATAGTACTTCAAAATTACGTAAAAATTATTTTAACTTAAAAACATCAAAAATAAATTAATCCAACTCTAAGTTAGGAAAATTGAGGCTACCACGTTTGGTGATATTAGAATAATAGTACTAATATAATATGATGTTTGATATTAAGCATGTCCCCTTTTTTTAAAGTAAAAAAAAATATAAAACAACTCATTTTAATTTTTTAAACAAAAGTAACTCATTTTATAATTCAAAAAATGTAGTTTATTAAATCAGATCCATACTAAGAACGCCAAACTCGACTCTAAACAAATCAAATTTTTAAAACATCATATTAAACTAATATTAATCTATATATTATTAATTTGTCACGTTGTAATTTTTGTTATATAATTTTTCAAACCAAACAACCCCTTATTGTAGGGGTTGGCAATGCTATGATAATATAAGGACCAAAATTTAAATTTTTCTTTCTTTGGTAGTCGACAAGAATTTAATCCCTCTTATAAATAAAGGTAAATTAACGGTCTTATTTGTAGAGACGTATTTAAAATTTTGAGATAATAGGTGTATCATTACAAAAAAATATTGATCATAAATTTGATCGGTGATCTATATACATATATTGAATTGATTAATTAAAATATCAAAAGTGCCATCACTTAGAGAAGTGTTATCTACTTTTTTTTAAAAATAAAGCAAGATAAATATAAAATTTAAATTTCTAACCTCGCGTAGTGGTATACACCCAATAATTATGCATTATGTGATACTCCAAGTATGAGTTCACAAATCTATATTTCAATATTTTAAAAATTATTACATTACTATATATAATTACAAAAGGAGAATATGAATTCACGTAAATCCGATAATTCCCTTTATATGCCTCTGCTTATATGATGGCATTTTCAACAAGAAATTGGGGAAAAAATGTCCGCACAATTAAACTTGTGAGAGTCAACAATTAATTTTCTTATATATCTTTTAACTTTTTTTAAATTGTTAATCATAATAATTTTTTATACATATACTTTTAATTATTAAATTAATGATTAAATTTAAAAAAATAATTAAAAAATGTTACATAAATTAGAATTAGGAGTTAGGGAATGAAAGCTGACAAACATTTAGGCCTCATTTGTTTGCATTTAATGGGGAGTCTGAATATTAATTATTCAGATTTTCCCCAATAAGTGTATTTATTTTTTAGGACTGAATCTTAATTATTCAGACTCAGTTTATTAAGTTTGTTTGTTTTATTTTCTTATAAGGTCTGAATATATCTAAATAAACCAGATCTGTAACACACTCATAACACCACTCCGACTCAAAAATAAGACTCTTATCTTAATTCAACTACATTACAACTCATAGAAATTGTTTTATTTTTTAATTAATGTTAATTACATGATTACCGTAGAATTTCCTCTATTTTTATAAACTTAATATATGTCTTTTACTTTCATATATTAATCAATATATTTTAATTGATAAGCACTCCATGATATAATATTTAGTACAGTTCCAGAACATATGAAAGTATTACAATAATACCAAGAGTGTGTTTGGTATGAAGGAAAACATTTTCTGTTTTTCAATTTTCCCACGTTTGGTTGGGACAAAAGTTTTGGAAAATATTTTTCAAATCAATTTATTTTCCTCAAAATTAAGAAAAATGACTTCCCTTCAAAAATTAAGGAAAACATTTTTCAAAACTCTCCTCCGATTTCAAATTATATTTTTTTTTTTTGGAAAAACATCGATTTTAAAAAATATTTTCAATTTCAAAATTTTATTTTTTCACCCGATCCCCCCCCCCCCCCGGCCAGCCCCCCAACCCACCCCCTCCCCAAAAGATTAATTTTGCTTTTTAAAAATATTTTCAACTTCAAATTTTTATTTTTAAACTCCTACCCCCCTACCAGCCCCCCACCCACCCCCAACCCCCAAAAAAATTAATTTTATTTTCTAAAAATACTATCAACTTCAAAGTTTTATTTTTTCACTCCTACCCCCTACCCACTAACCCCACCACCACCACCACCACCACCACCCCAAAAAAAAAAATGTTTTTAAAAAATATTTTTTAATTTCATAAATTATTTTTTACTCTAGTAAAAACAAAAAATGTCTCCCAAAAACATTTTTCATTCATAAATCAAACACTAAAAATCATTTCCGCAAAATATTTTCTTCTCACCAACCAAACATGAGATAATAAGTCTAAAACCTACTTGTTTATTTTCCTCCAACCAAACACACCCTAAGTTAATAACAAATGTCTAATATAAAATAAAATGTTTTTCTAAACATTATATTACTACTCTATATAAATTATTTACATTGCATTATGTTAGATTCTAAAAGTTTTTGAGTGGAAATAATAGTCATATTAATGACGTAATTTAATGTTAAATTCTTAAAAGATAAGTCATATTACCTTGTTACAATAAAAATATTTAAAATATTATTTTCTATATATATAAAAAACTATTTTACTAAAATGAGATTTTTATAATATTTTATTGATATAGCGTTTAATTTCTTATGCACATTTGAGTATTGAAAACAAACAGTCTCAATAATTCAGTGTTTAGATTCAGTGACAACATCTTAATATCAGATGATTATCCAGATTTATCCATCTAGATCTTAACGCACATCTTAATATTTAGATATGTATTCAGATTCATACGTCTCAATCATAATGGAAACAAATGAGGTTTTACTAAAAGTAATGCTCCTTGATGTGCTTTTAATAAAGTATTTAATTGTTGGAAAATAAAAATGTATCATATTTTATGTTTGCTTAATTTTTGCACATATAAACTAAAAACATTGAGCCATTGATGATAAAATTGAAAAAGGAAAAAAGATTTGATAATTTTTTTTTTTATGATAAAGGAAATTCGGAGCTATTTTTTGAATGTATATAATGTAAAAGATTTCAATATATGTATCATTTTATGGCTTAAAGTTAATATATTTCTCGTTATAAAAGTGACTCTCATATATCTTTACTATTATAAAAGCGGCTCATATAACATATTTAACTCAAAGAATATCGGTGTAAAGTATAGATTATTTTTTAATGAACTCAAATAAACATATTTTGTTCAAAGCATATATATATATATATATATACACGTTAATTGAATTTTATTTTTTAATGAACCTTAAATTTATTTAATATGTTTTTTAATATTTTTAACTCGAATATTCACAACGTTAAAATCCTAGATCCGTTTACTATTGATGTTGATTATGCTCGTGAATGTAGCTGCGAAAAGCAATTGACATACCATAGTGGTTATTTTTTAAATGCTTTAGTGCTAAAATTGGCCTTCATCATTATTGTTGTTGATAAATGATAACGTTTACCCCACATGCATATACAAGTTCATAAAGTTTTTGAAAAATAATAAAAAAAAGTGTATTATTCTAAATCTAAATTTATCTTTGAGAATTGACAACTGAAAATGACCCATATATCATATGTTTTTTTATCCTGAATACATTGATAGTGATAATATCTTAATTAAATTTTAGGCTTTCATCTATGATTTTTTAAAATTATCTGAAGACTTTATTTAGACATTTTAACTATCACTTGTACTTATAAATATCTAAATTTTTCAAAACATGTGTTTATTAAGCACAAAATATTGATATGACAAAATAAGTGCATCTCACTGCATGGAAGCGCGTAAACAGATCTCAATTTTTTTAAACAGATCTACCTTTTTTCCTTATAATGACACTTGGCATTGCATTAATTAAAATAAGTAAAAAAAAAAAAAACTTTTGCATTATAATATCCAAAAAGAAAAGAAACCCACCCCCACCCCCTCCTTGTAGGCTATACCAACAGTTATCTTCTTCTTCGCCCCATTTTAATCATTGTAAACTTCTGTGTTGGTTGTTTATATTTTTATTCTTCGCTCTTTATAAAAAAAAACTGAAGCTGCTAAGTGTTAAATAGAACTTGCAAGAATGAAAAAATTAATCGGACATCAGAATATTAAAGACAACACTCGTTCATCTCTATTTTTGACTTCGATCAATAAACATCACCAGTCATTAAAGTTATAAAATAATATCAGAAAAGTTGATATAATTCTTTCAAATCCTCACAATTTCTCTTTGTAATTAATTTCTAAATAATTTATCCAAGTTAATTATTTTTCATAATAATCAATTCATTAATATATAATACGGAAAAGGGCCTAAAATACCCTCGAAGTATTAGAAATGGTACAAAATTATCCTCCATCCACCTATTGGCTCCAAAATACCCTTTCCACCCACCTATTGGCTCCAAAATACCCCTGTCATCCACCTTCGGGTTCAAAATTGATCACTTATTTAACGGTTTTAAATTTAAACTATTTAAATATTTTTCTAAATACGTGACGCTCAACTATTTGTTATAATTTAACTTATTAGTAGAATTTAAAAATCAATCCACTACCCACCCATTACTAATTAAACCCCACCAAATAAATAAACCCATCACATTACTAATGCAACAACAGGGAAGCTACTGCCAATGAGTATTTTTAAAAATTTGAGGCGAGAATATCTATAGAAGTAAATTATCATACATTCAAATGTCTAAATTAAAATTACCGATAAACATAAAAATCTGACTATGTTCATCTTAATTATCCTTTCGTCTCAATTATGTGATGTTACTTTATAGATAACTTTTTTTTAAAAAATAATATGCTAAAGGTTTTAAAACAAATCATCAATATTTATAAAATTATATTAAAAAAAAGTGCATGAATTAATTCGGAATGTACTACTTCTTTACCTTTACTCATAAATTTCGAATTCAAGCTTGAAAGATAATCCTATCGAAAGTGTTCTCCTAACTAAGCGGCTCAACCTAAATTTAATTGGGGTTTCGATTCGGACTCGAATAATTTTGGATGTCATTTTCAGGAATCTATAATTTCGTCGTGTTTTAGTAGTGTTTATGACGATTTTGATCCCAAAGGTGGATGAGAAGGGTATTTTGGAGCCAATAGGTGGATGAGAAGGCATTTTGGAGCCAATAGGTGGATGAAGGGTAATTTTGTACTATTTCTAATACTTTGAGGGTATTTTAGGTCCTTTTCCGTATATAATAATGGGTGACAACTAATGATGAAGAAGAAGAAGAAGAAGAAGAAAAAAGATACGTGGTTCCTGTGGGGGTGGGGGGAGGAAATTTATTTTTTTCTTTTTGTAAATTAATTTTTTTGAAAAATAAAAGGTTGAAATTAAAAATAATGAAAATTCAATAAATTGGGTCATGTGTTAAAGTTTTATTGGTTATTTTACAAGACAATGTGAGTAAACTACACAAAATATTTTAAAAGTTTTATTATCATTTTGTGTTCAATAAGTATATATATTCATTAACATAGATTTCTAAGTGAATTATATAGACAACTTTAGAAATCTGTATATAACTTAAGCCTTAATTTTATTAAGATATCTAAAAAAAATAGAATGTTTTAACTGAATACATGATCAATTTAGCATATTTGGATAATGTTTGAAAGGTTATAAGTATTTTTATTTTATTTTATAAATTAACGTATTCGATTAAGTTTTTGAAAAGACAAATATTTCTTTCTTTCAATTTAGGTGAACTTTTCGAATCTGAGATTTAATCAATTTTTTTTTATCGTAATGGTTTCATATATATTTTAAATATTTTGAACTATCAACATTGCGACTTAGAGTATTTTTTAGCTTTTACATAGTTTTAAATATGTAAAATTTATTTCAAAAAACTTACAAATCTCATGCTTAAAATCACATCTAAAATTAAATTATTTGACTCTCATAATTTAAATAATATCACACAAATTAGTGAATTGTGACAAATGAGTAGGTATTTTTTTGGAGTAAGAAATTAATTTTCAGAAGCTAAAATAATAGATTTTCCGTGGAAGTGTTTTTACTTATTAATATTTTAATCATACACTAATTATTGTTCAAATTTTTTTTTATAAATGATTAAGCGTTTTATTTCATTTGATTCCTCATGATAAAACATTATATTTTTAGGTATATGTCCAAACACAATTTGCTTCGAAAAACACTTTTTTTTAACAGTGCTAGTAAAATTATAACATGTTATAATATATTTTCTTTGGGAATAATTATAAGATTCAAATATGTATATAAGATATATGTAGACATAACGTGAAAACAATTACTTGATAATTAATTTTTGTGCTAAAAAAGGTAAGTGTGTCAAACAAATTAGGCTAATTTTAAATACCACTTTTTCCATAGCATTTTAATTTAAAGAATTGGACAAGGATCATGTGGTTATTTTTAATTTCTTGTCATGTTGGTCTTCTTCATAATTATTATTGCCACATACATGCATTAGTTCATATAAAGTATTTGTCAAGTGATTAAATGTGGTCATGGAATTAACGAGAATTATGATAGAGTAAAAAGTATTCATTCATAATTAAATATTTTGAAGTTGAACCTCCTTAGATATAATATCGACTTTGTTATGGAGTATTTTACCTTAATAAGAGATTTTCCAACGTAATAATGAATTGAAATATATTTATTTTAGATGATAATTCAAAATTAAATTAATTTTTGAAGTATTTATGTAGTATTTGAGTAAGATTAAAAATTGTTGTTGAGCACTTGTTTTTAAGCTCAAACAACAGCATAACCAAAGGTCACAAATTAAAATTGATCAAACACAACACAAATCACATTAGTTTAGAGCCTAATTACATGCTTTTACTTTGTATTTCGAAATCACCGTTTGTATCACATTTACTTTGATAGTTACATATATCTAGCACACTCAAATACATATATCTTGAATATATGTGAGTCAAATTAGGTATAATTTATTTCGGATACATTTTATTCAAGCGTGATTTGCATGTTTTACTATCAATTATCGAATTAACAAATCTAAAAATTGAAAATTCCAAACCGAATACTAGATGTCCACTCCTATTTGACAGTAGCTAAATGTGTGACAAATATTACACTGTAATGACCCGATTGGTCATTTTTGGAAAGGTTTGTGAATTGACCATTTTGCCCCTCTCGATATCGACCCCGAGTCTTTTATTATTGAGTTAGAAAATTGTTTTTGAACTTTGAGTTAAAAGTAGAATTTGGTACACTAACTCTATCTCACACTTCTCTCCTTTCTCGCCTCTCCCCCTATATAACTCTATTTCATAGTGTATATCGTTTTCAACATATCTATATCTAATGTGAATCACATGTTCTTGGAATATACTGTCTCTCTCAGTTGAATCTCTCCCTATGTATCTGCATTTCAAAATGTATTTGATATTAAAAAAATATATGTATCGGACTTGAAATATAAAAGAGTAGTGTATTTTACTTAAAATTTAATATGAAATTATTAGTTAGTGAGATAATATGTAATTTTTAAAAACTATAGAGTGGATTAATAATTATGATTTATGACACAAATATTTATGTAATTAGGTAGTTTTTCCATTAAAAATCCAACTTGTCACTTGGAAATCACAAGGAATAAGCCTATTTAAGTGTATGTTTGGTATGGAAAACACTTTCTTCATTTTTTTCTTCTTATTTCCTATGTTTGGTTGGACAAAACTTCTAGAATACATTTTCTTTAAGAAAATAAATTGCTTAAATGAAGAGAATGACTTTCTATAGATGTAGGAAAAAACAAGTTTTATAAATGACGTTATATGTATATTGTATCCTCCCAACCGATTCAACGCCCCCAACCTCTACATGTGACCACGCATCCCACACCCACCACCCCAAGGTTCCACTATTCACCTCCTCCCACCCCAACAATGTTTGGTAGATTTCGTGCATACACGTTTAACATAATTTTTTTTCGCTTACTTATCAAACGCTAGAAAATAAAGAAGCAATAACTTATTTTCCAAGATTGTTTTTCTTTAGAAAAACATTCTTCATGAGAAATATTCACTTTCATACCAAACACACAAATCAAACTTACAAAAACTTTATACATTTTGTTTTGCCTTAAATAGGGTCACAAAATAGTTCGTTAGTGCACTTGACTCGTTAAAACTAGACCATATGACCAGGAAACTACATCCAATGACCTTGAAAATCAATGATCTAAATTTTACGACCCCCACTTATCTTATAGGCGTACCTTCGACGTCAAAAGTAAAAAAACTTTTAACGAACAAACATGATAAAAATAAATACAAGACCACTTAGATCATTCTCGTAAATCATCGGTCTTCATCGAGCACAAAAGTATTGGGCCAAAAGTTCAAACAAATCCAACACACTTCCATTATGGCCCAATACATTGAGCCCATGTATTTAAAAACCGGCCCAGTTCACCTTTTTAGTAGCTTTTTACTCATTTCTCGGAAAAAAATAATAATATTCTTGCTCCCTACTCCAGTGTTCGCTGTTACTATAAATTGATTACCGCGAAGACTCTCTCCCAAAGATTTCTGTAAATTTCTACACACGAAAAAAAACGATTTGATTTTTACAAAATATTGTTAATTTGTGAAAAATCAATTCTTCATCGCTGCGGATTTGGTTTTCATTCGAATACGAATTTATCGATCATCATTTCAGGTCAGAGCGCTAATTCAATGGCTTTTTTTCTGTTTTTTTGTTGATTTTTGATACTATTTTTGTGGTTTTTTTCATGTAATTTTAGCTTACATTTGTTTGTTCAATGATTGTTCTGATTTGCAATGCATACATTGAGCATTTTACTGTTTTGCTTGAGTTGAGGTAGTGCGAAATGATTTGGATTGATTAAGTTTTTGTTTGCTTGTATGGAGTTGTGTTTATGGATTGATAAGCAAATGGATACGTTATGTGTGATATGGTGGAGGGAGGTGGTTATAGAAATAGAAACTGATTTTTTTTGGATAAGGAGGAGGAAGTTGTTGAATTAGGAAATGTTTAGGTTGTAGTGGTTTTTGTAGATTGGGATGGTATTATGGCATTGTGAAGGTTTCTGAAGCTGTGAAGAATGAGTAGTGTGGATATGTGATTCAACGAGCAGCTGATTTGGCGTTTTGGTTTGTGATATGGATTTTAACTGTCCTTTTGCGGGAGAAGCGAAGGGGAAATGGAGAGTGTTTAGTCTAACAGAATGTAATTATTGTCTATTATAGTGTAGATATGTGATTCAACGAGCACGTGGATTTTGGCATTTTGGTTTGTGACATGGATTTTAACTTTCCTTTGGCGGGAGAGGCAAAGAGGGAAACGGAGAGTGTTTATTCTAACAGAATGTAATTATTGTCTTTTACAATGTGGATATGTGATTCAACGAGCATGCGGATTCGGCGTTTTGGTTTGCGACATGGATTTTGACTTTCCTTCTGTGGGAGAGGCAAAGAGGGAAACGGAGAGTGTTTATTCTAACAGAATGTAATTATTGTCTTTTATAATGTGGATATGTGATTCAACGAGCATGCGGATTCGGCGTTTTGGTTTGCGACATGGATTTTGACTTTCCTTCTGTGGGAGAGGCAAAGAGGGAAACGGATAGTGTTTATTCTAACAGAATGTAATTATTGTCTTTTATAGTGTGGATATGTGATTCAAAGAACAGCTGATTTGGCGTTTTGGTTTGCGACGTGGATTTTGACTTTCCTTTTGCGGGAGAGGCAAAGGGGGAACGGAGAGTGTTTATTCTAACAGAATGTAACTATTGTCTTTTATAGCGTTGATATACGATTCGATGAACAACTGATTTGGCGTTTTGGTTTGCGACATGGATTTTGCCTTTTCTTTTGCGGTAGAGACAAAGGGAGAAATGGGGAGTGTTTAGTCTAACAGAATGTAATTATTGTCTTCTAGCCACACAAAAGAATGGATATTATTGTCTTCTAGCCACAGAAAAGAATTGATGTAATTGTTGTTTATCATAAGAAGTTAGTGCATTCACATTGCAGCTGGTCCAGTTTATTATTATGCATTTAGTAATTTAATATTTTTTACAAGTGAAAGTTAAAATATTGGAAAGGGGAGGTGAAGTTTAGGGCGATGAGCTGGTTGTAGAAACTGAATTTTTTGGGATAATGAGGAAGAAGTATGATGTGGAAATGTCTTGCTTGTAGTAATTTTGGTAGATTGGGATGAGTGATATAACATTGTGAAGGTTTCTGTAGCTGCAGAAGAAGGAATAGTGTGGATATGTGATTCTGTGAACAGCTGATTTGGCATTTTGGTTTGCTCATGGATTTTGTCTTTCCTTTTGCGGATGGAGAGTGTGTATTCAAACAGAATGTAACTTTATTGTCTTTTAGCCACACAATTTCTTTCTTAAAATATAAATGTTTATATCTGAAGTTAGAGCATTTACATTGCAGCTGGTCCAGTTTTATTGTTTTGCATATAGTAATTTAAAATTTTACACCTGAAAGTTGAAATATCGGAGAGGGGAAGTGAAGTTCAGGGTGAATTGAATAGCAGCACAATTTGTAACATGGATACATGATAGACTGATAATGACTCCTCATTCAGATCCAATTCCATCTACTAAGAGTCCTTTTTCTGGCTTGCTAGGAGGTGGTTATAATGAGGAAAGAAGAAAATAAAACTGAAATAGATTCATTTGCTGTTTAATTAGTTGATCCAAAAAATTCTGTTGAGTGAAATGCTTATATGATTCCATGTATTTAGTGAATTTTGATCTTTTATTCGGTATATTCTGTTCTATTGGTCAGGCTGGCATTTGGCAAATAATTTCTGGGATATGTTATATGAGCTTTATGCAAAGTAGAAGAAGTTTTTGCTAATGGCTTCAAGAGCAATATTGAGAAGGAAGAGGAACCTCTTTGATTCTACTCCGAAACCTCACACCTTCATTCAACGTTTTTCGAGCTATGAGAACTGGGGATCATCTAAGGCGTCTAGTTCTTGGGATTGGCGCTCTATGGTAACTCATCAACCTCAGAATGCAGATAACAGAAATGAAGGAAGTTCAAATCCGTCAGCCAAAGATGAGTTACTAAAAGTTTGGGGAAAGCATGTCCTACTCAACTCATCTGAAATTCCAGCCTTGGGTTTGAGAGTAGGAAGATGCGGGTCTCGTTCTACTTTGGGGGCCAGGTGGATAGTACACCAACAGCGATATTCGACAGCTGCAGCAGGTCAACCTGATTTTGGTAAAGGAAATGATAAGGATGCAGAACCAGCGGTTAAACAGAAGAAAGAAGCTTCACCAGAAGAATGTGATGAAGCAGTTGAGGATTTAACCATGGCCAAAGCCAAAGCAAAATCCAAACAGCTGCAAGATTCGCAGATCAGTTTTAAAGCTGTAGTAAAGAAAATTTGGGCAGTGTTATTAGGGATTGGTCCTGCTTTGAGAGCCGTTGCTTCAATGAGCAGGTTAATTATACTTTATTCCTGTACAACAGATAGGTAGTGTTCTATACCTTTTTCTTAAGTCACTTTTTCACTTATAGGGAAGACTGGGCGAAGAAGATCTTGCACTGGAAGGATGAATTTAAATCAACAATGCAACACTATTGGTTGGGTACCAAACTGCTTTGGGCTGATGTTAGGATATGTTCGAGGCTCTTGTTGAAAACAGCCAAGGGGAAGAGTCTTTCCAGGAGGGAAAGGCAACAACTAACACGGACAACAGCTGATATTTTTAGGCTGGTTCCTGTTGCAGTGTTTATTATTGTTCCATTTATGGAGCTCTTGTTGCCGGTATTCCTGGCTTTGTTTCCCAACATGCTGCCATCAACCTTCCAAGATAAGATGAAAGAAGAGGCAAGTATTGTGCAAATTATTCTAGCGGCTATTTTCTTTTGTGCTAAAACTTGATTGATGCTTCATTCCTCTCTCTATCTCTGACGTCAGAATTTGTGACAGATTCCATGTGCGTGCAAAATTATAAGTAAAATAATTTCAAGATAGTAAAACTATGAAATATTTTTTTGAATAGGAAACATATTGATTTGCTTTCTTTCCTATTTCCTTCAAATAAAAACACCCTCTATTATGGCTAGACGTTTCCCTTGATTAGTCATCTCTCACATTATTACTGTTTCCTTTTAATGTTAAACTCCTTTAGTCGCTTAATTTGAAGAATATCTGTGAGGCAATGACACGCTTCGAGAAAACCTTTACCCAGCTACCATTTGCTCTCCCTTTTATGTAGTGCAGCTATTCCATGATGTGTGAGATCTTTGTCTCTGTGGAAGCTTAAGGATGGGAACACATGTAATACTTTACTTCCTGAAATAGCATCTGCAATTTGTCATGATTGCTATCCTTGACAAATTCAATTGGAAGAGGTATAGGCTTTTTGTAATCCAAATCTCTTGGATATAAGTCAGTTCTCAAGATATATGAGTCCTTGGATATAGCAGGAATAGAAAAGGCTTGTGGTAAAGTTACGGAAAAACATTATATCCTCTTTAGCTCTTTAACATATCAGTGGATCGGTGTAGGGGACAAAACTTTTCATTTGGTTATTGTATCATGTATCTAGATCTTTCTGTGCTTGGTATAGTCAAATCTGCTGCAGGTTATATTATACCTTTAGAGTATCATATATTTCTTTGGTATAATTATTGGGCATTGCCGATCTCTTTATCTTCAGGAAATGCTCAGAAGGGAAACATAAAGGCTAAATTATGTTTCAGTTGTGGCATTATGTTTCAACTGTTGTAGAGGTTGCCTAAACTTCACTGTTCATTTAAGTTAAATTTAATGATCCAATCCCGAACACCATCCCACGTCTCAAAATCTTAAGTTGCATTCAAGATTTTATAACCTAATGCAAATATCCAAAGTCTGTTCCCCCTAGTGGAAGCACAAGCTTTAATTTCACATATGATGGTACTGATAGTTGTTGCCCTGTTGTATTTTTTTGCCTTGCAAGTTGAAGGATATGAGTATTATCTTGAAAGTTGAGGAAGCCGTGATTGCAACTTCAATTTAGTTAGTGTCTGTTTGATAGACTTGTATATACATATGTCTGCTCGTGGAAGTGTGTAACAGGGATATCCAGTTATAGGTTTTTGGACAATATTTGGTTGAAGTTTAAAACATGTGCCATGTTGAAGTTAAAAAATGAGTGTTTTAAGGTTGTTTAGTGTCTTCAACTACCAGTTGGTGCCTCTGGTCGGTTGGATGTAATTTTGTAGGCTTTTTGTTTCCCTTAAACTCTGTGTATGCATGTACTTATTGTGTTTCAATTGCTCAAAATTTAGGAGGCTCTGAAAAGGAAGCTGAATGCTAGGATCGAATACGCAAAGTTTCTACAAGAAACAGTCAAAGAGATGGCAAAGGAAGTTAAAAACTCTCGAAGCGGAGAACTAAAGAATACAGCTGAGGATCTTGATGAATTCATGAATAAGGTAAAATGTTTTTTTGTCACTTCTCTTTTGGCTTTTCTTTCATCTGTATTTTTCTGCAATTGGCAAATCTCGAATTATAAAACCAAAGAGCTCTTATTTCTGCTCTTCCCCCTCCCTTTCCTATCTAACTACTGTAAATGTAAATGTTCATATGACAATTGACCAGGTCAGAAGGGGTGCTAGTGTATCTAATGAGGAAATTTTAGGATTTGCCAAGCTTTTCAATGATGAGCTCACTCTGGATAATATCAGCAGGTTTCTGCCTAATTACACTTTCTTGGTTTTGTTCTTACTAAATGGTAATGTTCTTGCATATATTGCTAATGGTTAAAACATTGTAGTGCATTGCTAAGTACTCATTAAATGCAGACCGAGGTTGGTGAATATGTGCAAATATATGGGTATTAACCCCTTCGGAACTGATGCATACTTGCGGTTCATGCTTCGAAAGAGGCTCCAAAAGTAAGTCTCATTATTTTTCATTTCGAGTTAACTTGGGCATAATATTTTATATATTTTTTTCTCTCCAAATTATGTGCTTTATCTTTCTTCTTCAACAAATATTTTGCTCTATTATCTTTTTACTGCTGAATAACTCAAGCCTAAATAGTTCATCTATCTTTTCTTCCTTCAGTTGTGCCTTTTTTTCCTAAGTTATAAATTGGTCTTCACTATTATGGGTTTTCATTTAGAGTCAACTAGTGTCTAGCCTTCCTCTCCAAATTATGTTTTTTTCCCCTTCTTCAACAAATATTTAGTCAGCTGATCTCTATTTCCCTTTTAAATTTAATAACAATAGTTCATTTATCTTTTTCTTCTTCAGTCTGCCTTTTTTATTTTAGAAATAAACTGATCTTCACTATTATGGTCAAGTTGTCTAAGAACTGGTTTTCATTATTATGGTCATTTCATATAGACGTAATATATAAATGCACCCTTTAACTTGGCTTCAACTAACATCTATGCCCTCCAACTTTGGGTATGCACAAATAGACACTTAAATTTGTATAGGGTTGAACAGTTAGCCACATCCATCCTACATGACAATTCACGTGGGATCAAATTGGTTTGTATAATGTCATGTCGGACGCGTGTGTCTACTTGTTCGGTTTGTATTATGTCATGTTGGACGCGTGTGTCAACTTTATAGAAGTTTACGTGCTTACTTGTGCACATCCAAAGTTGAAGAGCATAGATGCCAACTGAGGCCAAGTTAAAAGGGACATATTTATATAAGATGCCTTTCATATAAAGTAGCTTTCATGTGTTACAAAGTTCTGTTAAGAGAATAGAGTCCCTATATTTCCAGCTAACAACAATCCGGTGCCAGATTAGGAGAACAGGTGTTCTTCTGTCTTGGGGAAGTGCTGCATTGGGTGGTAACAGGGAATCAGCAGAAAAAGGCATAGGGAGTGACAGAAGTAGAAAAAATACAGTTGTAGTCAGAACAGTTGAGCAATATATTGAGAGCTTGCAAGACCTGTGATATGCAGGCAATTTGCATCCTCTCACCATAAAAGCTTAAGTTTTTGTTGCTTTCTTTGTGCTAGATTTCCACTTGATCTTTGTGGTTACGTCTTCAGTTTGGAGATGGGTTAATATTTTGTGATGAATGTGCTGTAGAAGCAGAATTTCCCCTCATAACAGAACTTTGCTGCTTTTGTAGGATCAAGAACGATGACAAGATGATTCAAGCAGAGGGTGTTGAGTCCCTTTCAGAGGATGAGCTCCGTCAAGCCTGTCGAGAACGAGGCTTACTTGGATTACTCTCAGTAGAAGAAATGCGACAGCAGGTATGCTTTGATCTTTTGTTAGTCTTGTGTAAACCTTTTACGTGGGAAAATTAACTACCTACATCGACATTTGGTGCATTTATTCTTACCTTGTCCATAGTGGGTTGGACCTTATTTTTGCATCTTTTGGTGTCTTTATTTTTGCAACTCTGGTGTATCCTGCAGAAATTACTGGATTTGGTCATATTAGCTTAGATTTTGTAGTCAGTATAGTAATTTGAAAGTACTTAATGGACACTTGATATGTTCTCTATTTCTTTTGGAGTACTCTTTGGCTTTGGTAAATTCAAAATTGACAAGTATTTATCCAGAGAACTGTGTGTTATTCTGAGTGTTCTGATACGACTCTATCCCGAATTTTCTTTTTGTAAAATTAGGTAAATCTTTATTAGAATGCTGGAAAAGTAAGACCTCATAGATGCATACAAAAAGTAAAGAAACCTACTTCAAAACCTAATTCTCTACAAAGAGCCTCTTGTCATCAGTAGTGACTAGAGAGTATCACACCTGCTCCAGAACTTCATGGAAAAACAAAAAAGTTTCACCAATTATACAAAAGTATTTTTAGTCTCTCAAACAATATTGTGTTCCTTTCTCTTTAAATTCTTCTTGAAAAAGTTATTTGATGCTCTTGAAAGCAAGGGAGGCATCTCTTGGTGCTTTTGGATTTATTGTTTGGTGGGGGCAATTCTTCTCGTAAGACCTCATCTTTGTGTCCTTCCCAATCCTCTTGTTGCTGTCCTATAGGATCCCCTCTCCCTGCTCTATGTGTGTCTAGTCAATTACTGCTGTTTGCTCGCTGGAAGTGCAATGCCTAGTATTCCCCTAAATCTTTTGCTAGCTTGGTCTTGCAGCTGGCTTTGGCTACAATGTACTCCTTCCTTTCTATTCTACCTGAAATACACGACTAGATTTTGCATCAGTATGGTCAAGTAAATTTTTATGGGGTCTAAGGTTTTTCAGAAAATGTCAACCAGGCTGGTCTTTGTGCTACAGTTTTTTTGTTTTTGTTTTGAAATAGTCATAAGCTTATTGATGTTTGGGTAATAATCAGCAGTATCCAAGAAATATTTTAAAAAGTAGAAACCTGCAAAAAGAATGGTTTTTTTGTAACGAAACCCAATCTTCTATGATAAAGGAAACTTCATGGGTGCACCAACCGAAACAAGGAATAAGAGGAACTTCTCAATTGTACAAAATTCATCTCTACATTCTCAAAAGCTCTCTTATTTCTCTCTCCGCTTAGATAAGTGTTAGTGGAGCAACATCCCATGGCTTGTGGTTTTCTCTTTGTTCTGCAACAATTCCTGCTGAACATTACCTTTTCCGCATTGCCTGTGATCACCCAAAGTATTCCAAGCCATCTTAGGAGTAGTTTGAAGCTATCATACCATGTAAGAAAGTGCTTTAAGTACATCAAACTATGGGACACCTGATGGCGTTCATATTATATGCAAGGATCAATTGCCTTGAATGGAGTGTATGCCAGAACAGTTAATCTGTGAAAGAGAAGATTGATATGTGGACAGCAAATTCACTGTTGTTTATGTTGTACTCTTTTTATTTTCTAGAAAGAATATTTAGAACAGTCTAAATATCACCAGCTTGCAGATAGACATGACCTTGGCAAATACAAGCTAGTATTTATTTCACAGCAGTATGGAAGCACAACATGCTGCATTTCCTTCTCATTCTCCAGTGCTAGCATATTCAGATCCTGATTGTGAACTTCAATATGTTGGCTTCATTGTGAAAGTGCAAAAGACTTGTCTTGAATTCTTGCATGTTAATATCTTTGTAGTTGCGAGATTGGCTGGACTTATCGCTCAACCATTCAGTGCCATCTTCTTTATTAATCCTTTCTAGGTAATTCCATTCCCCATTTCCAGGATCTTGTAATATAGATGATCAACTTAGCATGTGACTGTGCTGTTTTATTCTTGCAGAGCCTTCACAGTGTCAGGCAAAGTAAAACCAGAGGAAGCTGTTCAAGCTACACTTTCATCACTGCCAGATGAGGTGGTGGACACTGTTCAAGTTACATCTTTGCCATCTGAAGATGCTCTTGCTGAAAAGAAGAGAAAGCTAGAGTTCTTAGAAATGGAGGAAGAGCTCATCAAGGTAAAATTTGCTTCTTCTATTGTGCTGACTGATAGTGTAAGAATGAAAAAGTGGTAAGACGAGTTAATGGGAATACACTCATGCAAGTATATGATATAGTGAACTGAACACTGCTTCTAGTCCGTCTGTCCTTTTAAATCTTCTTTTTGAACTTTATGGGTCATGAAACCTCATCTGCCAGTGTCATATCTCTTTCCTTACTACTAACCAAGTAAAGCATACCACTTTGAAAGGAGCTTTTGCTTTCCACTTTAAATGTGGATATTACAGTGTCAGATTTCAAATAAATTATGTGACGATGTTAAAGATATCTTATTCCGTAGCATGTGTTGGAGAAGCATCTTTGTGGAATGAAAGAACTATGTACATTTGAGGATTAGCCTCGCATTTTCTAGTCTCTTTATGGTGCACTGATGAAGCTACAATATGTAGAGAATATTGGGTGTCATAGAGAATACATTTTGGTTTACTGCTTGTATGACTGTGATTTTCCCATTATTAATAAAATTATTTACCTTTTCCAAAACTGTGTCTTTAGCCTACTAATTCTAAAGTCGTTGCTCTTAGGAGGAGGAAGAGGAAGAAGAAGAAGAGCAGGCTAAGATGAAAGATAAGCAGAAGGATGTAGCTTTGGAAGAGATGACTCTTGCAACAGCTAAAGAAGCAGAAGAACTAAAAAAAACAAAAACTTTGGATCAACAAGAGCAGCTTTGTGAGCTCAGTCGTGCAATTGCTGTTCTATCATCGGCTTCTGTAAGTACTTGGCTGGAGATTTTCTTTTGTACATTGGATCTTTGCTGATCATGGCCTGCTTTGTTGCTTATTCTTTCAGTCCGTAAGCCTGGAGCGTCAGGAGTTTTTGAGACTTGTCAAAAAAGAGGTAACATATCATTCCTTGAACTATTACCGTATTGAAATATTTTAACATGCCTGATAAGGAATTTAAGCAAAAGGGAACTGTCTTCTTTGATTTCATGCTAAATCTGTTATTTTAGTGTCTATTTGCTGTCTTACTTGAAGAAACTAAACTGGAAAACTTGCTTTCCGAAGTCAGATTATTGTGTTTATTATTTTTTAAACAATGTGAATGTCTTTTCATTACTTGTAGTTCCGGTTAGAATGGGTTGTTGCAATGCCTACTAGTTTTATATTGTTCACAATAGGACTTTGGATCAATTTCCTTTTTAGAACTTAAATCACAATTAGCTTACGGTAGCCGTGGTTCTGATGTATGAATTTCTCCTGATTTCCAATAACTTAGTCATTCTGATGAAGTTTTGGGAATGTTCGTCAATGGTATTTCAATTGCCCTCTAATATCAGATACCACCGTACTTTATTATCTTATGCTTGTTTCAATATTTCGTAGTTGTGATATATTTGCCATTATTGATCTTTAAGATTATATTGAGCATTTTGTTTAGCGCTCTTGTAATAGTACCTGTTACCATCAGCATTATGTGCGGTTCAATTCGTACCTTTTGAGGTTATTATGTAGCAATATCGGCAATGGTGCAATCGAAATATACTGCTCTTGTTATTTTGTTCTTGCAGCATCAGTCATGTGATTACGTGTCTATATTGATTTTTCTTCTTTCAATTACTCAATGTACCTTTTTTATGGAGAGCTATCTGTTCTAGGATTCTAACTGGGGTAGACCATAGATTACAAAACTAAACAGTAAAGGGGCCTTCTTAGTAAAATCAGTGTACTGGCAGTTGAATCAAAGAGGCCCTGTAAAGGAGAATTGGCCTTGGAAACAAGTCTGGAAAGTAAATATTCCTATGAAGGTGTCATTCTTTGTCTGGTTGGTGATTTGGAAAGCTTACCTAATTCAAGATAAGCTACAAAGAAGAGGTCTTCAGATTTGTTCAAGATGTCTTTTGTGTGAACATGAGGGTGAAAACAATGAACACTTATTTCTACACTGCAGGACAGCTATAAATATGTGGCACATAATCTTTTGTATTTTGGGAATAACTTGGGCAATACCTAGTTCTACTTTGCCATTGCTGAACAATTAGTGGAGTATTGGGAATAGAGGTGGGGAGGACTGGTGGAAGATCATTCCTGCTTTCATTTGGTGGACAGAATGGTAGACATTTTGAAGGCACTAGTAGTTCTATCGAGAAAATTAGGATGAATTGTCTTAGCTTGTTCTTTTTTGGTGTAAATAGAATGTGGGGGAAAGTAGGAGAGTTAGTATATTAAATTGGCAATGTATAATTGTATAGGATTCTGCGCAGGGGTTTAAGCACCTTTCGATGCTTGTAAAGTTTCAACTTAGCACCTTTTCGGGGGTGGCTAAGTTTTTATTGAATAGAACTATTACTTGTCTGAAAAAAAAAAAGCAGCAGGCATTAAACAGGTTTTGGACAATATAAGATAATTGGGTGTGTGTTTGGGTCCCAACTTGCTTGCTTCCTGTTCTTTTAGGTCTACTGCAGTATTTCATCAAATTTCTATTATTCAAAGATAAATGAGGTAGGTAAAGAGAATGGAGGATGGTTGTAAAACTTTAAACTTTCATATGTTACATTTTATTTATCCCTTGACAGCTTTCAGTCACCTTGTCCCCTTGCAATCATATTATAGTTGCTTTTCTACTGTTTAAACAGCATAGTGCATATGTATGCTATACAATGAAAATGTTAGATATTCAATGTTGAAGCTGCTTTTGTACCGATAATTGCAGATTGAGTTGTACAACAGCATGGTGGATAAAGGCGGCCCTGAAGGTGAAGAAGAAGTTCGGAAGGCATATAAAGCAGCTAGGGAGGAGGATAATGACCACACTCAAGAAAGGACTGTGGATGATAAAGTTTCTTCAGCACTTATTAATAGGGTAAAGCTGATTTTCCTAGGAATATTTAGCTTTGGGCTTTAAAATTTCTCACCAATTCTTGATTTATTGCATTACAGTTGCAAGATTATATGCTTGAATACTCATATTACCTCCTGGCATTACCATTCAACAGGTTGATGTAATGCTCCAAAAACTTGAAAAAGAAATTGATGACGTGGATGCCAAGATTGGTGATCGTTGGCGGTTACTGGATAGGTATGTATGTACAGAAAAACTAATAATATGAACTACAAATTGCGCTCAAGGTACTATACAAAAATCTACAAAGAGGCAGTTCTAAGCAATGTGAACACAATCTCTATATTTCACCCGAGTTTAATGACTGCTACTGCCCCACTGTTCAACATAAAAGGGATAATAACAAGCTTGCAAGTGAACATTGAGGTTTTATATCCTGATATATACATGTTCCGCTCAGCTTGTTCATTTGAAGTAATTTCAGCATTATCACCTGTATCAATTTTATAATTGTTCTCACCTACATGTTCTAAATCATGAGGAATTTTTGGGGTTGGGGAGTTCTGGCCATTAGCCACTGATGGCTGTTCTGGGACACAAGCCTGTTGGTATTTATTCTCTGGTAGATAATGTAGTATATGGAGTATCTTATGTTTCAGAAAATTGTGGAATGGGGTGCCAATCTCAGATGAGTAAATCCGGTGGTTGTCAATGCATCTGTCCATCCTGTCTCTTTGGTTAATGCAAATATTAAATCGTTCTTTTTATGTGGTTCGGGAATAAACTTGCATCTATTTATATCATAAACGTATTACTTATTTTATTTTGCTGAACTATCAATATCTTGTTTATTTTCACCTTATCTTTTTATAACCCGTGGTGTCGTGCCAGGTTGCTTGCTTTGGAGAAATCTTGTTTAATGTTTCTTCTATATTACTTTCTGCTGCTTTTAGTTTCAATGGAAGTAATATTGGACAATGAAGTAACCCTTTTGCATCTTGCGGCAGGGATTATGATGGAAAAGTCACTCCAGAGGAGGTGGCATCTGCTGCTTCATACCTTAAGGATACATTAGCGAAGGAGGGTATTCAGGAGCTCATAACCAACCTTTCCAAGGACAGAGGTTAGACATGAATAGTTTGATAAGTCTTGTTTCTTTTTTCTGTTAAAACGGGTGTTTTTTCCAACTTTACAACTGTAACAAAACATGGTTATGATCGTACCTCGCAATATCTGCTGTATCTTTTTAGGACCTAGGGGGATAAAAGTGATAACCTAGCATAAGAAAGTCGGATTTAGATTGAGATTGAAGTTGGTGATTGCTTGATGAAGCATAAGAGATAATTATCAAAATAAAAAATAGTAATAATAATACATACCGCTTTTAATTGAACATAGTTTCCCAATGAACACCAAACTGTCCAATCATTTAGCTTTTCTTTTAATCCAATGCATATACATTTTGAATTGGAAGGAGCCTGATGGTAGAATCTTTTATAATGAAAAATCAAGTTATAGTAGTACTTTAATTACAAAAAGATTGATGCGACATAGTTACATTGTAGTAATTTGTCGTCTATTTCTTTCTCTATGATTCAATTTGTTATATATACATGTTTCTATCATACTGTAACTGCTAGTCATAATGGAATGCAGGTTTAGAAAAAACTGAAGAATGTACGTTTGAAAGTTTTATTTTCTACAAGATAACAATATTGTACTACAGAGTACAGAAAAAGGAGAATCTGCACATCAATTAGGAATAGATTGGAACGATAGATCACTCAATTAATTAACTCCATACATACACGGAATCATTGCTAGCTTTTACATTTTCTTTTCAAAAAGAAAACAAAAAGGTGGTAAATTTGGGTCCATGTTGAGTGATTTAGGGTTTTGCCCAATATATAACCCATCTTGACCAACCCATATAAAACCAAAATCGTAGAAGGAAACTTTGAATAGCAGCCAGCTCGGTTGAAGGAAGGATATTCTCCAGTTAGTTTCAAACTTTAAGTTTAGTTTCTTGGCTTCAACAGAGTAGTACGTTTTTTTGTGTTTTATGAGAAGCAAAGCTCCAAATATATCTGGAGATTAAAAATTCAGTTTGACTTCCTTATTATAGTAGTCGCAGAATGAGATATATTAGATCTGGAAAGCATTACGACGAGGCTTGGTTTGAATCTTACTGTGAAATGTCTGAGAATATTGCTGTCACTTTAGAAATGTCTGTCACTTTAGAAATGTCAGGTGTCCTTAAAGTTGCGCATAGTTGGGATAGAGGAATTTATTTTTATTGATTTATGATTTACCATCTATTTTTTAACTTTCCGCAGTTGGTGTATGTGTTCCTTACTAGTATCCTTTTTTTTGTGTGTTTTATTTGGTATATTTAACAGAAGGAAAGATCCTTGTCCAAGATCTGGTGAAGTTAGCCAGTGAAATAGAACACGCTGAAGAGGAGGAGGAAACTACAGAAGAGGAAAAAGCTCAAAAATAAAACCCATACAACGATAGTTTTGATCTGTTTACTGCTAGCCATGTTAGTAACCAACCTTCCATTTTATACTAAACGCGTTGTGCTTGGTACCTCATCCGGCCAGGTATCAACGTAGGTCCTTATGTGACTGCTTGTAGTCGAATATATATGCAATTGATAAAATGCACTCAGATTCAATTTCACAATAGCTAAAATGTGGATGTATATGGCTGTGTCAACACTTGAATATTCATCTCTACCCTGCCTCACCCTTAGCTTTATATTGCATCTCTACAGTGGAGAACATAGCAGTGTGGTTTATTACCGGAGTAATTTGAAAAACCGCGGTTCGAGTTTTTTTCTCTTAAGATGACAATCATAAGATTTCTGAAGAGTTTGGTTATCTTTCAGAAGGAAATCTGTATGTTTTGTTTCAGTTTTGGGATAAGTGTACGTGTGTTGGAAGAATTGTTATCGAAAAATAGCTTTTTTGACTGTTTTTACATAAACTTCTTTTTGTTTATCCCAAGCTAGTTTTGAAACATTATGAGTTATACATTATGTGCATAAACATTATGAGTTATACATAAGTAAAACAAAAAGTTTCCCTACCTAACAAATATAATACGTATGCACATAATTATAACTCAGCACAACTTGTGTAGAATCAATTTACGATCATGTTTAGATAGATAATAGCATAAACCTTTACCCCTACCCTCTGTACGTGTTTAAAATGTTTCTTAATAATTTAGTCAATCGAACATGAAAAAATAATTGGAGATCATTTTTTTAAAAAATAATTTCCTCCATACCAGAACACACCTTTATTGTATTTTTCTTCTTTTAAAAAAAAATTATTCTAAATACGTAATTTTCAATCACTAAATAGATGTTGTATGGATTCTCGAGTTAAAAATAAGAGGTATTTCAAATATAATTATTTAGTAGTTATTTGATATGTAAAAAGAACTTTTCATTTAAATAAGAATAAAATTAAACAACAAAATTAATATCCTTTTCGAAAAATGAAACATTAAATGAATTAATTGAGTCGAGAATTTATGAAAAACAATCTCTCCGTCTGATCAGGGATATTGTTGTTATATGGATTTTGTCCAATTGACACAAATTAAAGTTTAAACAATAAAAATGTACCAACAAAACAAACCAATACTCGAATAATACTTTCTCTTTCTTAAATTTGTGTAAAATTAAATCGTTTAAGTTTCATTATTAATTTGGACGTGAAATTTTCAAAGATTATTAAATAAAAAATTATATATATTTAAAAATTACTAGTATAAAAATATTACTGTACAAGTCAAGGGGTTAAAAGGTAATACCATTGATTTCAGCCACACTCCACAGTGGTTCTTCTTTCTCCCGCAAAATGCACTTTAATGGAAAACCTTCAACTTAGCTACCATTGCCATGGCCACAAAAGTACAGAGAAATCTCGCAGTTCTATACAATACAAGACGGTTCTCCGTCGCCGGAGGTTCACACGCCGGTACAACCTCTACGGCGACGACGGCGGCATCATCGAAGGTCGGAAATTTACTCGTGGTCGCTTCAATTGCAAAAGCTTTGATAAAGCCAGGAGGAACACGTAACCTAGAAAAGTACGGCGATTTAATTCCCTTATCAGAAAGCCTAGTCCTTCAAGTTCTCCGCCGAAACAATTTGGATGCTGAAAAGAAATTAGACTTCTTCAAATGGTGTTCTCTCAGGCCTAATTTCAAACACTCTACTGAAACTTACTCTCAAATGTTCAAATGCATTTGCTATAGTCACAATCACCGGGAATATGTTTTTGTATTGTTAAACTCAATGAAGGATGATGAAGTGTTGCTTAATTCAGCCACATTTAAGTTACTGCTCGACTCGTTTACTCGAACCGGTAATTTCGATTCAGCTCTTGAGATTTTGGAGTTTGTAGAAGGAGATTTGGATAATTCTAGTTGTTTAAGTCCTGATGTGTATAATTCTGTACTTATTGCTCTTGTACAAAAGAATCAAGTTAATTTAGCTTTGTCGATTTTTCTTAAATTGTTAGAAACTAATGATGGGAATAGCATTGGGGTTAGTAGTGCCATTGCGTGTAATGAGTTGCTTGTTGGCCTTAAGAGGGGTAATATGAGAGCTGAGTTTAAACAAGTTTTTGATAAGCTTAGGGGAGGGAATGTGTTTCCGTTCGATAGATGGGGGTATAATATATGCATTCATGCGTTCGGGTGTTGGGGGGATTTGTCTAGGTCTTTGAGTCTTTTTAAAGAAATGAAGGAAAGGGGAAGTTGGTTTAGTCCCGACTTGTGTACTTATAATAGCTTGATTCATGTGCTTTGCTTGCTCGGGAAGGTTAAGGATGCTTTTGTTGTGTGGGAGGAATTAAAGGGATCATCGGGGTTGGAACCTGATGCTTATACCTACCGAATCGTTATACAAGGTTGCTCTAAGGCTTACCTGATAAATGATGCGATAAAAGTGTTCACTGAGATGCAGTACAATGGCATACGTCCAGATACTATTGTTTATAACTCCCTCTTAGATGGATTACTCAAGGCAAGAAAGTTGACAGATGCATGCAACTTGTTCCAGAAAATGATTGAGGATGATGGTGTACGAGCCAGTTGTTGGACCTATAATATTCTTATTGATGGCTTGTTCAAGAATGGGAGGGCTTTGGCTGCTTATACCCTATTTTGTGATTTGAAGAAGAAAAGTAATAATTTCGTGGATGGGGTTACTTATAGCATTGTCATTTTACATCTTTGTCGGGAAGATAGGCTTGAAGAAGCACTGAAGTTGGTTGAAGAGATGGAAGCTAGAGGGTTTACTGTTGATTTGGTTACTATAACTTCTCTTTTGATTGCAATCTACAGGGAGGGACATTGGGACTATACAGAGAGGCTTATGAAGCACATCAGGGATAGCAATTTAGTTCCGATTATTATCAGGTGGAAAGACAGTATGGAGGCTACAATGAAAGCTCCACAGAGCAGAGAAAAGGATTTTACACCCATTTTCCCATCCAACCGGAACTTTGGTGATATTGTAGGCCTAGAAAACTTAACAGACGCTGAGACGGATACTGCCCTTGGGGCAGAGGAAGCTGAGATACACTATCAGGAAAGTGATCCGTGGTCATCATCGCCATACATGGACATGCTGGCTAATAAAGTTAGCTCCCAAAGTAATTCTTCAAGAACGTTCTCTCTTACTGGAGGAAAACGAATAGACACTAAAAGTGCAGATTCTTTTGATATTGACATGGTGAATACCTTCTTGTCGATATTTTTGGCCAAAGGAAAATTGAGCATGGCTTGTAAATTATTTGAAATTTTCACCGACATGGGCGCTGACCCTGTTAGTTATACTTACAATTCTATGATGAGTTCATTTGTCAAGAAGGGATATTTCAATGAGGCATGGGGCGTTTTACAGGAAATGGGCGAGAAGGTTTGCCCTTCTGATGTAGCAACGTACAATGTCATAATCCAAGGCTTGGGAAAGATGGGAAGGGCTGATCTTGCTGATGCCGTACTAGACAAACTAATGAAGCAGGGAGGTTACCTTGACATTGTAATGTATAACACGTTGATTAATGCCCTCGGGAAGGCTGGCAAAATTGAGGAAGTAAATAAGCTTTTCCAGCAGATGAAAGATAGTGGAATAAATCCAGATGTTGTCACTTACAATACACTAATCGAAGTTCATGCCAAGGCGGGTCAGCTTAAGCAATCTTATAAGTTTTTGAGGATGATGTTGGAAGCAGGTTGTGCGCCGAACCAGGTAACTGATACAACTTTGGACTTTCTGGAGAAGGAGATCGAAAAATTGAGATACCAAAAGGCATCCATGAAACGCCCAAATGTAGATAATCCTTTATGAGAAACAACTTTACACTTCAGGGGAGGGAGTTCAGGTATGATTTTCTTCCATAAAAATAGTGCAGTTCAGCATTTGCATATTATTCAACATTGCTTAAAGAGTTGTTCTTCTGGTTTAAAGTGAGCAATTCATATGGCTGGTATTCTGAATACAGCTCTTTTTTTCATGAATGTAAAAGCAGATAGGTTTTCAACAAATAATAAACCAGGATCTGCGTTGATTTCCTTTTAACACGTAGTCTGGAGATGAGAAATTTGAATCACTGTTTGCCAATGATCTTGTTATTTTATGTTTTATATATGGCTTTGCTTAAGCGGACATGTTTCTGATACATTACGACCACTTTTGAAGAAGTTGAGTATGTGAATGCTTGTTGGTGACACATTCTGACCTTCGAACACTAGAGTAGATATATATTTCTAAGTTGAAATCAAATTATATTGGTGTCCATTATCTAGGGCTGAAGCTACTTAATGGATAGATATTCAAGCTATATATATATAGCTTTTCGAGAATGCAATGGGATCGGTTAGAGCTCAGAGTTTTGATTTCAGGTTTTTCCTGGTCCACTTAGTCTATTACCTGTCATCCAGAGTTTAGATCAACTCAGGATTTGCTTATGGAGACTGGAAGTTTATAGCATACAAATGTACTCCTATTGTCCTCCTATAAGAACTATAACTGAGATTTGGAAAATCAGTCTCCATGCAGATACGCTTTATTGATAGATTCGTAGAAGTCTCCACGAGCATGCTATCTTTAATCATTGTTCTCTTTTATTAACCTCGAAGGGATGCTAAATACAGCGCTAGAGTTCTCCAGAGATAGTATTATCGTTTTGCTTGGTTAGTAAGATAGAGACTTTGCCTAACTTGTGGTTTAATGAAGAAACTGAAAATATCATTGCTATCTGAGGGACGAGCTCTGCCTGATAATTGTCCTCATTCTGTTTCCAATTTATGCCTCTTATGTTTTGCAAGCTCTATGTCTTGACATTTTCATTTGAACAAATTCTTATGTTTTAGGAGGACCATGAAGAAGTTGAATTCATAGAACTTGGAGTGTCTAGCATTCATAGCAAAAGTTAGTTCAATGGCTGAATCTTAGTGGATTGCTATGAAACTAGAAAGTTCGTCCAATCTGATAGAAACTTGATGATGCACAGATCCGAGCTTTGACAATGTCTGTTTCTCATCTTAGTGAATTGCTTTGAAACGTTAAGTGTATGTTTGGTGCTCCTGGACAATGAGCTGCTGATGGTCATGGCCATATTCGGAGGGGGGTGGGGTGTTGAGCTTGTCACAGGCGCATGCATCGGTTGGCAGCAAATACATGTGGATTGACACCTCGTTCATTATTTTCACCTAAGAAAAAGAGGTCAGCACATCCTAGTCGTCAATGAAGTGAGATGAAAATCATAAGAGACTAGGGTAAATTCCCAGCATTGTTAAAAACTATTAAGTGACTTCTTCCCATCTGTGTAAGCATTGGTGAACAGAGTTATCCGGTACATGTACTAGCAGGTGGGGTGGGTGTGGAGATTATGAGGAGAGAGCATTGTTACTCTTATGCCGAAATAGGTATGGCTTTTCTCAGAGAGATAAGACTTTCAATTAAGACGTCATGAAATTGAAGGTCGAAGCAATGTCAAGCAGACACTCATCAATGTGCAAGTAAGTGAAGTACATAATTGTATGAAGGTATGTATCAGTTGATTGAACAGTACCTGCTATGAACTTGGTTGAATATCTTAATTTGTTTGTACCATAGAACACATATGTATTTGTGTTGCTTCTTATTTCTACCATACTTGCTAGTTTCCCTAAGACTCTGATTGTATTTATTCATTCTTTCCCATTAAGATCTACCGCTGAGGTTGAGTAAGGTTTGCGTACACTTTATCCTTTATAAACCCCACTTTGTGGGACTACCCCGAGTATGTTGTTGTTGATTCTTTCCCATTAGCTACTTTTTGTATTTCTAGTTCTTGAGTATACTATAAGCCAATACATCAAATCAAATGTGAGATATAAATTTAATCTCAAATTTTATCCCGGAATAGGATATTTCGGAACCCCTTTTTGGTATAGCAATAATAGGTAATGTTTGATACGACAAAAGTCATTTTTTTAAAAAACAAAGATATTATGTGATATTTGACATTTCGTATCTTTGTTGGAGATTTTAATGAAACCACTACATCAACTTCACTGATTCTAGAAGAGGATTGTGATGAGTTTAACTTTTGAGTATTTTTCCTAATTGGCTAGTCTTTAAAAAGGAGATTGTTCAATCTAAAAACAGTAAATCCCAAAAAGTCAAAGTGGAAAAATATAATCAACGTGAAAATGTTACTTGATTACAAAATATATATGTAATCAAATGTTAAACTTTTGAAATATCAATATTTGTTAATTTACATCATATGCATAAATAACTAATCTAGAATTCAATTACTTTTTTGGCTAGATTTTATGATCAATAAATACTTATAACTCTTTATATATATCATTAAGGGTGTTCACGAATTTCATTTTTTTTGATAAGTGAGTTGAATGTTATTTTAAACTAGGAATTCTGCCATGAACGATCCCAATATTTGTCAATCTCAAGTACAAACAATTGAATTTTTTTTTCTTTTTCATTGATTTTATATGATAAAAAAAATATGCTTATTGTTTTTGAAGTGAAATATTAATTGAACAAATGTGTCTAGCTCTACGAAAATGAGAATTTTCTTTCTTTAAAAAGCAGAAAAAGATAAAAGCTTTGGGTTTAAAATTGTTAATATATATAAACACAATTTTTTAATGTAAAATGTTTGGTTTTTTTGTTTTTACTATTCAAAAGTGCATTATATCCTAGACAAAAATTAGAAACACGTGATCTATTAAATATTTAAAATTAATAATTTATTCATATATATTAATCTATATTATTAAAATTGTAATATTAAGAATTAAGAAACTTGAAGAACATAATAATGGTGTGTGAGGTTTTGTTCTGCTCTCAAAATAAAACCAAAAATATTATGCCCTCCGTAGATTCAAACTCGAACCCGCTTAATTACTGTGTCACGAAAGAGTTTATATCAAGGATGCGACAAAGGATCTTCAGCCGACTACCCTTGAATGATTATAGCTCCGCCCCTACATATATCTGTAGAAGAATATAGCATTGTATTTCACTCTGTCATAATTTCCGTCCTTTCTATGGCAACGCCATGCAATGTTTTCGCAGAGAAAAACACCTCAATGACTTGGCCAACACGTTAACAAAGTGGGCCCTACTCGTCAACTCCATCAACTTCCCAGTGGGCCCACTCTCCTTCTCCTTCTCCTTCTTCTTCTTCCTCTTCTTCCCCAACGCCGTCGTATCTCCGCCGTCTTCACTCATCGGAATCACCGGTAGCGGCAGAGCAAAACGACGCCGTCCCTGTCTCTGCTTAATTTCACTCAACTCCATTTCAGGATTAAACTTCACAGGTCCAAACATGAACATTTTTCTCCGAGACTTAGCTGACATAGACGTAAGTCCACTAATATTCACCCTCTCCATTTTACTGTAAAATCGGGCCGAACTGGCCCGATTTTGATTATTCATCGGCGCAGTAGTATTAATACTGCGCCGATGAAACGAATTGGATCGAGAAAACGGAGATGAAGTCTTCTCATCATGATTTTCATGGCTAATTATCTTTCCACAGAAAATAATATCTGAAAATGTATGATCATCAGAATATTCGTTGAAAAATTCGAAAAAATCTCGTGATGAAGAGGAAATTTTTGGACTTTCATATCCTTCATAATTATTCAGATCACATAAAGAAATTGTTTCCAAATTTTCTATTTCTTCTTCTTCTTCTTTTTTGTTTATATTATTTCTCTCCATAATATTGTGAAAATAAATAAATTAGTAGTAATAATAATATGTTGTGGACTAGTGGAGAAGTGAATGATTATATATATATAAAAAAAAAAATTGAAAAAATAACTGTTTGTTCATTTTTTTCTTATTTTTATTTTATTTTATTTTTATCTCTCCTTTTTCAATGGAACTTAACGCCTTCTAGATAAAAAGAAATAGCACAAGTCTAGAAGAAAAGAAATTAAGGAGTTACATTGCATAAAATATTGGGAGAAATGACGAACATACCTTCGAACTATCGTAAATTATATATAGATATCTTCTGTTATATTTTTGGGACATTGACGCCTCTGCCGTTCAAAAACTAGAGTGTATATATGTCTTTTATACTAACGGACATACGAGTGTCAAATCTTATCCACCGATCTGTCATTTATTAAATATTGGATGAACGGGAAGGACATATATGCTTTAATTTTTAGACGGCAGGGGCACGAATGTCCTAAAAGTATAACAGAGAATATTTACATACCATTTACGATAATTTGAAGGTATATTTTATTATTTTCTCCTAAATTATTACTAGCATTTTTCTTATACAATATTTAAAAAATAAAAAATTAGCAACGGACAAAAATATTTTACTAGCCAAAATATTGTAGTAATTACATTTAGCGGCGAATAATGAGAAATTTCAGTTATCTAGTTTGTTGCTATTTAACGACTGATTAGTTAGGGATTATCAAATTCCATAGCTTAAATCTTCATATTTTTTTAGTAATGTCTAACTTCATCCTTACTTGGTTAATATAAGTAGGAAAGAAGGACAAATATATTTGCAAACTATCATAAATAGTATGTAGATATTTTTCGTTATTTTTTTGGGATATTTATGCATTTGGCGTCCAAAATATAGAGTATCTATGTCATTCATTCTAACATAAGACTAAATAGGAACACGTGGCACAATCTTATCCGTCGATCCGATATTTAATAAATGTGATCGGTAGATAATATTATGACATGTGTATGTTCGTTAGTTTAAAGGGTATATATGTCCTAATTTTTGAACAGCGTGGACATCAATGCCCCAAAAGTATAACGGAGGATATCTGTATACCATTTATAATAATTCAAAGGTATATTTATCCTTTTTCCCATATAAATATAAAATGTTAACTAAAGTTACTAAAATCCTATCGAGCGAACATAAATTTTTAATCAACTAAATATGAAATTATTATATGAAAAAATAAATATTTAAAACTTTTTTTCAAATTTTATGTCATCACATGATCCTAGTGGGGTGAATATTAGAAACTAAAATATAATTACTTTACTAGAAGAAAAAGACCATGACGGAAATTAATGAAAGAGGTCGAATGAGTGATGTGAAACATATGTATGATGTTAATTTAATTCTAACATCTAGAAAGTGTTGAAAAATAATTTTACGTGTCAATATAGTATGAAAGTATTACGGAGATTTTGAAATTGAATCTTATTTTTGTTATGTTTATGATTATAAAAAAAATCATCTGCTTAACGTATAAAAAAAATTAGATTAATATATACTTCTAACACATAGTTACATTAACTAACTAATAGAGATTGGTATACTAACTTATGGTGATTGAACTTTATTTCCAACGAGAAGATATTTAATGATATAGTAGCTGCGAAAGTCATTGATTTATATTTTTAACGATGTCATATATTTTTTTGAATTTGAGATCTAAAAATAAAGTCGATTCAAATAAGGCTAATTACTTTATTCAGGAGATGAAAATTTTGTGTGACTTAAATTAAATAAATTGAACTTTAAAATGAATATCAAATACCGAATAAAGAATTAAAGTGATTGACCAGTCATTTAGTATTAATAGATATATTTTAACGACATATATAAATATAAAAATCTATCTCGAATTTTGGTCACATGAATGAAATTGTCTCGATAGGAAACACTAGCTTAGTTACTCTTCAATAGGGACAAAGTCATAGTTATTTACTTGCATTTAATAGAACTTAGTAAATATAACTCAAATTTTATATTTGTATTTAAAATTTTATTTAAATACATATAAATAATTTATTGAAACTCCAATTCAATAAGCTGCATTTGTTATATTAAAATCAATCTATAAAACTTAAATTTTTTTTTTTTACTTCAGTCTATGCTCTATGAATAGAAGAATACATATAGTATCGAACAGTAAAACAAGAAATTGAAAGATTTCAGTACTAAATTTTTCAATTGCAAGTAAATAATTTTTCTAACAAAAATATAGTTAATGTAATATTACAAATAGTAGAATATGAAAAGTATAGTATTGTATACCGTTTTACTTCTATCTTCGAAAAATAAAAATATTGTTTCCAGTTAATTAACAAAAAATAAAGTACGTAATAATTTATTTTACGTGAAAGAGTGAAGGTTAAACAACAAAAGTATATATATTATTAATAAAGCAAGCTAAAACCACTGGTAATTAATTTAGTCCAATACCGATAAATATGAATTATCGACAAATAAATTTAATAATTAAATTTTAACTTCCGTGAAAAATCAAAAGGAAACAAAAACTCAATCGAAAGTTAATTCTTGGGATCATTACTCAATTAATAATTATTATTTTAAAATATTATTTTTACTGATCTTAGATTTCTTCAAATAGGAAAAAAATTATAAAATAATTATTTAATTAAATAATTGTCTGAGAAATCAAACTCTCAAATTAAGAGAAGTAAATGAATTGAGGCTATTAGAATATCTATGTTCAATCATATCAAATAGAACATAATAGAAAGTTTTATAAATATTAACAAATCAAAGGTACACCAATTTGCAAATATGGCTCTAATCCAAGTTAATCTTTTTAAGTCAAAGAACTTTAAAAAATTTAAAAAGTTAATTAAAATAAGCTTTATTAATTAATAAATTATTTACACACAATACAAATTTCAAAACGTATTTCACAACACCATTTACACGATTTCATCTTAATATTTAGGTGATATAGAGAGAGAGGGAGAGAGACACACTCAATATATGAACAATAATTTTGGAAAACATAAAAGATAATTTATTAGTAATTAGTTATTGTTTTATTAATAATGTTTTTAGAAACAATTCGTGTTTGGTAAGGTAATAGACATTTATTAAATTCAGTCTACAATTTGTATTTATCATGATTGTATACTTATTTGAAGTCAAGACAAATACATCATAATCATAATTTAATTCGATAATATACATTCTGTTTCATATTATTCTTTAGGAGTGCTAAATTGAAGATTGATACGTCTAAATAAAGTTAATCTATATAATAATTTTTGGTCCTTTTATTTCTCAGTTCATAAATTATACGATTGATTGTTAAATCTTGTCTTCATATATTCTTAATAAATTCATATTCCGTAAATAGATAACCTTTAGTTTTCTATGATTGATCTATTATTTGAAGAGGGTTGATATGCAAATGCATTCGATCCATAAATAACTTTATTTGTTACATTTTGCTTGAGATCTTGATTGATATAATCTTTTAGGTTGTTTTTTTATCACATATTTTAATGAAAACTCGTATTAACAATTGATTGATTTTAAGTATTCAATCACTATGTATATAACAAATTGTCATTTGGAATTGTTAAAAAAAAATTGCAACATAAATAAAGTGTTTTTAGGTGATATTCATGATAAATGATTCATATAACATTTTCTCAAGTAACACATATGAAAATTAAACTTCTTAATTGTCGAATCTTGATCTTTGATTTAAATTTAAAGTATTTAAGTTGCCCTAATTGAGTCATATTCATGCACAATCCCACATTACAAAATGGTATAACTAACCTTTTATGCTATACTACAATCATGACATTTCATATATCATTTCAATTGTTTTATTTTAATTTACATAGACATGATAAGCCTTAACAACAAGTGATCAACGAGAAACCTGCAAATTGGCACCTATTGTATCGCGGTAGAAAACTTGCTTGATATTGGCTATTGAGATTTTCAACTGTATCCTGTATACATACGTTTTTTTTTAATTAAAAAACTTACACCTATTTATAAGTTTTACGTCATCAACAAAGAAAATCAGCACGTAAAACTTAATAATCAAGAAGCCTCATATGAAACAATATATATAATATATTTACAAATGATAGATAATTGTTAAAATATTTTATAACCTTAACTACAAATTATCAACGAGAGACCTTCCAATCTTGCGGTAGAGATCGAAGCTTGATTGCTACTTGCTCTTGAGATTCTTAATCATATATTGTGTATATACATCTTTTTTTAAAAAAAAATCACATATTTTTATTATTTTTTACACCATCAACAAAGAAATCAGTACATAAAAAATCAATAATCAAGAGACTCATACAAAAAATAATATGTATGATATATATATTATAAATGTTAACTACAATTACTTGAATTATATATTATCATTCTGAAATGTTCATAGAGGAAATTTATAAAACCAGATAAGCAAAATTAGAAAGTCACACAAAAATTACATCAAATAAAACACAAAATATTATTTTTTCCCGAAATATCTCATTCTCTATACATGCCTTTTTGATCAACCGCATTACACAAAACTTATCCAATACATCTACCGTTTATACATATACATAATTTACTGACTTATATATTGAAGTATTCATAATTTATCGTATATTCACTTTTATAAAACCTAACATAACAAATATATCACTTTATTAATGAAAATTCGATTATCGACCATCGTTCAATTAAATTCCTTTAACCATACTAAACAATAAAAGATAAAAAGCGTACGTGGTACACTTCTCATTGATGTAACGCTGACTTTTAACTCAATCTTGACCGTTCATTTTTAATCAAACGGCTCATATAAATCATTAGATCTACACCTGCATAACAGGACAACAATTCTCAGTTCGTAAGACGCTTTGGTCCTTATTACAACTAAATTCGTTCAAAAAGTTTGATGAAACTTCCCAATTCAGTTCAAAAATAATTTGGTTCATTACAGAAATTATTTGCTATTTTTCACTGTTTATGGTTTGGAGTTTGTGAAATTTTGGTTTGATTTGGTGTTGGATCTCAGTTTTGGGAGTTGTAAAAGCTTGGAATTTCGTTGTTTGTTGAGTTAAATTCTTGAATTTTTTCAAGTAAGGGAGTAAAAAGGAGTGATTTTTAGTTGAATTTGGTGAGTTTTGTTGGGAAAGTTGTGATTTTTTTGTTCGAGCTAGTGATTTTGAGTTGTGGGTTTTTTGTTAGAGCTAGTGATTTTGAGTTGTGTGTTTATTGGTGTTTTGTTATGTTGTTGATATAGTAAAGATGGGGTTTTTGGTTTCTTTGGTTGTAGGTTGTTCAGGTCCTGATTGAAAATTGGGGGAAAAGTTAGGGTTTTGGATTTGGAGTTAGGGTTTTGTAATTGGGTATTTTGTGTTTTGAGTAGAAGAAGAATTTGAAGTTTTACTTTGAAGAAGAGAAATGTTTTACTCACAGTTCATATTGGCCAAAAAGGGGCCTTTGGGAACTATATGGATTGCAGCACATTTGGAGAGGAAACTTCGGAAGAATCAAGTTGCTGATACTGATATTGGCGTCTCTGTTGGTTAGTTGTTCGTCGGTGATTAGTCAGCTTTCTCTTTCGTTTCGTTTTCCTGTTCAATTGCTTACAATGATTTTGCTGTATTTTAGCATACTTGCTTTCTGGATGATTTTCATAATTAGAATATATATATGTAAGTAGTAAAAGTAATTAGAAATTATGCAATTGGAAAAAAGAAAAGATATGACTAATTTACACAGCTTCTGCCCATCTATGAATTACGCCAAGGAAGAGAAAGCATTGTCTGGTGTTCAAATAGGTTTTTCATATTTAGTTTCGGGAACTGTATTTAATTAACAGTTTCTTTTTTGATGATCAACTATACCAGAATTGTTAGCTACATTTAACAAATTGAAACAAGGTTCGTTTGACTCAAGGAAGAAAACAAAGGGGAAAGATGCTATCTACTACATATTATCAGGGATTTGTTGACTTAAAATAACGAGGAGATAAGAATACCCGACATTTTGAAAACTAGAGATACCATAATTTGATATGGTGACCTTATCATTTGGCATATATATCCCAAAGTTTGTAATATTCATTCTTAATATGTGAATCTGATTTGATTGCTTTGCTGAATTACCTATTTTTGGCTTCATTTGATTCCACATTATTTCGTATAGTATTCTCGTACTTCATCTAAGAGAGATCTCTTGTCTCTTGATAAGCTTTGATAAGCTTCAAGTCTAAGTGCTCACAGTCTAGACTTGAGAGTTTAATCTCCTGTTCCACTTTATCCTTTTGGTATTTGTCTGTATTTTTCTAGTTCCCAAGTATTTTTCCTAGTCTATCGATTTTACCAAATAATAAGTCCAATCCACTTTCATGCTGATGAAATAATGCTGAATTGACCAATGGTTTAACTTTTATATTCAAAATTTCCCCAACTAGGTGATGTGTCTGTCTAACTCCCCATACTTGCCTTCATACCAGAAGATGAAGCCTTAGTTGAGAAAGAAGTAACATATTGAGGGTTTGGTTGTGCTTGCCAGTTGAGCATTCACGTAGGGGTGAGCATAAAAACCGGACCAAACCGAGTCAATTCTTAAAAGCTGAACCAAATTACCGAATAAACCACCCCCTGGATGGGTTAAATTGGATACTAGGTCATAGTTTGCGTATACTTGTTGGATTATAGTTATCTACAGAAGAATTGGCACTAAGAGGTGGCTTAAACATTTGTAGGTTGACAAGCTGTAGCGCTTTGGGGAGGGGAGGTAGGATAGCTGTAACTATTATAGCTGAAAAGGTAATGATACCTTTCTCAAAAATGAAAAAAATCGTAGATGACTAGGCATCGTTTGTACTGGTCAGGGGAACCTTCTCAGCACTACAATTATGGTTCTTCGATTACTGTCTATTTAGGGTTATAAATTGCTGCATTATGTAGCTGCCTAGATTTTATAAGTTCAGCAGAGTGCCAAAGGAAGACAATTATAGCTTGATTGTAGATGACATTACCTGGTTTTTTCTTGGTAAAGGTTAAGGGTTCTATAAACAGAGCACAAAGATTGGCCAAGAATTACACTCAAACTCAATTCCTATACATCACTGTAGTTTTATGATAATGTCATAGTTGGTGGATTTGTATAGTTTTATAATAATGTCATACAGGAGCCACATTGCTCCTGTATCTTTACTTTATGTAGTTAGATGATAATGTCCTAGCGGTGGCTCTTTTCGTTTAGATTATGAACCAAGTATGCTGTCTTTTAATCAAAATTCTATTGTTGTCTGGTTGTGCATTGAATACTTCTGGCTCTTCCTGGGTATCTTTGCATATTATCTTATGTGTCTCCCTTGTTCGTTTATGTACAATTTTTTCTTTTTGTTGGTCAATCAAAAAGCCATGTATTCTACCTTTTGTTTTTTGTTAACTTGCCTTGTTCTTCGTCAACAGACTCAATCCTTTTTCCTGATGTACCGATTGCATTGCGGTTATCTAGCCATCTTCTGCTTGGAGTTGTGAGGATATATTCTCGAAAGGTGGGTTACCTATTTGATGATTGCAGCGAGGCTTTGCTAAAAGTCAAGCAAGCTTTTCGCTCCACTGCTGTGGATTTACCACCTGAAGAATCTAAGGCTCCATATCACTCAATCACCTTGCCAGAGACTTTTGAACTTGACGATTTTGAATTGCCAGACAATGACATTTTTCAGGGGTCGGTTCCTATCTATCTTTTTTTCTCTTTACTGTAATGTTAGCTTTCTGCATATCATGGATTTTACGGGAATACAACATGATATGGTTGTTGGCTGAGGGAGTTGCTCAAATCCTTGCTAAATGAGATATAGCGGTGGAATAATTCCTTGTGGAGTAAATAGCAGGGATACCTGAAGTACTCCTGATACAATTTGTTTGGCTCGACTCGGAGTACAAGGGTCAAACTAACTAATATTCGGTGTGAATTCAGACATAAAATCTTCAACTTCTTTTTTGAAATAAATTTTTGTATTTACAAACTACATAAAAAGTACTCTCTAAGTCACAGAGTCAACTATCCAAAATACAATATTACCAGTTTAAAAGAAAAATAATTCAAAATATCTAGAAAGTATTTGAAAAAATTATGGTCAAAGAAGATGTCCAACTAGTAACTACAACAACATTCCTAGTCATTTCACAAGTGGGGTCTGGGGAGGGTGGTGTGTATGCAGCCTTAGCCCTTTAACGTAAAGAGACTGTTTCCGATATACGCTCGGCTCAAGTAAAGCATCTCAAAAATCAGTAAGAAGCGGAGCGAGTACTTATCTTCTCGCCCTGTAATATCAATTATTTTCTGGTGAAAAGTTGTTGCTATAGTCCACTTGGGGCTCACTATTCCTCTATTTATCCTACTAAAGTCAATGTCAACTCTGCAGTAACTATGTGGACCATCATATTAGTTCAAGGGAGCAGATCACACTACAAGATAACATGGAGGGTGTGGTTTACTCAACTTCGAAGTTTGGACTGGATGGTAATTATTACTTTGGATATCTAATTGCTAGATTTGCTATGACACTGCTACTCATATGTTGCATGGTGATTTTTGTTCAGAGAGATTTGGGGATGGTGACACTTCTGGTTTAGACCTTGATGAGGTAAGATCATATTATTACTTCAGCCCTTAGCTTCGTCTTTGTTTCACTTACCCTTAAAGGAATTATTTCTTTATTGAGAATATACAGAACTCTTTTTAGGATCTCAAGAGAAGAATAGTCGGTCGTGCTCTACATAGTTTTATCTATCGTGTTACGAGAAATTTCCTAATAAAATAATCATGTTCATGGTTTCTAATGGCATGTTTCTACATGAATTATTTTCGGTAGTTGTTAATCTATGTTCCCTTATTGATGCTGATAACCTATTTCATATGGCTAGATATTGCTGGTTATATAGGTGTCTGCATGGATGTGTTTAATAGTGTCCTTTGATAAAGAAATGTGTATTATAGTGTTATGTCGTATTTCAATTTTCTTTCTGATTTTGGACTTCTAATTGCATACAGGAACTATTTCTGGACAAGGTTGCTGCTGCTGGAGATGCTAGTGGGAGGTTGACCTCATATTACTCACTGCCTCTTACAATATTCCCCTATTCCCACGAGAATGTTACCATTCATAAGTTCTTATGAGATTCATCTTATTTAAATATTGTTGTGGTCTACTTCTTTTCCAGTTTTGTGGTTAAAGCTTTTTATTTTTGGTTGGTTGGTTGGGGGCTTTTAAATTCAAAAAGCTATATGGATCTAGCTATACAAAACTAAATTTTTTATATACATATTCATTTAAGTGATGGCTTTTTTAATTTCTGACTTTTCCGTTAATGTTATGCATTTGCCTTATGCTTTGTATGGGTGGGTTATTGAGTTATGTTGGAGATCTAATGCTAAATAGGCTAGGAATGCCAGGACTAATAAGTCAGGTTGGATTCATGGTGTGAAATGAGTCAAACAATTGCACCTTGATATTCGTTTTCTTTGAGTCTCTTGATCTTGGGATTGTGTGGGGGCAGGTCAAATATCTATAATAGGTGTTTTGATTGTCAATCCATCAGACTGAAATTCTATACTACTGCATAGTTTAATGGTATGAATATCTGACATCTTTGCTGATTCTAGTGCTGATCCTCAAGCATCTGTTGAACCAATGACACCAATCAAACAAGAAGAACACCATGAAGAGATGGTTGCAAATTCCGAGAGCATGGTAACTAGTCGATCTGTCCTTTATTCCTTACAAAGTAGCTGTTTATTGACTATTTATTGTTGTGTGCCAGACAACTTGTTTTATATACCTTAAACATTCTTATGCTAGAATTATTCAAGGTCTTTTCTTTCATGCAGTTTGATGGAGTTGATGGAGATGCTGATTTCATGGATCATGCTCCATGTACTCCTGGGTTGGTGGAAGAACCAAATTTGTCTAACATTCAGGAAATATCAGCATGTGAGGACCATCTAGGGCTGGAAGATCGTCATTTGACGGAATATGCCGTAAAAGCAAATTCAGTGAATCTCTCTTGTGAAAATAACGTGAAAAACGGAAGTGAGCCTCTTGAAAATCAGGCATTAACTGCTGGCTCGAATGGTGAACAGCCTGTAAAAGGATATTCAGAGAATCTCTCTTGTGAAAATAACGCAAATAATGGGAGTGAACTTCTAGAAAATCAGGCATTAACTGATGTCTCGAATGCTGATACTGTTCACTCTGGGGCTGCTGAGGAGAATGGTTACCATTTAGGTAACAAGTGTGACAAACAACTGGTGCCAGATGGTCAGCTGCCTCCAAGTGGAGTTGCAGTGGATCTTGTGTCACTTGGTGATCCCACTGTAGCATCTGGACCATCCTCTGCTGCTGTTCATAAGGCTAATGCAAAATCATCTGTACTAGAATGTGCGGATGAGATTGTTGCTGCATCTGATGGTCAAACAAACGAGAGGAGCTTCCAGTGTATGCTTTCTGACATGGACAAGGTTGACGTATCTACCCCTGGTGACTTCCCCGACAAGCCTCCACTTCCAAATGGAATTAGTTCCACAAAAGTTAACTATGATGTTTCTGCTTTAAGTAGCATCTGCCAGCCAGTTCGTGAAGATATTTCACCGAGTAATCCGAGATCACCTAAGGCAGTCTCAAATAACATTGCAATTCCAGAAAACTTGGATGCTGGTGAATCCCAAGATATAACTTGCTTTGAAACGCCAAAGACTGCTGATTGTCTGGAACAAAGTATTTTTGATGAAGACACTGGTGCCCAGGTTCATATTCTGAGTCGATGTAATGCTTCTGCTCAACTTGATGCATCGAAGTCTAGTGGTGAGCATGCTGTTAATAACGAGCTACCATCTAATTTTTCTGGTTTCCACCTGACAGAAACTTCTAAGGAGGGCGAATTACATGCTTCAGGTATTTGTGCTAGGGTTTTAGGTTTGTTGGGGATAAATCTGTGTGCTAATTGTAATATTGTTTGTGAATGTACTCTTAACACTTCAAGTTGAAACATGCCATGCAGCAGGTTATTCAGAACAAATCTCAAAAGAGAGTCTCGTCAAAGAACCTGTTCCACTTGAAGACATTCGGAAAGATACTGACAAATCAACTGATCGAGCAGATAATGTTGTTCCAGAAGATCAGCACATGGAATTTATGAGGAGTTCAGCTGCCTCTGCCTTGCCAGCTCCTGAAAAAATTCTATCAATGTCAGGAGGGCTTGTTGATTTACCTCGGAGTATTTTCCCAGAGGCTACGCCGGATTACTTGGCGGGGTTCAATGAGGTGGAGGCTGGTGACAAATTCATTTCAGGAAAGAAGCGCAGTTACACTGAGAGCACACTAACTGAGCAGAGTCTCAACTCAGCTGAATCTTCAAGGATGGTCCGTTCCAAAAAGTCTGGAGGATTTATTCCCGATGATGATGATTTGCTCTCTTCTATACTTGGTACTTTTTGAGTTCTCCTTTTGCACTTCATAGAAGGGAAGGGTGACCCTTTTTACCTTGATGAAAAATTGTTTCTTCTTTAGAATATGACATATATCCTCTTTTCTGACTAACGTGAGACATTTCCACTTTCCTAATTATTTGCCACAATTCTGCTTAGTATAATGTTATAATATGTCTGTAAAAGTAACCTTGTCAACCTTTGAACTCAGTTAAGTATTACGTAACAGGGGTGAGGGGAAATTAACATTTTTCTTGAGTTTAGACCTTATATATGTAACATCTTCATTCTTATTTCAGTTGGAAGAAGATCTTCAGCGCTGAAGCTTAAGGCTACTCCTCGACCTTCTGAGATTACATCAAGCAAGCGTGCCCGATCTGCTGTTCGGATGAGTGCCAGTAAAAGAAAGGTTCTTATGGATGATATCATGGTCTTACACGGAGAGTATGTTCTGTCGTAATTTTTTCTTTCTGTTCATGCAAATGCGTCTTTTACTAGTTTAGATCACTAAGCCGGATGATTTATATTTCATTTCTTGTTGTCAAAATATAGCAGATTAAACCACATGAAAGGCATAAAAAATGTATCTTGGGCTTTAACAATCTATTGCAGAGTATAATTATAAATGCATCTATATCAGCAGTCAGACTGAGAATTGAAACTAGCATTTTCTTGTCTATTTTAAATACGATGTGCACTATATTCTTGAATTAGCTGCTTTTGCTCTACTGAATTACTTATTGTGTGCCAGAGTTTAGGTGCTGGTCTTACTCTGATCCAATGGTCAAAAGCCTGTCTCTTTATAGGCTTTGTTTTGATGTTGCAAATTTTGTTGGTCTTGTCTTGTTGCTTTTTTTTTTTCCAGTCAAATTTGATCACAACCCTTGTTATTTTGGATACTTTATTCCTTAATGCAAATTTGAACACAACCCTTGTTATTTTGGATACTTTATTCCTTAATGCTTCAGCATTCTGACTACTGTTATCATGATTATTAGTCCGGCCACTCTGGTTCTCACGTTATACTTGATCAAAGGTGGTGGAAAATATGATATTGTTGACTGATAAAACAACCTTTAGACTTCGTAATGACTGTGAACAGATCCTCTTAAAAATAAGTTGGTTCTTGGATGGATAACAGATACCTCTCAACTCATTTTTCTATCATTTCTGTTTGTGCAACCAAGGTGGTGGTTTAGCGGTCGATGAAACTGGGAAAAAGACCATGGGATACCAGGGTTCGAATTCCAGCAGAGGCCAAAAGCTAATTGATCTCTTCCCATCTATGCCTATGTATTGGTGGGCAGAGTTATCCGGTGCCTGTAATACTGGGGGGATGTAGGTGCACTGAGGAATAGTCGGAAATAAAAGAGAGAAAGAGAGAGAACTGACTGTATTTTGTTTGTTTCCGCTTCTTGTTGACATGCAATAGCTGACCCTTCTAGTGGGCTATTCTGATATGTGCTGTCTAGTAGTGAACTGATGCGGGTCTGAATTATTGCCGATTCAGTTAGGTTCCCTTTCCCAAATAGTTAGCTTTTGTCTTGTCATTCTGCCTTATTTCCCAGTGAACTGCTTTTTCCTGATAATCTGAAAAATCGTTTATGTGTTTAAATAGCTTCTCTCACCTCATTCTTTAAATAACTGACAAAACATTTTTGCATTTGTGATAGTATGATAAGACAACAGTTGATACATGCTGAGGACATACGTCGCGTAAGGAAGAAAGCTCCTTGCACACATGCTGAAATCTCAGCGATCCAGAAACAGTTGTTGGAAGATGAAATTTTCAGAGCAGCAGTATTAACTGGTGGGTTCAGGATGCAAGTCTACATTCTTGCTATTTGATTGTCTTCTTCTTGTTGAATCATGCAATTAATTTTGTTGTGGATATTATAAAAGGTGATCACATTTTTATCTATGTTTAATCCATAATAAGTGCTTATATGAGCTAGCTACACTTCAAGTGTCTTGGATATTTGTTTTATTGATTAGTTTAACGTCTCTCTACTTGAATGTATGCCTTGGAACTATTAAGCTGATGTGTTTGGGAAATATATTTACTCAGACTCTATGCCAAGTACTGTCATATAGTTTGTTCTGATGACACCCTAAGAATACAAGCACATGCTTTTAAGTTTTTAAAATTCTTTTGCTAATTGTTTCATGACAGGAGAAGGCACATTTATTGCCTGCCTCTTAACTTTGTTCTTGGTGCTGCATAGCACCAATGGCCTTTGCTATCTTCTCATATTGACTCAATTTGATACTGATTCAGGTTTGTCGGTGGAATTGGCTTCTTTACATAAGCAAACATTTGACTTGAGTACAGTCAAGGTCTCTTCTTCTAGTAATGTTAGCTGTTCTCATGCTGAGAAGGCAGTCGAACCCCAGATAACTGCTGAGTATGCTGAAAATTTCATCTCAAATTTGGAGGAACAACGTCAACAGCCAAGTATTGAGTGTGCTGAAAAACCCATCTCGAATTTGGAGGAACAACGTCAACAGCTAACTGCTGAGTATGCTGAAAACCCCATCACAAATTTGGAGGAACAACAAGCGATGGTGTTCAATGAATCACATGTTGAAAGAGAAAGTGGAAAGGAAGGAAGCGATGAACGTTTTGTAGCTAAAGATGATAGCATATTAGGAGCTGTTGAGGCTACTATTCCAACTGAGAACAAGGAAGTTGATGAGCATGACCAATGTTTAAATAGTGACGCCTCTCAATTGCGGCCAGATACTGTCACTGATGTAGCAGCGGCCAATGGCTTTCATCTTGAACCTTCAGATAATACAGCAGAAATAGGATCTCAGGTAACTTACCTTTCAGGTGCTGATGCAGCAGATACTGCCACTGCCGCCAAAGAATCATTGGCATGTCCTAAAAGTGGTGGATTAGGTGGCGATGGTGATATCGCGGCAGGTCTACCTCTGACAGATCCATTTAATGAGTCTGGAAGGGAAGCTGCTTTTATTTTACCAGAAGTATCATATGGATCTCCCAATTGTGCACCGGCTGCTCAAGCTGATAAGTCTCTGGAAAATTTGAATGATGAAAACCTTGTAGTTAGTAGTGACTGGCCAGAAAGCAACTACTTTATTTCTGAAGCTGAAACTGGAATTGAGAATATGGTAGAAGATGCAGTTCTATTGGAGGCTGCCCAAGACAGTGCTACAGTTGAAATTGCAACTAATGTAGAAGATATAGTAGCAGATGATGTCAACCAGAGCTTTGCTGATAACATTATGGGCACTGAACAACCCAAAACAGATGCTTCATATGATGAAACAAATATGCATTTGCTGGATGATCCCATAGGAGCCGGAGACTATCCATGTAAACAAGAAGATTTCTCTTACAATATGATGGGCACAGATCTCACGGATGGCAATCTGGGTGACCTAAATGTAAGTGTGCTAGCTTAGCTTCGAGTGCTGGTCTTCTGGAGTTTCAGTACTCTCTCTCTCTCTCTCTCTCTCTCTCTCTCTCTCTCTCTCTCTTTCATGTATTATACATTACAATTTATTTTTCTTTTTGTGACGTGTTGGATAGAAATTGCAGACAATCAATAATTATGTACCTCTCTTTTATCAAAGTTGAAGTACCTATATCTTCTCCTGGTCTTGACTAGGTTGCTTCCTTGTTGCTTCTTGACCTGTTGCTCTTTGTTCAGTATGGGTGGTTCTTTGGAACTCAGCGAAAGGGGAAGAAAGAAAAGAAAAAAATTACCTCTATATTGTTACCAATAGTGTCAGGTCTCAATGTAGTAAGACCTGATTGAATAATCTAAAAATCTAAAAAATTCTAGCAAGCAGCAATATGTACAAGCACAAATCTTGATTTCATGTAGATGAACATGTATACTGGAGGTTACCTTCTGTCTTGCACTGTTCTTCCCCCCAAACTACTAGATTCTTTATCAGTTGATTGCTTTTGTTAAAATGGGCTTGAAATGACGGTCCTTTTCTTTGCTTTGATAAGAGATTTACTTTGTTATGTGCTCTGCTGATATGAGCTTTCCTCATTTTTTTTGGCAGGATCTACATTATTCAGCCGCTGGAAATGATACAGGTTTATTTTCCCTCATCTGCAACCAAAACTTGAAAACTTCCAATTGCCTTAAAAGAAAGAAAAAACAAATAATTTCAAAGTCGAATTGGACGAGAATATTTTCAAATTTGCAGTTACATTAGGCATGTTTGATTAAGATGGATTGTTTGTCCTTGCTTGTTTCAGAACCTTGCATCTGGATTTTTCTTTTTCTTTAATTAAATTTGATAATGGCTTGCAAAATCTGCATTCAATTTGATGTTATAGTTTGGAAATTGGTTTCACAAGGTCTCTTAATCATGGACAAATGTTGTGAATTGTGACCTTTCTCTTTGTACCTGTCTGATTTGATGTGTGAAGAAATCAGACACACAAGTAGAAGAGTTTGAGAAAATGTGTGAAGAGTAGTGTCTTGGCCCGGAATGCTTTTATAAGAGCAATTTACAGTGTATTGTATTTGTGGGATATGAGAGATTTAACTCCATATTTCGAGACATATTTCATCTAAGATTACTATTACCTCTATTACAGAATGGTCAAACCATTTCAGCTATGTGGCAACATTGGTACTGTAGTTCCTTCGGAAGTTTTTGTAAAATTTCTCCAAGTCTTGTAGCTTTGGTGTAACATTATTTTTGGTATCTAGGGTTTCTGAACTTCGATGACGATGATGATGAAGAAGCTGAAGCAGCTGATGATTATGTACCTGCTGCTGATGTTACCCGTATCACTGAGAACATTGGATGGTCCTCTCGTACTAGGTGTGCTGCTTGTCCTTCATTTCCTATTATTCTACTATTATATGTCTAGGCTTGCGTAAGCTGAGTGTCATTTCTAGACAAGTTTGCCCTCCTTGCCTGTCTGCTTTTTTCCTGTGGTCCAGTGCTTTTACAGGGTGGTTTATACATTGGTTTCTGTCATTTAATCTAACGAGGGTAAAAATACAAAATTGTCAGAGTAACAGACTAGGCTCAAATTTCACAATAGAATTATGTTTCGGGAAGGACCTCTTTAGATTCCTGCTTCTCGCTATATACTTTGACCAAATTCTTTGATTGTTCATTTATGTTTAAATGGTGCATCTCGTCTTTTCTTTTTCCCGACAACTATAGACATTATCTTCCTTGCCTTCCTGTGATTCAGCTACCCCTCTTCTTTTAGTGATTGCAGAGAGGTTCAGATAATCTTTTCTGCTGACCGACAGCTTTTGCATATTAAGAGAGTCCATTGTTAAAGCGTGGTCTCATGAACAGTGGTTGAAGTTGAACCAGCATAATGAGAAAGATAGCAAAAGGGCAGGCCAGAGTCTGATTAAGCCAACTGCAAGCTTCATTACCATTTGGGAAATCCCATCAGTTCAAAAACCAAGTCCTAATCTTTGGATTGACAAGTAGCAGAAGGAAGAAGTCCGACTTAGGCTGAATATACGAACTGAAGCAGTAGTTTCCATCTGGTTAACCATGTGTTCTTTAACCCGTGGAAATGGTGCCTAAAACTTAAACTAAGAGTCAGTAGGGGTCTCCTCTAGTCGAGCTAATTTTCTTTTCTTCCTCCCCAGGAGCTACTACCTTGCTCCTTTGCTACCTCAAGGTTGGAGGTGGAGGGTGCTTACCACTTGAGCAACCATCTCGTCTAGTCGAGCTAATTCATTTCTCAATTCTTACTTACGAGGTATAATGTCCTTCAGATAGTCCAAAATGGCCTATTGTTCTTTTTAGTTACACCCACCCTTTGTCTACAGCAAACAACGCTTTCATGTTGAAAAGGGACTTCTACCGTCTTTTTTTATCGTAGAGGCCGAAGCATTGCTAGAACTCATAGAGGCTCTCTAGGATTAGAAGAGGGCCATACTTTTTGGCTATGTTGCTCGGACTCTTTAAAAATATCAGCGGGTGCATGTCCGATTCTCCAAAATTAGTGTACTATTGGAGAATCCGACACGGGTGTGGCATCAAAAGTGAAGAGTCCATGCAACTTATCTTTTTAGTGTTCTGCTAACTATACTGTAATTCCATCACAAACTTTGTGCTGTTTATAAATACAATGATTCCATTTTAAAAAAAGAGTCATATTTGAACTGCTGGAGTTTATTTTTATTATAATACATAAGTTGAAGAAGATGAAGACGTGATACAGGTTGATAAAAATGTCAAAAGAAACTTCATTGGTGTAAAATGCACCCCTTGATGCTTTAGACTGGAAAGAGTGGTTAACTGCAGGATATATAAGCGAAGAAAATCATTCCCTTTTGAAAATTGAAAGGATCATACCTACTGAATAAAGCAGCTTACTGCTGCACTTTAACATAAATCGAAGAATCTTCTCGAAGAAAGTAGTTTGTGGTTGGAGTAAGGTAAGGGTGTCTAAAGAAACTCATCTCCATCCTACCTAGAGAATGGATGGTATAAGAAGGTTGGTAGATGTGTTCCATAGTGTGAGCCCAGAATTTTAATTTTTTTGTAACTTCAAATGATTAAATGGGATACATACTTGCTCGAAGTTTACAACAGGGATATTGGTCGAAAGGCTTTAATCTCCTTTCGTTTTACCTATAGACTGGCTCTGCTATTTATTCTACTTTTGTCTGATCTTTATGATGTTATCGTTTATGAACAAAAAGTTCAGCCAGAGTTCCACATTGATGTTTGTATACACAGGGCTGTCTCCAAGTATCTCCAAACCTTGTTTATTACAGAATCTGAGCGTGGGAGAACGTCTCTCTCCATGGACAGTTTATTAGTTGGTAAAACACGAAAGGAGGCATCAAGGATGTTTTTTGAAACTTTGGTATGTGTAACGCCTGGTATCATTCTTTTTTTTGACATTCTCGTTGCTACCTTTTCCCCTTGTTTAGTGCAAATGGAATTTTAATCCGGTGCTGTGTCTCTGTGTGTGTTTATCGCAGGTTCTTAAAACAAGAGATTACCTTCATGTAGAGCAAGTGATACCCTTTGACGATATTACAATAAAGCCTGGAATGAAGCTTATGAAATCGGACTTTTGAATCTGATATGTTTGGTAGGGAAGAAGGATATAACATGAAGAAGTTGGTAAACAGAAATATGTATTTCTAGTAGTTAGTCAATTGGGTCAGTTTATGGTCTACTCTTGCTATAGTTCATTCTTTACAGTCATGTTTTGATGGTCATGTAGTTAGGTTTTTACTTGGCTGGCAGAGTAGATCATTTGACACAGGTGTGTGTGTTGCAGCACTCTGTTGTACAATGTAGATCTTATTTATATGTAAATATCCTGTATAATATGTGGCCATGCTTCTGTTCTAATTTTCTCTTCTTTATTTTCGTAATAAAGAAATATATACGCTTTTATATTTATTAAGGTTTTCGATACCATACATAGTTCAATTATTCAGCAAGTTATACATAACTTTTGCTATGAAAGAAGAGATCCAGAATTGTCCCATTAAGAACATCATTCTTAGGGCAAAGTGTGATGCATTATTAGGATGTGTATTATATCTCTTTTTTCTACTAAAATTTCCCTTGGATAAGATGTTTGATTTGACATTCATAAGTTCATCATCTTGTATTTTATCTATTATTTTTGTTTTTGGCCCCAATCTTTTCACTTACATAGACATAAATAACAAAATCAATACTAATAAAAAGGAAAAACAGAATAACCTAGAGATCAGCGGAGCCACAATTTTCAGTAAAGAGATACCTTGTTTGGATTGTTGTCACCAGTTGTTGTATTGTATTGTTAGTTTTAATATAAAGTTTGTTTTGTTTGGATGGTTGTTACTGTTGTATTGTATTGTATTGTATTGTTAGTTTGAATGCAATGTTTATTTTGATTGTTGCTTAAGTTCTATTGTATCGTATTGTTTCAATCTAGCGCTAGGTAACGACGAGAAGAGTAAACAATTGATTTGGTATAATAGCGTCGTTACTTTAGTATTTTCTTTTCATTTTATCTTTATACTTCATTTTGAGTATAGCTCTACCTTGTACTCTATTTTTTAGCTGGTTTATCACTCAAATTGTGAATGTGTGACATTATGTAAGGACGGATAACGATACAATTTATTCAAACATATATTCATTAAATAATACGAAATAATATGATATATTATGAAATAATACGAAACAAAGGTAAAGATTTGAATTAAAAAATTAAATATACAAAAGCCAAACACCTATTTCATCACGTCGCCGAATCTCCGGCGAAAAAGCTATCGTCCCCGGAAGACGATTGCTCTACCGGGCCCAAATCAGTTGGCTCACCATCCCAAAACTCTACTTCGAATAGCAGTAGTATAGGATTACTAGGCTGTCCAGGTACACTTCTATCAAAGAAAAATTGTTGTTACTTTTTCAGTTTTTACTTCTCTAATGGCTAGGTATGAATCTGCGAAAATTGATTACATATAATCACAATTGTCTTTGAATTTCCGGTCAGTTTGATGAGAAAATATGGTTGCCTTCAATGGAAATTAATTAGTGAATTATCTGAATAGTTATATGAGGTTAGATGCAATATATATTTTTGAGGCTCAGAAAATTTTTACCTTATGCAACAAGATTGTGGTGCCTTGTAAATAGCTGAGGCAGGGCTTGATAGCATCTTCTGAAGCTGGTGCAGTTAGTAAGAGAATTAGAGTCATGTTAATTGTACTAGTACTGCGCTTTTGCTTGGATTATGGAATTCATGGATAATTAAAAAGATTTTAAACTTCTTGTTGGAAGTACTCTATATTTATAGATGAGAATGAAGAAAGCTCACTAGCACAAGTAATTTATAAAATTGAAACAAATGATTGGTTTTAGTGATTGGGTGCTAGAACTGATGAAAAGTTATTGATATAGTTTTCTGGAGAGTTAGAAGTTTGGTGCAACTAATTAGGAAGTGTCATGTATTCAACATAATGGACATTTTACAATTCACTCATCTATTTGGTAAAAACCTAATCGAATACTCACAAATTGAACTCTTCTTAAGGGAAAGAGTACAGCACATCCCTCGTTGAGGTTCATGACAATCACAATATGAGAAGTGAGAACACAAATCTGTCTATGTTTACTTGTCGGAGATGGAATATGCAAATGTATTAAGTAACTAGCGTCAGCCAATTGTCACAATAACTCTTATAAGCGAGTTTAAATCTAATAACTTTATGCTTTTAAGGCTCAACTTTTTGCCACTGTTGATAATGTAGTCAGTCTCAATTGTCTTCTTTGCGCTCTTACCTAATTAAAAATTAAAAAATATACTATACAATCATATTAGCTTACAAGAAAAGAAGATGATGTGAAACTGACACAAACTTTCTCTCATCAAAACTCGAAAACAAGATAAAGAGATGTGTGTGATTTGATTACTAACACATGGACAGATGCATCTCCAACAGTTATGTGGCGTCAAATAGGTTCATCCTTATCCCCCTGCCCATCGTAGGTTCAAGTTTTGAGAAAGGTAACTTGTGTTATAAACAAAAGAATACACAAGGGTTGTGTGGACAAGTTGGTGACCCACAAATTCTCCATACCGAACCTAGCCTTTATTGTTTCTTTCCAAAGAGCTTGTTCTTGTGAGGCAAATCTCCATAGCCACTTCATAAGTAAGCTTTGATTTTGGATTTTCAGATTCCTAATCCCCAAACCTCCTTCCTTTTTGCAGAGAATGTCTTAGTCCCACTTCACTAGATGGAATTTATGATTATTAGGATCACAATTTCCTTGCCAAAAAAATTGGCTCTGAGTTGTTGAGAGAGAAGAAACTGCGGAGAAGATGAATCAGAGGTCAGCCGTAAGAGGGAGGCCGTCGGGAACTGATGGCTCTGATTTCTCCTACCGCATGGTCGTTGATTCAAGTACTGTTTCTCTGTTTCAATTCCCCGAATTTCTCACTTCCATTTTTTCCTCCGATTGCTTTAATGTTCAATTGTTTTGGCAGGATACACGAAAGTTGCAAATTCAAAGTCTCGTTTGGCAAAATTGATCATCGTTCAGGTTTGTAGATTGATTTTCTTTTACAAGTAAAAACTGGGGTAGAGGAAGCAGAAATGGAGGAGAGTATCACAAGTGGGGAATAGAGTCCTCACCAACACGGTGAAAGTTCACGTAGTCAATCAACTGAGCTGCTGAATTTTTTTATGTTACATAATCTCTGTTTAATCAGAATTGGTCATAGGGCTATTTTCCAGATTTTGAGATAGGATTTAAACAAGTTATGAAGTTAACTGTTTCTAGTTCATTGCACGAGGTTTCCTAGTGTGGTTTACCTCTGCGAGTTATTACACTGGAGTGGGGTTTATCGTATGCAAGGTAGTGGGCAGGTTCCCTTGACATAAAGTTATGAAGTTAGTTGTTTTTAAATATACCATACTCACCCGTTAATGCAGGCATCTGAACTTGAATTGTACTGCCATTAACTAATTGACATTTTTGTTTAGGGTCCAATAGGATAGTATACTTCTGATATCCCTATTTCAGATTTGTTGGTAACTGGATCATTTCTTTCTTACTGGAATATTGATGATTTAAACTAATGGAACGAAAGATGAACAGAGGCTATAACAACTTGTAAGCATATCAGTGTGAAATCTTTCTATTGATAATTTTGCATTGTGCACTTCAGGTTTTCAGTCAGTTGATGATAGCAACTAGTGTATTTGTTTCATTATCAAAGAACGAGTCTCCTGACAGAGTTTCGGTTGTTTCCCTTGCGATTGGTTTCGTGTCTGTTGTGGCAGGAGAACTAGGTTTGCTACTGGATCTCATGGTGACCTAATCAACTTAAACATTCATCTTTTAATCGTACATTCTCTCTTGTTATAATTAGGTCGAAAGAAAAGCCGATCCAGCTTTCTGAAGTTTTATGTCTTTGGGTCGTCGATGACAATCCTGCTGTCAGTGGCATATCTTGCTATGAGCAATCTCCAATTGGAGGTATAGTTATGTGGTTATTCATTCCGAGGATAAAAATGATGCTTAGCTATTGTATTAGACAGAAATGTATCTACAGCAGAAATATGCTAAATAGTGCTTTATATTTTAGCACTATTCTCGTAGTTTCTTGTTCATCGATTGCTGTTACCATCTGTATTTCTTGTGCTTCGGTTATCACATTAGTTCATTGTTGTTATTGTTCTTTTTTGTGTATTCTGTTCACTACTTTCCATAACACTTTATTTTGTTATTGTTAACTGCTTTCATTTCTGTGTTCTCTTTTTCAAACTGCTTTGACATGCTTTACTTGAGCTGAGTGTCTATCGGAAACAACATCTCTATCTCTACAAGGTAGGGGTAAGGCTGCATACATTCTACCCTCCCTAGACCCACTTTTGGAGTTACATTGGGTATGTTGTTGTTGAATAGGGACCTCTCAGTTCCTTGGCATGATTGTGTTAGGAGAACCTTACATGGATGATCTTTAGATGGCACTTGAGTTGAATTCCTTTACTTCACTTAGAATTTCTTTTGAAGTTAGTATTTGAGTTTTTGATGTAAAACTTAGGGAAAACAATCTTCAAGTTCAAGATTTTAAATTGTGGTTTCAAGGTGTATTTGAAGGGAAGTTCTCCAAATCTTGAATTTGCACTCATTCTCAAGTTCCACCTTTTTCTCAAAAAAATAAAATAAAAAAAATCTCAAGTTCCACCAACTTTTTTCCAATCTTGACTTCAAATAGTTTTTAGAATCTAAAGAAGTGGTACTTATATTTATTAACTTTGTAAGTGATGTTTAGAATTGTTTTCTCCATTTACATCGTGGATAATTTTATTGCACTAGTATTGTTTTTCTAATTGGTGCTGGTTAGTTTGCCCAAAATAGATAAGTTGATATCAGTAGTCCTTCCTCCACAACCCTTTCCCGAGGAAGGTTAAAAGAGAGTATAACCCAACTCATTGATGTACATGTGAGAAATATAGCAAAATAATATTATTGAATTGTTGTTGTATCTACATTATTACATGAGACCCTATTTATAAACCATAGAATACAATCCTTTACCAAATAGGATACTATTTAGTAGTCCTATTCCTATTCTAATAGGATTATATAAACCTATTCCTATTTTAATAGTATTGTATAAACTATTCATATTCTAATAGGATTGTATAAACCTATTCATATTCTAACACTCCCCCTCAAGCTAGTGCGTACAATTCATGCACCTAGCTTATTACAAATGTAATTAACACGGGGACCGATGAGGGGCTTGGTGAGATATTTGCAGACTTCACAAAATTGACGGTCAATCTTAATGTGCTTGTCTTCTCATTAAATACTGGATTTGATGGATTTGATGCATAATGCCAGTAAATCTCAATGTGCTTAATCTTCGCATGAAATACTGAATTTGATTCATAATATTGGTGTTGAACTTCCCAACCCAAGCTTGAGAAAAAATTGTTCTAGACCATAGAGTGATCTGCACAATCGATGACACAACACAATCGACATACAAGGCTACTAAACTCCCCCTTAGCAACGAAGTGCTCAAATCTAATATAAAGTATATGGATCATGTTGGCATCAATAGATGAGTTAATATTAAATAAGAAAGTCACCAAAATAATTATTGGAACATGCTCATATGCCGTAGTATTAGATTGATGGCTAAAAATGGTCACAATCTAAGAAATAAAATTATATAGGTAGGGTCGGAATGATGTCACGACCCAACTAGAAAATAGAAATTATATAGGATAGTTGGAACGACCCCATTGACAAAAAAAGAGAAATAATATGGGTAGGGTCGGAATGATGGCACGACCCTAATGAAAAAGAGAAATTATATAGGTAGGATTGGAATGATGGCACAACCCTACGCAAATCAGATTTGAGGAGTCACCGGAAAAGACAAATGGAACTATGCAAATCAAATCTAAGTTACTGAAAAGACACATGATGTTATGCAACTCAGATATGAGAAAATAGTTCGGAAAAAAAAATCCACAGTACTACACAAATTCAATATGAAAAGTAGTCCGGGAGATGCACGGTGCTACGCAAATCAGATATGCAAAAAAAAAGGTAGTCACCGGAAAGATGGGACGGTGCTACAAAATTAAATATGAAAAAGTAGTCACCGGAATGAAGGGATGGTGCTACAAAATTAAATATAGGAAAATAGTCACTAGAAAGATACACGGTGACCCAACTTTTGCTAACATAATCATTGGCCGGACGGGCGACATATATGAGTAATAGCCGCCCGCCGACAGCGAAAGCTCTTTGATTGTTTACCAAGATCGTAGAGGCTCTGATACCATGTGAGAAATATAGCAAAATAATATTATTGAATTGTTGTTGTATCTACATTATTACAGGAGACCCTATTTATAAACCATAGAATACAATCCTTTACCAAATAGGATACTATTTAGTAGTCCTATTCCTATTCTAATAGGATTATATAAACCTATTCCTATTCTAATAGTATTGTATAAATTATTCCTATTCTAATAGGATTGTATAAACCTATTCATATTCTAACAGTACAGAGAGACCAAAATCCCCCAACATCCATCTATCATGGTTGTTGACAATTCTTGTTTGAAGGAAGGTAGCTTGTTATGGTTTTTCTCTTTTTATGCCCAAATAAAAGGAAAGAGAAAATAACTCCACTTGTCTCTCCCTCTTCCTTATATCACTCTATTTGCCCCTTCTTACTATCACCCTCACCACCTGGTGTTCCCTGTGTATCCTTTGTCGAAGATCCCCTGTCTCTTGTGTGACTGCTTGATTGTTCTATTTGATTGTCCATGAGATTGGAAAGTGTCTTTTACAGTTCAAAATAGGTTTCATAAGGCTTGATTGATTGATTAAGATGGAAACAAAAGAATGCAATCAAGCAGTAAGTATGATATTTAATTGGAGTACACGAAACACTTATCTTTTCAGTGTATCCACTTTTTCCTTCCTTCAGAACCAATCAACCATTTGGGGTATTCCTTCCTCAGTTGCAAGAAGTCGGTCATTGTTTTGATTTTATGTGAATTTTCTTCTTCCTTTGATTTCTTACTATCATTTTTGCTCGATTAAAAGTAATCTTATGACGTTATTGTGTATTTGCTTCTTTCTTTGATTCTTGATATCATTTTGGCTTTGACTAAAAATAATCTAATGATGATATTGCGTAGGCTTTCCAAAATTTTACTAGTTTGGAAACTCTAAAGATTGCAGCTGTCCTACTAGGTAAGCTTTCTGGTGCGAAGCTCGTTCTCATCATATGTTGTATACAGTTGATGTATTGACCGTGCTCTCGTTCTGCAGGATTTGTGGTACAATTATTTGTAATTGGTACAACCATTTCTCTCATTAAAAATATGTCACCTCCTAAGAGGGCTTCTTCATTATAGTCACTCTGGTGTAACTCCAAATGTCTTTTGACTGACTAAAGAGGATACTCATATACTTTGGTATTCAACGGATTTAAGATATGTGAGCTGAGTATCAGATCCCGCTGATATACTTTGGATATCAGTGTTTCTTCTCTTCACACAAGTCGGGCGTAGAGACAAGATCGTTGGATTTAGAAGGATTCATACTGGATTGAACTCACTTATCTCTTACTTTATATTTCTTTAGGTGCAACGGTTGCTGCTCGCGTGTACTTGTATCCGACTTTGTGAGGGGATTCAGTTTCCAACATTCTCTTGGGACTTGAATACACATTTTGGCTAAATACTTAAATGAGGATTTGGGGAACATGGATGTTGTTTGGATGATCTTTACTTGGCTCTTGTTTGTTGAATTCTTTAACTTCACTTGGAAACAAATTTTTGAAGTCTGTGTTTTGAGTTTTTCACTAACAGCTTTATTAGATTGAGTAAAGATGTTAAAATGAATTTTGTGGATAGCTTTAAAATGGGCCTATGATAGATGAGTAATGTGTTTTTGATTTTTGACCCTCTATTTCTATTTTATTTTTAAAAAATCCACTGTTTCAAAAAAAAAAAAACTTTTGCTAATTAGACAGACAAAGGATATACTTTCTTCCCTATTTCGCCGTCTCGTTAATGAGCTTAGATTAATAGCCAAGCCTAACCTTTTGTGCTTGTTAATTTGTATCCCATTCTTCAGTTATATTTTGAGTATACTTTCTTCGTTTATATCGCCGTCTCATCAATGAGCGTAGATTAATAACCAAGCCTATCCTTTTGTTTGTGCTTGTCAAATATGTATAGTTTTCTTTGATTACCGATCGACATATAATTCATCCTTTCTCCCCCTTTCGTTATAAGGCGTGATTTGACTCTGAGAAAAGAAATTCTTGTGTTTACATCCCTAAACTAAGTAGATTCGTGAACTATGTAAAGATTCTTTGAAAACATTTTCAAAAGTATTTAGCAAAAAAAAAAAGAAGCAAAAAATACATTTACTCCCTCTGTCGGGCAAACATACAACTAACCCTTTTTAACTGAATAATCAAAGTTCACAAAGTTTTAAAATCAAATTTCGAACATTTGGGTCTAAAGTTTTTTGTGGTTTTGAACTATGAAAGAACAACATATCAGTGTAGTTCTGCAAGTGAGGTTTAGGGAGGGTGATGTGTACAGAGTTTTATCCCTTCCAGTACAAAGTTGATGCTAATTGTATATTTAGATTTAATGATTTGTACATAGATGTGGTTTACAATAGTAAAGGCTAAGTTTGGAAGAAAGTAACCTCTAGTTCAAGTGTTAGATGAAATCCCAAACCTAGACAGTTGAACAATGGCAACAACTACACCTCAATCCCAACGAGTAGAGATCGGCTATGTAAATATATGTTAGCCATTTCACTGCATTAAGCTCATCTCGAAGATAGTTGAGTATTTTCAACATAATATGATCAGGGAAAGCGAGAGGCCCCTAGGCTTTACAACAACATTAGCTATTACGAGCACGAGCTAGCAGCAGTCTAATCCCTGATTCAATCTGTTGTACGCCCCTTTTTGCTTAGTCCATGAAAGAATCTGTGTTTTCGCCTCTTTGAGTGCTTCTTAAAGGCCCTCGAGATGACATAGGGAACGAATTGCACCTGTCAAACTTCTCAAATTAGACGAGAAGAAGTCAAGAATCATACGAGAGCTTACAAGAGCCCAACATAAAACGGAGTTCCAACTTCCAACTACTTAAGAAAGCTTATATTCAAACAGTTAGACTTATGCTCTTTTGGAGGAAGATCCACAAGTCCATTCTAACCATTTGATATGATCTTGTACTACTTTTGAAGACAGAAAAGGAAGACCCTTAAACATAGAATATATCAGGAATTACGAAACTCAAATATAAAGTCAGAACAATATAGAACAAAAGGCTAACTGCCACAATCAATCTACAGCAGAAATCATAATGAACTGCAGGACAAGCAATAAAACCCTCAAGATTCAACATCTCCTTAAGATAACAAGTAATATAGTTTCTCTTTTAGGTTTTATACTAAACTGTAGTTTACAATAAAGAGTTCTTTCTTCAACTTGATCATTTCAGAATATTAAGCTGGATGTTATGATCAGACTACTAAAATATGTATTCCCTTTGATCACTGAGAAATCCCCGACGGTCAATGCCACAAAACCAGTAGATAATGGACATGTCCCTCTATCATTCTCCACTCAAATACAAGGCATTGATCTGAAGCAGGGTTCAAAGCCTGTAATATGTGCCTACCCCATACATCGCACAACGTGCTCTTACCCCTAGACCAATCCCTGGCGGCAACAGACTACTAATATTTGGAAATCGCTAAAATGGATCTCCTGATGATTTGATTTACGCCGAGCTCCTAAGGATATTCATGGAAGAGGTCACTTAGAGCACTGCAGCCTAACACTCCATGGACACGGAATATATTACTTCTGGAGATCAATATTGGAACTTTCCTTCAATCTTCTCGAGAACAAATTGGCATTTGGTAATGCAATAACGATATGAATGTGAGCATCAAAGTAAAGTACCTGAGCATTGTTCCTAATGCCGTAGTCCTGAAGTTTAGCAGTATCATCTAGTAACTTCTCATTGTGGAATAGAAGGCAAAAATTTGACCAGACATGCCTCCTGCATATCAACAGAAATACACATTCAAGCTAACAAAAATGGGAAGAGAATAAATGATAGCAATTTACAAGCTCAATATGAGTATCATCAAGCTATAGTTCAAGTGATCCATGACAACCATTAGACTCGAGGTAATTATTGTTAAAACAATAGTTAACTTATACAGACTAAAAGTTCAATCAAAGTTTTGGCTAGCATACACTTGAATGTCAAGTGAGCTAAAGAGATGCAAAGACATTCTTCGTGTGCCAACAAATTCATTTTTTGAGCAGGGAAATGAAAGTAGTAGCACTTATACGAGCCAGGGTTTCAAAAAAGATCTGTCATCAAATATTCTCCAATAAAGTAGACAGCACCATCTAATCAATCAATTGTAGTTATTCAGAAGTGTTGTGTCTTATGTTACAATGTCTCCAGATGCACGAACATTGGTTGGCTGGTCACCTGCTCTTTCCAGGTTATCCCGGAAAGATATCCATAAATCCCCTATGAAAAGGTATAGCAGGTCCACCACCATATCATCATTCTGATTTCTGAGGCTACCTTCAATCTAATTCTTCCTGACAAATTGCTGATTTAGCAAACTTTGACCGCTCCCTTAATCTATAGCTGTTTCAACTTTTACACTCTTCTTTTGGCTTCTGACAACCTCTTACAGTAAGTGCCAACAATTATATTTTGGCTTTTGAGTTTCAACATTTCACTTTTCGGTTACTAAGAGTTAAAATTCTCAAGTATCCAAAAGAAGGCTATGGTGAAAGGAAAACACGAGCTAACTCTAAGAGCACAAAGTCGGAATAGTCCTGTAGAATTTCAAACAACATACCAAGAGATGTGCCGATGGCCCATCTTAGATTGCTCGGTGTCATCAATCCTTTTCCGAACAGCTTGTTTCAAGTCTTTAACTGTTGCGGAATTCATCACTGTCACATCTTCATCAAAAGGAAGGAAATTAATGGATGTAATTGTTTATTCTTGTTCATTAAAACCAGGAACAAAATTTGCAACTAAGAACACTGAGACGTAAGTACCAAAGGAGCTGCCATCCAATTTGAGGACAGAGATACGCATGGCACTCCCAAGTTCCAAGCTGATAAGGGTGTCCACATCCGTCAGAGTTGGGTTTTTTGGTATATCAGCAAGCACGGGATCGTTGAGGAGAGCAACCAGTGTTGAATGGAGTCTTGCCTTTTTCATGTCACTACTATATTCCAGTGAAATGTTGGTTTCCTCCTTTCTTCCCTCTGCTGGTAAAGATATGTTTAGATCAGCCAATATCCTATAAGAACCGATAGGCATACACCAGCATGGACAAAAGCTAGAGAATGCAAGTCCATCCTGAAACTTCTATAAGTTACCAAGGGAGCTAAGAGAGAGCAGAAATAGTCCATACACCTCTACTCTACCTAGTACTCCCTCTGTACTTCACCCTCGTAATTCTCACCTAATATGTTCAAGCATCAAACAGAATATAACCCAGGTAGCTTTGTCATATGGCTTGTATTATGCCCATGACAAGTACAGAGAAACCATTTGGTTCTGTCAACGCACATGTATGTTTGTGTGGGAGAGAGGGGAGTTGAATCGTATTTGTATATATTGAACAGAGAAAAAGAGATTTCTCATGCGAATTCATTTCACAATGGACTAGGGAAGTGTACTAATCCATCTCGGAAACCTCCTGAAACAAAAAAAAATAAATAGAAAGTAATATTGACATTACTTCGAGCTTCGGTTAAGCAAGCTACTGGAGAGTTGAATAGGTATGTGCAGCCAAAAATAGATCGCTCACTATAACTGGCCTCTTATAAATATCTTTTCTTCATCCAAATTGTTCTCCTTTCTTATAGTTGAAACTTGTTAAGAACATAAGAGAAAGTACAATATGATGATCTAAAAGAAGTGATGGGCAAAGCCATAACAAAAGACCGTAGTCTCATGATATCTTAGCAAAATATCTCTGATCATTAGAACAAACATGAACCTATGGGGCAATATAAAAAAAAAAAAAAAAAAAAAAAATTCAAAATGGACCTACCTGGTCTTATGGACAGTATTTGAGAAATTAAGCATTTCAGAAATTTTCTAAGAAAAGAATAGTAATTTATAATTCTCTGTCAGTTATAGGTTCTTGGACTTTGCATGATTTTGCAACTCGGTTTCCTCTTCCTAGCCCTCCCAAAAGAAACAAATAAATATATAGATATGTGTGTGTCTGTGTGCATAAATATATAAAATGTGTATATAGACACAACTTTTTTTTATTTAAGAAAGAGATCTGTTCAAGGATAGGAGACCCTGAGGAAAGTGAAGAATTCTTTGGGAATATGAAGCTAAAAGGAAATGCAGTTACTACCTGTGAGTTGTTTAGGTTCTGTAGTAAGATCTCCGGACATCTCTAACAATGTCATTTGCTGCATAACAGTGATTTAAGCAACTTAGTATATGAAATTTAGGGACAATATAGGAGCATATAATCCACTTCGCAGAAAGCTAAATTTAAAAATCTAAACAGCTGAAATGGCACAAAGAAATCAAACTGTGCTGCAACTTTCTAGACCCAACAGAAGGGTAAGACTTTATTAAAAATGCCATCATAACAATGGCAAAATCATTATACCTCCTCTTTAGCTTCCAGGTCCTTTTCATCTGCCTTCGTTTTAGCCATGCTAACATCTCTGTCCTTCCTGCTTAGGCAAGTAATGAGTGACTCAAAAAATTGGTAAAGGAACTCATATATGCTGATAAAAAAAGGATACTTATTGCACATTCAAAAGGTAGATGTAGCCACTCACACACACTGAATAAGTTTGAAAGCAATCGATAATGCCACTCAGGCATCCAGAAAACAGTAAGCAGTCTCCAAGAGATGTCATCACTTATAGTTATGGGGATTGCATAGAAAGATAAAACCTGCCTATTTTGCATGACTATAGGTCTAATCTGTTGCACTTCCCTTTCTTTTCTTACTTGAAGGAAAATGAGCTCCTTTGTTCATCATAACATTATGATACAGTAGAGGATCAGCAATAATGGAAGAATCTATGCATTAGAAATAGTCACAACAGATACTCGACAGAGACACTTCCTTGAGATAATAACTGCAATGGAGTTGTTACAGTTTCCTTCTTCTCAGGTTAAGAAATAGGTGGTTGTTGAATGAAAGGCAAATATCTGAAAGAAGATGAAAAGCTACCTATCATAAGATTTGGCAGTCAATGAAATTAAGGTACTGCTTTCAGCTAATTGGAGTTATCCCTCTACCGAAGAGACAAAAAACCTTGATAACTTCATGCCATATTCTAAGTATGATCATGCTTCTTAATTCTTGCCGAAGAGATTTCCTGATTCTCAGGCTGATTAGGTATGGAAAAGGAAAGGAAGTTTATGGACAAGTACTGACAAGAAGAGTTAAAGAACCAAAGCTCCATCAGAGACTTACCGGTTTTCAGAAGCAATTGGGTCGAACACCTGAGAAAGAGATGGAATAGTAATTAGGTTATTCTTTCCAGCGTGAAAGAGGAAAAATATGCAAAATGCATTTGGAAGTACAAAATTTTCCAGCTAAATTAAAAGAACAATATGCTAGGATTCTGACATCCGTTTCATTTTTATCACCGTCAAGAACAAGCAAAGGAAGCGAACAACTGTTGGTTACAAGGTTCAAGAAAAAGATGGACACTCAGCTATTTTTTTTTAAAAAAAAATAAAAAGATGGATATTCAATCAGTTACTAAGGTATTATAACTTCCTATCATATTTAACCGTTGTAAATCGCTTTCTACTATTCCTTCCCCATCGTTCTCATCTGACTCCTCTTTCAGATTTTAGAGATATCAAGTTTTTACTTTCTTCTAGCACTATCACCGACACATTAGTCAAGTTTCTTATATTCTCTTATTTGCAAGGTAGCAATTTCAAGGCAACGCAAGCTCCAACATCCGTCAATTCCTTCCTAATGCTTGTTATCTATTTGCAGATGTCCTCCCCAAATACCATCTTCTTTTTGGGTGTATCTGAGGCCAAGTTCAATTAGGTTGTCTCAAGTAATATAAATGAGATTCATACTATTATCTTCTTTCAATGCTTTAATTAATTTTCTTAATATCCAGCTTCTTACAGTTTCCATCTTCTACTTAATTATTCAACGCCCAAGATCTTCATTTCTCAAACTCCATGATATGACAGCCTATGCCAAACTTTAGTCTAATCAATCTATTAACAATTCACTAACATTGCATAATAGGAAACAGCAAGTTCAAAAAAAATAAAAAAATAATACTCCAATATAAAAGGGTATTATTCATAATGAAGCACCTCATTTTTTCTTTCTGTGTCAACAGTAAAATTTGAACTGGGTCTCTGATGAGCCATTCTTTGATGATCTGAACCCGAATAAGAGTAATCATGTCTTGTCCTAGGAGACCTATGCTCAATTACATCTCTTCCTGACCTTCGTTCTCTTTTTTCAGATGACAATTCTCTATCCAAATCCCTCTCTTTACGCCGATGTCTGTGCCTCTGTTGAGAAGCAGACCTGTCCCTACTACTGGACGAATTCGTCTCATGATGCCCCATCAGAATCACACACTTATACAACCAATGTATTTATCTGCCGCAAGTCATATACACCAGAAAGGGAAAAAATGCCAATTATTAAAAACAAGTAAAATTTATCAGAGCATCAAAAGTTGAAACTTCATATAAGAAATCAGCTTAAAGATTTTAGCTTTAGAGTTTTTTTAGTACCGTCATAATATGTTAGGAATCAGCACTACTCCCAATCACCTATTTCACCAATCAGGGAAAGATCTAGGGTATAACTTACACGTTCAGCCCGAAATCACTAGCTTTGGTCCAAACTCTATCTTTTTCTCAAGAAATCTATTGAATATGTACAAACTATTAATATAGAACTCACTAACTTAAAAGAACTAGAATTCCAAACCCTCCAGCGGAGACAAAAAAAAACTAGGTGATTCTTCCTATCCTTCCTACTCTTGGTCGGCAAAGTTACCTGGTACCTGTTACTAGCACCTATTCGTGGAATTAGTCAAGCTGCGTGAAAATTGACCAGACACCACTGTCATCACAAAAACAAAAAATCTACAATCCTGAACCCATCACCTTCAAACCCTAGCTCCAATTTTACATCAATTTGGTAATGAAAGAACAATATTAGAACAATAATTATACTGCAATCGAAAATCATGGGTTTCTATACACCGCAGGACAAAAATGAAAGCAGCAATAGCAAACAGTTACAGTGATTGCCCACATCAAATACACCATCAAATGCATCAAAACAAACCCAACTATTAAAGAAATCGCAAATTTTATCAGATTATCAAAGTTAAAACCTGCATAAACACCATTTGCTTAAAAAATTCATCTAATTTGGAGTTTTTAGTATATATTAACTTACTGGGCTGATGAACATCTTCTGCAACTGAAAATGATGCGCTTGGAAGATTATAATATTGTTTTGTTTATATCATTCGCCGATATGTATAATTCTCAAGTTTACAGGTTGTACATTTATATAATTCAGCTATTTTTGTATAAATTCGAAGTTATATAATTATAAATATCAGGAGCGTAAACAGTTATACAATTATATTTTACATATTCTATATTATACAAAATATATCATACAAAATCCAAATTATACAATACTAAAAAGTTTAGCCGCGTAAAATAGATCGTGAATTGTAATTAAGGTAAACTATATGTATTAACTAATTAACTAGTATCTGTTTGAAATAACAATCTTTAATGTCGGTGATAAATTTTTTTTTTTTGTTGCACAATTTAAATTTTGATGAGACAGACTTGGTATATTTTTAGTTTAGGAACAAGATTTATCATAGCTTAATTTCGGCTAAATATTAATTCAAATTTTGATAAATTGATTAATAAATAAACGAATCAATAATTAAAACTTAATCGGATTATGATTTCATAGGCTATTTTGTTATGTCTATACGTGAACAACACAATCTTGCCAAGTATATACTACACATTACAATTTCTAATAATTTAATTTATTTGAAAGCATTAATATATCGGGCTATTGATAAATTTGATAGATATAAAATTAATAACTAGACGGTGAAATATTATTACATTCTTCCCAAAGTTTGTCACTGTTTTCCCAAATTTGAGTTGTATTCACTCCCTTCATCTCAGGACTGAGAAGCGTAGATTCCATAATTGCATTATGACATTTTATTCCCAGTGTGAGAAATTGAGCACAACACTCTCCCACATCAGTATACTTTTCAATATCCATGATCTTGTTAAATATGATTATTCCACAATCATCCGAAATATTTTGTAAACATTCCTCCACTTGTCCAGGATACGGTTCAGGTGCCGATGCTTCTTTATTATGATAATTTGTATAATATAAAGAAGAATCATATGAATTTAAATCATCAAAACTTCCACCATGATCGGGATTATAAAACTCTTCTTCTCCAATGGCTAATGTTATTGGTGTCAACAAGGAAATTAACATTGCAATTGCAACAAGATGTATAATCCTCATCCATTTAATTGCCATTTTTTGCTATTGAAAAATATAAGAATGGAGAAAAATGGTTAATTTATAAGTATAGATTTATTATCTAATACAAAAGGTGTAAATGGATTAATGAATCAACGTATAGTAACGTTTTAAAATTGGAGATAACAATAAAAGGATAATAAAGACTATTTATGTTCATCTATATTAATTTTTGGAGTTGCATTAATTGAAATCTGCAATTAATAAAACTAAACAAAATTAATAATAATATTAATAATAATAATAATAATAATAATAATAATAAATATGAGTATAATCGGTACTCTTATAAATGCCACTAAAGTTTTTAGGGGCTTTAAATACAATAACAACTTAATTGTCGTTAAATATTTTTCTTACAATATAGAAAATTTGTCGATACAAATCTTTTTTTGTTGTAGTGCATATTCACCCTCGAATGAAGAAGAAGAAAAAATAAGGGTGAAACTTACCCACACCAGGTGTTTACATCAATCCAATACATGCACGCCACATGTTTAAATTTACAGTTCGTTTTACTCAATCTTAATTAATTAACATATGTTTTACTTCATTAAATCACATAATAATGAATTTTGATGTAAACACTCGGTGCGGATAAGTTTTTTCGATTAATATAAAGAAGAAAGAAAATGAAATAGGATATGAAGACAGTGAGTTCACAAGACTCCATATTCCAGGCACCTTGAGCCAAATCATGATTACACCTATCATACAAAAGTTTTCCATGTAAAAGCCACAAAAGCAGTATACAGAGAGTGTCACTAGAAAACAAGAAGAAGATGAAAATATATAAGCTGTGCTAACACCAGAACACAAGAAGTTAGTTAATCTTCTTTCCCATGTTTTACTTGTCCACCTTTTAAGAATCTCATGAACCAGTAAGCAGAAGACTTTAGATGTCGAGTTAGCCCATTCTTGAAGTCTACATATGTCAGACCGAAGCGTTTTGTATAACCAAGATTCCATTCAAAGTTATCCAGCAATGACCAGGCAAAATAACCCCTTACATTAGCACCATCCCTGTCGAGACAAATGTAGGACTTCGTTAGTATGTATGGAGTGTAGGCATCCAGTCAAATGGTAATAAGAAACACAACATTTGATTGATCCCGTAACAGTGGAATCATGCAACCAGCAGATATTGTGCGCTCCTTGTATGTTATACCAGTCTTTTGTTGTGCTAAATAGTTGGACAACAGGTAAAGTATGCAGGGACAATTATGAACAACTTTACTACTTTTTCTTTTTGACGCCTGGAAGAACAGCGGACGCCAACTTGTTTCTGGAAAGAAGAGTTTAAGATGAGACAAGAGTAGGAGATCTCAGGTTCAAGTGGATTTGAGCATCCTGAGGTCTCCGGTTCAAATACCAGAAAAAACACAATACTAGATGATTTCTTTCCATCTGTTCTATCCTTGGCGGACAGTTTTACCTGGTACCAGCTGCTGGTAAACAATATCTCATACTTGGCGAAGCTTTCCAATCAATGTTAAAACTGAATGGGGAATGAACTACAATATTTCAAGAGGCAAGTAATTCCTATGATTTGGATGATTGACAAATAGAAGTTTGAATGAACGTAGCCAAGAGAATATGCAGAAATATGAGCTACTAAGATCTGACAGGAAACAACGATAATTGTTATGCATGTTGATGCCAATACATGCTTATTAGACGAGGGCTATGAAACTTAAGTTTGTGAGAATACTCACAAGATTGCCTGATGAATAGCAACAAGGTACGCCTTGAAGTAAGTAACTCTTAATTTATCATCTAACATCTCATGGAGAGGAGATATGTCATCATCTTCATCATCCATACCTAAACAGGAAAAGTGAAGTTGCTTCAGGAGAAAAAAACTGAATTAGGTTATCACATGGAACAAATACTTGTAAGTGTTCATCAAACTGTTAGTAGTAAGTTTGAAAATAGAAGTATCTTTAACTTAATTCATATCGCACGGTTATTTTAACAGTTGGAAAATTAGTTTATCAGGGAAGCTCAAATAGAAGCTCTTCCTGTTACAAGGTGCTTTCAGGCCTTCATTCTTGAGACGTTGTCAAAAGCTAACGGAGTGTCAAAGAGAACAACAATTTATTTCACTACACAGTTTTGACCTCATAGCAAATCGTCGTTGCAGGTTAGGCCATAGGCATTCAGATTGTCCAAACAGGGACTATTGCTTCCCCAAAACAAGAAAAAAAAACGAAAGTGCTCTGAGCATAATCTAAAGTGCTGCATTCAGCAGAAAATCATACTCAAGTTCACCATGTACGCAAGCCAGGATGGATTATGCAGAGTGCCAAAACCACTAGAATGGAGATAATTGTCATATTTTCTAATAAATCCTTTTCCTTCAGAAGAACTTCCAATTTTAAGCGAATGGAAATTTCTTGGTCAAACATTTTTTCACATATAGGCAATAGTAGTATAAACATGAATTTTTTTTCCAAACATTTTATGAAAAAACTTAAATGAGAGTACTATTTACGGGATCAAGTAACACAGACACATATATATAGAGCAGTCGTTGTCTTAAGTTAGACAAGTTGGACGACCTCCAAATTTCAAAGAAAGAGACCAACAAAAACCTTAGTACTGCACCCGTGAAAAGTAGAAGGCATTACCATTCTCAGTGATATACACTGGTGGATTGTCATATCTCTCTGCAATGTAATTAAGAACTTTCCGAATTCCCCAAGGAACTACATAAAGCCACGATGATGCCGCCTGCACGAAGTTTAATATTTTCAGTATACGGTGTGTGATATTTACATCCATGGAACTGGAAAAGAGAGACCACACATACTTTCTCACCGATCACCTCTCCTCCTTCCCACTCAGCTTTGACGAACAAGGAAGTAACAAAACAAAAAGGAAAAAGCAAACATGAGTCAACTTGACTAGAAAAATCTAACAAATGACAGAAGTTGTTTAGGTCTCGCATACCAATTATCTCTACATCCTGTATCTTATAAAAGTCATTCTCTTCAAGACTATTTGCTGCATGACCAACAAATCTTGAAGTATAGTGATTCAGACCAATGAAGTCCAACGAATGTTTTAGCAACTCCCTGTCTCGCTGTGAAAAATTTGGAAGCCTATCTCCAAGTCTTTCACGCATGCTTTCAGGATAATCTCCAAAAAATATTGGATCCAGGTACCTGTTAGAATGTTTGTGAAGAAATTACAAAAATCTAAAACATAAAAGAGAAAGTTGACTAGTGATGCCTTATATTGATTATATACATGCTTTAAAAGAAAATAAATACAAGATTTTCAGATAGATACATAGAAAATTAGAAGTAACAAGGTCTAGAGCCTCAAGAGGGATAATTTCATATCATTGGATAAAGTCGTTTCAAAGAAAATCTGAACCAAACTTCGTAACAAGTCACAATATAGAGGGTAAGGGTGACCTTTTATCCTAAAGCCTTGATGGTAAGTCCAGAATTTCATGGATTTTAAGCAAAAAATTTATTTCCCCGACTAAATGATTCACAAAAATGAAGATAAACAGATTAATGTAGCTCATGATCAAACTTTTCAGTCTAAGGAGAATATTTTAGGCCTTTTTGGGGTAAGTTTCTTGGTAAGTAAGTAAAGTATGTCAGGCTTTCAGCTGCTCGACTTGAGATGAAAGATGAAGACTCAAATACATTCTCTCTTAAACAAGCAATCACAAATTTTTATTAATATGACCTCCTTGACAAAATAATTATTGTTAACCAAGTCATTATTGCTTAGCGCCTCAATTCAAAAGATAATAGCTTTTAGGGTGATGATATTACAGGTTTCTCTCTTCAGCCCATATGTACTACCTATTTTACCCGATATCTGGACCATCACTGAGATACATTTTTTATGACCGATAGGCTAGCACACCCCTCGTTGAAAAATTATCCATTCTAAGTAAGTAAGAAAATTTTGTTATGTATTATACTATTTGTTAAATCCCCTTGATTTCTTTTTATGTTTACTTTTTCATATTTTGAAACCCCTAGAATACAAATCCTAGCTCCGGCACTGCTTAAAACATGAACTCTTGGCTGACTAAAACAGATATAACAAGAAGTACCATCCAAGCTGAAAATCAAGGCGTCTTGTTGCAGCAGCTTTGTCCTCTAAACTGTCCGATAAAGGCTCAGGCCATTCACAATCCACAACCAGGCCTATTTCTCCTCCTTGCTCATCCTGTAAATATAGAACCACCAATATTATGACCAATGGACAAAGCAGAAAAGTTCCATCCCCAACTTCTTAGGGAGCTCAAGTCGGGAACAGAATACCGTAGAAAAGAACGTAATCACAGAAACTTTAGCTACAACAGTTAAAGCCAAAATATCAGTGAGAAATAACTCTGACTGGAAGAATTTTCATTAACAATTTTAACGAAACAAGAGTAATTCTCAAACTGTAAGAGCTACCTTAAATTTACTCCTATAAATGGAAGCAGCTTCTGCATGTGCCGACAGCTGATTGTGTGCTACCAAGAATGGTTCAGTAGAAGAACTTTCACTTCTTCCAGGGGCATGTATACCGGTACAATATCCATTTACAGCAGTCTGAAGAGGTTCATTAATTGTAATCCACCTCTTCACTTTATTGCCAAAGCTTCTAAAGCAAGTTTCTGCATAGATGGCAAAATATTTTCTATATATTTGCCGCAAAAATCCAAGTTGATTGTTAGGAGGTGATTATCGACAAAGTATTCCACAAGTTACATGGATAAACAAACTTTAATTGCAGCTTAAATGAAAATGAAAATGGAAAGGCCTGCCTTCTTCAGAAGGAAATCTCAACATTTAATATTCCTTCAGAAACCTATAACTAACGTAGGTCAATTAAACCAAAAGGCACAATCAGACGTAGAGAACCCATGAATGCTACACTTTATCCAGAACGTGGTTTAAAATCGCAGTACTGGACATTCACTTTACAACATTTTCAGCAAACCGAGACATTAGTGTCCCATCGGATATAATAATACTAAAAATCGTGCTGAAAAAGTTATGATAGAGTCTTAGAATTCCATATGCACCACCCACTCTATTATAAGCGCAAGAAAAATCTGTAACGTGTTGATTAACAGAGAAAAATTGAAGGACGGAAGCTTACACAGTTTGTTCATTTAACCAGCCTCCACAAGATTCCTCGAGATTCAAAGGGAGATCCCAATGATACAATGTTATACAAGGCTCAATGCCTGGAAAAGCATGGCAGAAAATCATCATTGAACAAAAAAAGGACATGCTTGTTATGTTTACAGAGAAGAAGCAGCTGGCAATTTTTTGTACATAAAACCAAAGGCTACGTATTATTTGCTTTAACATGAAGAATGAACGGATAACATCTTACCCCTCTCAAGTAGTGCATCAATAAGATCATTGTAATACTTTATGCCTTCATCGTTGATTTTGGTACCCAAACCATCTGTACATAGGCGGAGAAAACCCTATCAAAAATCTGAAACATATTGCAGTGGCTAAGGAACCACTAACTACAAACATAAGATCCGAGTTGGAGCCAGGCATTAAGGTCATGTAGTGGCTAATGTAGTAGGTTGTTAAATTGAAGTAAACTAAAGATGGGATAGCACATATTTAGCACAAAATTGAACTGCACAATATTATTAGCAGTGGAAAGAAAAATTACCATATACAAGACGTATACCAAAGAGCAGAGAAACTACATCAAAACATGGTTCTCTACAAAAGCCATTCAATCCTCTAAACAAGTCGGAATATACAGGGTGCACGAAAAAGCAATCAAAGAAAAAAGGCTATTCCTTAAAGCTGTGTTTACTTGGGAGAGCAGTTGATATTAACAGAGATCGCTCACAACCAAAAATGAAAAAGCACAAAATTTGCATTGTTCGACTGAACATAAAATTTAAGAAAGAAAAGAAAAAGGCTTTCCGAAACTTGCAATCTAGTAACTGAAACTTTGACAGCTGACTCACAGACCAACATCATCAAAAAATAAAGGGATAATGCACAAGTACCCCTCAACCTATGCTCGAAATCTCAGAGACACACTTATACTATACTAAGGTCCTATTACCCCTGAACTTATTTTAAAAGTAATTTTCTACCCCTTTTCGGCCTACGTGGCACTAGTTTGAAAAAAAAAGTCAAACAACGTTGGGCCCACAAGATAGTGCCACGTAGGCCGAAAAGGGGTAGAAAATTATTAATAAAATGAGTTTAGGGGGTAATAGGATCTCAGTATAGTATAAGTGTGTATCTGGGATTTCGAGCATAGGTTGAGGGGGTACTTGTGCATTTTCCCAAAAATAAAATGAAAAGCTTTTTACCAGGAAAGATGCGACTCCACGATATTGAGAAACGATAAGCCTTAAATCCCAACTTGGATATGAGCTCAATATCTTCCTGAATTTTTAAAGAACAAAATTAGACCAAAAAAGAAAAAAAAAATCACTCTGCCGTGAATAAGAACAAAGTATATCAACAAAAGCAATAGTAAAACACAAGGTATTTTATCTTTTTGGACACCAAGGTAAACATAATGTCCTTTAAGTAAAATTTCCAATCGCAATTCCAAATTATATTCTTTTCTAAGTAATAAAATTACAAAAAATACAGCATATTCGGTATAATCCCAAAAGTGGGGTCTGAGGAGGGTACTGTGTACGCAGCCTTACCTCTACCTTATGAAGTTAGACATGTTGTTTCCGATAGACCATAAGCTCAAGTAAAGCATATCAAAATCAGTAAGAAAAGGAAATACAGCAGTAAAAAGAAGAAAAATCCATGCAGAAAATAATGGAGTAAAGGACACTAGCAACAAACGATAATACGACAACCAAAGCAACGGAAGCAACAAGTAATAAAAATCAAAGAATAAGATAATAGGAGAGTAATAATAATGATAAACGAGAAGTAGATTGTACCTTGTAGCGATGATACTGATCTACAGCCACATCCCCAGTGCTTCCATCACATATTTTGCCTAAACAAAAACTTCAACAAAACATCCACCAGAAAAACGGGAAAAAAACAAAAAGCAAAGACACTTAACTACCTTGAGTATGTGAAAAAGAATCCCATATGCTAGGACCCTTTCCTCCCTCTTTGCTTCCACCTTCAACCTTTTCCCATATACCAAAATTCCCAAAAAAAAAAAAATACAAAAAAATATTACAAAATAAAAGAGAAAACAAAAATATTAGTCCAAAAAAATCATAAGAGGAGCATACGCGAATCCAAGATTCAATTTTTATGGGTCCAACCTCTAAAATTTCTAGCATTAAGCTCTCATTTGACCATATATTTTATAGAAAAAACTTAAAAAATTTAAATTTTTGATATTTAAAATTCTACTTCAACATGCAATTTACAAAGTTTCATGATTGGAAGTACCCAAAAAAAATGGCCAAACAAATATTTGTACACAAATTTTTAAAAAAACTACACCAATTTATGTAGCACCTTCTCTTTTTAGTTTGTAACCAAAACAATATCACTTTTCTATGATTATATCCAAAGGTTTGATTTCAGATCATAAATTTCAAAACTCATAATTTCTTTTTTCCTAAACTCTTGTGTCAAGTCAAACAGTACCACATAAATTGATATAATGTCAAGTCAAACAATACCACGTAAATTAATATAATGTCAAGTCAAACAGTATCACGAAAATTGATATAATATAATTTATGTCAAGTCAAACAGTATCATATAAATTGAAGTAAACGTCTTTCATATTGAATTCAGATTAACTCGAAACTACGTAGAAGCGAAGTAAACTGTAAACCTGATAAGCAGAAGTGGCGACACCAAACACGAAGTGGGAAGGAAAATCAGCACAAGATAATTGGTGTTTAGAGTTGTAAATATTGTTCCATTCTTCCTCTACTTTTTTCTTCTTCTCTAAACCCATTAATCTTCTTGAATTAGCTTCCATTAAAATTCTTCTGGGTTTAGTTTAAATGGATGAAAAAAATTCTCAAAAACTATATACTAAAAAAAAAAATATCGGTGGAGTATTGTCTTAATTTAATTTGAAACTTTTAAAGCTGAAATTAAGTTTTGTGTGCTAATTGAACACTTCGTGATAACAGTGTTTTAGTAGGATATCTTTTATTTAAATTTCAGAAAAAAAAATATGTAAATGTTTTTATTTATCTATTTATTATTTAGGTCAATAACAAAAATATGTTATTTTTTCTTTAATCATAATCGTCAATTTGAAGTAGAAAAGAGATAAAAAATTATTTATAAAATAAATTCGAGAGGTAATAAGGGTGAAACTTACCCACATCAGTGTTTACGACAATCCAATAAATGCACACCACGTATCAACTAGAGATGTAATTCAACTAAATTTAAATTTTTTAAGAAAAATCAGAACACAATAGGGTCTTATGAAATTGTCTAAGACATATTTGTACTTTTAAAAAAAATATTAATTTATTATATTAATTGGACCATATATTTATATGGGTCTTTTGAAAATATATTATTTTATTATCTTATCGAAATTGATGATTTTTTTTATTGACCCAAGTCGAGACCAAAAAATATATTATTTTAGAGAGATTATAATTTACCGAATATTAATTTATAGATGTTTTACAATATATATTTACTTAAATCTTTTTCATAATATTACATAATAATAATAATAATAATATTAAAATACACGTCATCTCAAATTTAAAAAAATCGAGTTGATGAGTTACCAACGCAAACAACACCATAAGACTCGAAGAGTCGTGACTAAAATTCATCCCTCGTAGTCACTATCTTTTGAGTGTGCATAACGTAAACTCCACTCACATTACAATCAACATACAACAAATCATTAGAAAATGGTTTTATTTCGTATTCAAAAACTTTAATGAATGACTCGATTAGTACAACGGGCCATATATATGTAGTATCTTCATGGCTCAATATTCTTGGAGAACAATCAAATTGAGGTTCGAAGGAGAATTGACTATTCAATCTTGTGAACTAATCGAAACTGAAATAGGAAAAGTAAAAACAAAAAATCCTATAATGGTCTACTAGAAATCATCATCTATTTTGTAACACTACTACACCAACAACAACCAAATCACCAAAAGGGAAGGTAAAAGAAATAAGTTAAACTAGCTTATGAAAAAGACAGCCACTCCGTTGTTTCGACCTCTCCATTGTTTATGCTCTGCCAAAACAAGAGAAACAGTTAATTAGCCCAGAATTTCAAACCTTGAAATGCCAGATTAGTGAATATATCAAGATTAGATACACTTGGTCATCGAACGAATGTATATACATAACTATTTTCTAACTGAATCTAGAAGAATCTCAATGTGTGGATGGTGGTACGAAGAGGACAAAGAACAAATTGGAAAATATGAGACTAACCGAACTTTGAGTTCTTTACCTGCTATGACGAAAAAGGTGCCATGAAACGCCACAGAAATGTTGAGAATGCCTATTACAATAAGTATGATTCCACAACAGTTCGCCCGAACTTTTCTTCAACATCCTTGGGTGTTTCAATCTAGTCCAAAAATAATGCAGAAAAAGTGAAATTTTAGAAAACAAAGAAAGCGGGAGCAGAGTGGGAAATAGCAACAATTCACAAGCAAAACGTGGACTTACCGCATTTAGAGCTTTGAAGAGAGCCTTAACTGTGTTATGTGGGTTCCTTGAACCAACAACCTGCCAAAGTATGATGTTACAATGATGGCACCGAATAAATACCTACTACATCAATCCCTATTTAGTTGTCCATTTTAGAAGTGGCACACATATTAAGACACCAATTATTATCATAGGTTAGTTACAGTTTTACTCTTAACTTAAAAGATTATGCTACTCCCCAAGTATAAAAAATGTATTTTCTGGTTCCAAAAAGCATGCATTGTTACAACTTAGTAGTACTATAAATTTTCTAGAATTAAATAAGGGCATATTAGGAAAAAAATTGTTGTCCTTTCTTGATTTGTTAAAATGGACAAGTAAATAGGGACAGATATAAAAGTAAATATGGACAAGTAAATAGGGACAGAGGGAGTATTTCAATATTATGTGACCCGCTTGATCAGAATTATGATACAGTACCTTCGATTTCACATTCCTGAAACCCGCTAGATGCAAAATTGTTTGGACAGTTCTACCTGCTTTCATCCCTGTTTGAGTAGGAGCAGGCCACAGATATACCTGAACAGAGGTGCAAGTAAGCAACAGGTCAAGAACAAAGAGTCAAAAGAATGGAAAATATGGAAACTTTACCTCTATATACAGAACCAAGATTCTTTTTTTTTTGACACTATTTTTTTTTTTTGACACTAAGATTCTTTTTTTTAAGAAGGCAAAACAGAAAGTCACAATGGATTTTCTGCGTGTATGAGCAAAGAAAAAATTATCAAAAGAAAACAACTAAAATCCGTTATCAGAATAGTTGGTACCTTGGTCTTTTTGTAGTTTGTTTGAACTGCATGTGAGATTGTATGTTCCTCATGCCGTTCAACATAATGTAGGTTCTGGAAGCATTTCTCATATGCCTGCAGAATTTAATTTTTTTATAAATAGAAGTCTTGTTTTAGCAGACTAGCTGAAAGACGAAGAAGTCTCTTTTGGAGGGAGACAAGGTAAAAAAGACTTCTTTTGCTTTTGCAAAACCAGCAACTTCAATGCCATGGTCAAACAATAACTGACTCATGTACCTTTTGCAGGGCAATAGGAATAGCTGGACCTTTTGCTTTTGCAAAACCAACGACTCCATGATAGTTCCCACAAGCCAACAAAGCAGTATACTTGACAACTTGTCCCCCCTGTATCACATTTCAGCCAAAAATTGTGAAATAGCTCATTCAAGCTCCATTTAAGAAGAAAGAAGAATACATTCAATAGCTGCATTACCTTAGTAACCTTACATGTCCTATTGACATTAATGAGTTTCACATCAAAACCCTGCCATCATGAAGAAATAATAAGTGAAGATGAAAGAATGACAACACCCAATTCAGTGAAACTGAAACATATATTCTGCAAAATAACTTTGAATATATACTCTAAATCTCAATAATCATAAACATGTCATCATAGGGTGATATTTTATTTATGTAAACGTTCTTGAGTTGAGTCAGTCATAAGAATCCTCAACATAGAAATAAATGATGTATGCAAATGAGGAAACAGGGTTCCCACTTCACATCTGGGTCTTAGGAATACCAAAAATATTAGCAAATTTTACAAGTTCTCACAACTTGGACCTAACCATAATCCAAACTCCCAGATGAGCTACTTCAATAGCACGCACTTATTGAAACTTGCAATTTCTGGAGGCTTAAGGATGATCCTCATATCAGACAACTAAATATATACTGTCCTCCTTTTGTTTGGTCATAGAACTCAAGAAGGCAAGCAAACTAGAAGAAGCGTTTTGGGATCACCCAATTATCCTTTCTCATAATGAAACGTTTGGGATCACTAGCCCAGAACGAGAATTGATTAGTTCATTTCATGTCAACTCCACTCTGTCATCCTTATTCTAATTTTTTTTTCAGTTTCTGTCAGGGACATTTCAGATTTGCTATTTAGTTTATCAGAAAGAAGAATGTCAAGATACACTACTTAGCAGCATCTCAACAAAAAGGCCTCCTAACAAGTACTATCACGGGAAGAGGGAAGACAAGCACCTTCTTCCCCCTCACAAAAACAGGGGAACCTTTTTGGCCATAGATCGCTCTACTAGAGGTTACGAGTTTTTGACCACTGCATAAGCAAGAGCAAGATACAGCATGCTTCTACAGTTCTACTTTCCTGCCAGCAGATTGGGGTCCAACCTTTAACTAAAAAGATTCTCTTTCTTGCAATACCGCTTAGGAAAATTCCATTACATGCCAGACCTCAAGCAAAATTCTATCCAAATAACATTGATTTGTAATATTAACCTGTTCTGCTAACAGAATGAAGAACACAGCCAAAACAAAAACATAACTAGTACTGCCAAATTTCGTAAGAAAGAACCACCACAATCATTTCAAGGTAGCCATCCAGGGAAATTAAACCAAGAAGCTTAAGTCTTTTAAGAAAAGTGATTAGTTAAATACTATTCTTTCTATATGCTATGAAGCGATCAGACATGTGAACATGTGGTGTATGAGTCTGGCCTCGAAGTATTTGGTACCAACAACATGCTTCTTGTAACTTCTCATTTTATTAATAGAAAATTAGCAGGATAAATATTAGAATTCTCCACCTGAAACAACTTCCCAAAAGTTAAGTCCCATTTGCAAGAAAGTAAAACCATTGTTTTCATCTCATTTCGAAATATCTTTTTTCAATTCAAAGAAACACAAACATATTTTATTTTTGAGAAACCCATCAGCCCAGTACTTCTTAGAAACACAACCTGAGGCTCAAGAAGGGATGAAATTTTCCAGAAAATGAATGGAGCGGAAAGTTTCATACTGCAAGAAAAAACTCTGACACAATGAAACAAGACAAATCAAAATTTAAATCTAGTTCAGCACGTTTGTAGCACTGCCGGGCGAATCTGACAGCAGTTTTTAGTAAAGTAGGACACTTTCAGGATGATGACAAAACAATGCATGCCATGAAAAGGAATGCTTAATAATCCGAATTCAGAAACAAGAAAATTTGTGAGACACTTATCTAGGGCTAAGTGACCAGGGTAAGAGTTGGTGCTTACTTTTCTGTACTGAGGTCTTCTTTTCTTCTCTGTTACCGAGTTCCTCTCTTCAGCAAGATCTCTGATTTCCTCTTCTAAAAGCTTACCCTTTTTCCCAAAGGTGTGGTCCAATTCAGCCAGCTTTTCTTCAAGTTTCCTGTCAATGGCATTGAGCTTCTCTAACAATATATCATCCTTCTCTTTCATGTCATCAAACTCTATGTCGTCGTCATCATCTCCTCCTTGAATCATCCCCTTTTCCTTTTCAAACCCAGCATGTTCTAAGAGATCTACAGAGGGTCCCACCTGCTGATGTTGAATGAGTCCGTAATTCTCTGGGTCGTTGGGATCATAAGCTTCCCTCCACTGCACCATTCGCATGGCTCTATTCACCTTCTGCTGCAGAAGAAATTTTTCCTTACCCTCAGACACTTTAAGGCGGTTCATCAGTTCACCAATCACCCGATACTCTGGTCTCAGCTGGAAATGCTTTTGCTCAAACTTGTCAATTCTATTCATCCATTTGTATGCATCATCAAGTGTCTCTGGTCAAAACTTCCATAATTTGTCAATTCCAATTCGACAACGAAATGCTTTCAGTTGGTTTTGCAAGTCAGTTCACATAGTTGAACTTCACATACATATACACAGACAAACATAGTTCTAACAGTATGTTATTCTTTTTCCTTACATATTCCAACCAATCTAATAAACCCCAACCAAAACCATTCCACTAACATTTACATTAACTAAAAGTAACAGACACTATAGCCATATTGCTCACCTCCATCCTATAAACAACAAAAAAACTGAGACTAACTTTCCAATCCCATCAATTATCAAGCTTTCACAGTGTTAGCAAACTAACATTATTTTGTGCCTTCTCTCCTATGTCATTTTCTTAGGACAAAAATAAGCTAATAACCACTTGGGGGTCATTTGGAAGCCGATCAGAATTATGCAGGTACTAGTAATGAAGATATTAGTTATCCCATTTCTTTACCCCGCATTAGATAATACACAAATTTGCTCGTAACTTACACATGTATTAGTTATAGGTGCTTCTAAATTACAAACCAAATGTGTAATTTAGTTTCTAAGCAGGTACCAAACATTGTATAACTCATGCAAAAACTAATACGCGGATAAGTTGTCTCTTTACTAGCTACCAAACGACACCGGAGGGGAAATCAAATCTTTGCATTCTACTTGAACCATTAATGTCTCAAAAATGAAATCATTGTACCTGCATCAGTGAAGTTCTTGAGAAGCTCTTCATGTCGTTTAAACTTCTTATCAAAAACTTCCCATTTTTTGTTAATAGCATCAGGAGTCCACCTCTCATCATCATCTTCCGAATCCGAATCCGTAGGCTCAAAGCTAAACTTTTCCTCCTTGAGCTTCTTCTTCTCAAGCTTCTCAATTAATGGACCAACACCCATGGAATCCTCATTCTCCTCAGCATCAATATCAGCTGTATCTAATCCTTTCTTCTTTCTTTCTTCCTTTTCCCTTTGCTTGTCCCTTTCCACGTCAAGCAACAGCTCTTGAATTACCCTCTCCGCTGATGGTGTCCGGTTGTAGGACGCCGTAGAGAAGAAACGAGGAGTTAGTACAGAATGCGGCGGAAATGGGTGCCGGAAAAATGGTTCCTTGGCTGCGCCGGCAGCGGAAGATGGTGGCTTACTACTGGTGAACCGCAGTTGATTGCGGAGTATCCGAGTCCAAAACGTCGTCGTTCTGCAGCTCATCTTTGATCATACAGAAATGGTGTAAAGTCAGGGAAGTGATGAAGAAGCCATTAAAGCCAGGGTTTAGGGTATTAAAAATATGGGTCGGTTTGGAAAATATGGTCGGGTTATAAATACGGGTCGTCAACACAAAGCATATCTATAATTCTTTTATTTTATTTTATTTTTGCATTATTACATGTATTACTATTACCAATCAAGTAATTATCAAAGATTTAGGGTAGAATTTGGAAAGTAATACTATTGTAAAATTAAAGTTTTTGAATTCGAGTGGCGAACGAAATATTAATAAGAATAGTTTTTTTTAATAGATCTTATATCGAATGAATTGAATTTAATTAGATGACAAAGTAAATATTACTCATGTTAAAGATTGTATAATTATTCATCAAATAAAAAAGTTGGTGTTTACGATTTTTGAAAATACAAGAAAGGCAGGATTACTTAATTAAACATACTTTAATATATATATATATATATATATATATATATATATACTAATACTATCTATACTTTTAAACAATTACATGTCTTGCTACTAATTAAGGTTTTCATGTCAATCAACTTTTCCCCTCTCTCTTTAGCCTCTTACACACGTCCTCCATCATTGTTCTCTCTCTTCCTTTCTCCTGTTTATTGCGATTTTCATCGTTTAATTTCTAAAAATCATATGTGAAAAACATACATTACATATTTAGATTTGTGTCTATTTAATCATTACTCAAATCCACAAGCTGACGAGGAAACAACGAATGCAAGCCTAACCATATATCGATGCATCCTACATGAAATTCATGGCCACACTACAATAACACTTGAATTTAACCTCTAAGCGATTTTGATAGGCAAATAACGCGTTCGAGTGCATAATGAACTTCAGAAGCAATTTGAGGATCTCTGTCTTTAAACTTTATTAGTCGAGGTGTCGAAAAAACTAAAATTTTAGTGGCTCTGTCGGAAATCTGTCAGATCCAGGCGCAACAAGCAATAACGACAAACCAAAAGGTGAAGCAAACACACTCTGGTGAGATGTCGGATCAGTGAGTAATGTAATGGAAAAGTTTCAATAAACAAGATTCACGCATGTATCTAACACATTATTGATGTATCTGACACGTTATTGAATTAAACTATCTAATTTCTATCAGTATATCTGATTAATGTATATGCATATTAGAGATTTACGCATGTATCTGACATATTATTGAGTTACACAATATATATAAATAAATTTCATCAATGTATGATCAACTATGTGTAACTGATAAAATATACGTATATATATATGAATATGTATTCATAAATTTGAGTTTAAAAGTCTAAATTTTATTGAATCGCAAAAAAAAAAAAAAAAAGATTTTAATTGTTTTGATTTATTTGGAGTTGTGATCTGTCATATCCTCTAAAGTTGTTACACATACGATTTTCTCCTTAGTAAAAAACTTTCAGCTATATCCCTTAACCAGACACACTAATTATTTAATGACTTTCAATTATATTATTTAATTAGACAACTACTAATTGATATGTACATGTAGATATACATAGTCGAGGACCAAAAAATTATAAAATACGTAATATTTTACAAATTAACGTGAATCTAACTAATTTGCTTCTAAAATAGTGAAATTTGCGTAAACTACCCATATCGTAAACCACGAAAAAAAATCAATATTATTTCCAACCTCCCAAACCCATATTGCTAAAGTTCATTAAACCCGGACTATTTGCACCGATTTCAAAGATCCGACCCGAATACCCCCTGAACTATTTCTTTATGCATTTCCTATACAGTTCTTCTCTGTAAAAAAAAACACGAAGAAGAGGCAGCAGCACAAAGAAGAAGCTAGAAAACTGGGGAGAAGCAAATTCAATGGCATCATCGAATGCCTCTGAAGATCATCTTCCTGAACAAGAACAATTACCACAAACGTCTTATACGGGTCAGTTATAGTCTCTATATGTGCAAATTAACCCAGTATGTGTAAACCTTTGTTTATTGAGAGATATGCTTGTGTATATGTGTTATTTCTGTATTTTAGGAGATGGGTTTCGAGTATCATATTATAATTTTAAATGGGTCGACTGATTTTTCTCATTTAGAGGGATAGAAATTATAAATTGTTATTGCAGATACTGTTTTTCTGCTCAGTGATAGTAGGAGGATGATTTCTCAAATTTATCAATGTTAAGTATTGCTTTAAAAAAAAAGCTTTTTTGAAGGGTTATGGAAGAAAAACTATAAGGATTGGAAGTAATAAACGCAGTTGGAAATTTTGGTGAGGATTGCTTAATATTAATATGTCGTAACGGAGAATAGGATTAAGCATAGGCATAGACATTCCTTTTAGGTTTGGCAATTGTTTTCTTGATAACCGAATCCTTCTCCACTTAAATACCAGATGTTTTGTCTGCCGCACGTTGTGAATACATGATGTGTCTCCTACCACTAGATTAAAACCCTGGAAGTTTTTTTAGGTATTAGAATCCCATGTGACATTTTGAATTGTTTTAAATTGCTTTGCCTTGACCCGAGGGTTTCCGGGAAACAACATTTCTACCTTCCAAGGAAGGGATAAGGTTTGCATACACTCTACCCTCCCATGACTCCATTACACTGGGTATGCTGTTGTTGTACCATCTTATGTGCAGTTTGTTTGAAATTTTTCAAGTATTAAATTTTCAAATACAGTTTTTGTTGTTGCTGTACAATCTTATTTGACTTCATGAAAGATTTTCAGATTCAAATTTTCGAATCTTTTAAATATTTAAATACTAGTATGAGTTTTCATTCTGTGCTTCTTTTGATGTTGCCTTTCCTTTTGGGGGTTGGGGCGCTCTTGGTGGAGGGGATGCATTATGTTTGGATTCTGCAAATATGCATGCTGGGTGCTTCATAGGGTGAAGAAAAGAAGTTTGATTCTTGTATCTCTGTTGTAGGTGAAGGCAACAGTAGTTTGTATTCTGGAGTGAGTTCTGAATTGGGTTGGTATGTGCTTGCGCAAGATCAACAGCAACTAGGCCCGTATACAATATCTGAATTGCGTGGTAAGTTCATAAACTTCCACTCTTCAATGAGTATATGAAAAACATTTTACCGTCCACTTATTGAATGATTGCTTATCGAGATGAACTCATATTAGTGATTTCCTTGTTTAAATTTGATGAGTTCGTCTTTGATGGTTTTCTTCATTTATTTAGGTGTTCATTTGAGTTCAATGCCTTCTGACTCTCTATTTTGTTGTCTTTGTTTCCTTATGTTTTTGAAGTTTCAGTGCACCCGTAACTATTAGCCTTTATCTTGAACAATTTATTCAGCTGTATGATGTTCAGATGGTTTGTTGGGAGATTTTTAAGCTTGTTTCTTGACATGGACAGAGCACTACTCTGCTGGATACCTACTGGAGAGTACACTAGCATGGTCGGAAGGAAGAAGTGAATGGCAACCACTTTGCTCGATTCCTGGATTGCTGACTGATGTACCTGAGCAGAGCACTGGTGATACAAATTTAGGTGAGGGATTCATCGCTTAAGAGTTGAACCAGTGTAATAACTTAACACTACATCACATTTGGCTGAGACGTCTGTTACCTGTTTTTGCAGTTTCTTTGACTTCTAATGATCCATTTGATGAGTATGAAAAGTTTCAAAAGGAAGTGAAAGAGGCAGAGGACGAGCAAGCAGTTGATGAAGATCAAAGGCCTTCAACTCCCCCAGATGGTGAAGATGAGTTCACTGATGATGACGGAACTAGGTACAAATGGGATAAGGCTCTTAGAGTGTGGGTACCTCAGGTAATATAATATATTACTTCTAGCTGTCTTCTTTGTTCCATCGTCTGTCAGAAGTTTAACTTTGTGATGTAAAACACATGTGGGTCATTTAAAACAGAAAAGAAAAGGCACCGAAGGGTGTGGCCTAGTGGTCAGTAACGTGGGTTGAGAACTATGAGGTCTCAGGTTCAAGTCCCAGACAAAAAACACTTGGCAATCTCTTTCCATTTGCCTTAGCTTTGGTGGATAGAGTTACCTGACACCTGTTGCTAGTGGGAGGTGGTAGATATCATATCTCGTGGAGTTAGTTGAGGTGCACGAAAGCTGGTCCAGACACCACAATTGTGAAAAAAAACAGAAGCACTTTTTTCCGTTAATCTCATAATTATGCTTGATGTTGCATTGTTCTTTATCAATAATTTCAAAAAAATGAAAAAAAAAGAAAGAAGAAAGAGTACATCTTTGTAACTTGTACTTCTGTTCCTTTATTTGTTTGTGTTGGAAAGTGTCTTGATCAAATGAGGTTTTATAGGAAGATCCAACCGAGAAAACTGACTATCGTCTAGAAGATATGACTTACGCTGAAGAGGAGGAACTTTTCCCTACATTGCCCGCTGACATTTCTTCTGGAAATGAGAACAAGAACATGGATAACATTGAGGCTGATAAGAATGCTACAGATTCAATTGAAACTGCCACAGCAACACATAATGGGAAGAGAAAACTGCCTGAAAAAGATGAGCCTGAAAAAGCCACCGAAAAGAAGGTCTCACTCTTAAATTTTATGTTTCTCCAGGTCAAAGGTTATTTTTGGCTTTTGTCTGTTAGTTGTCTGGATTCAGTTCTCATCTTTTTCTTCTTCTTATTAGATTTAGATATTAAAAAATCGTAAACTAATCGGTTGTTTTTCATTTGTTATGAGATGTGCACGTTTCCATGTTCCCCTGAGATGAGCAGGCATTATTCATGTGCCCTGTCTTCCTTCTCCTCACGCATACCTCTCACATCTTTCATTTTCTATTGCCTGCACAGGAAGCGAATAAACCTCCAGATAGCTGGTTCGAATTAAAAGTCAATACTCATGTCTATATTACAGGCTTGCCAGAAGATGTCACTGTTGACGAGGTAGTTAGCAAATTTGTTGTTTGTTCCTATACATTTGTGAGAAGTGCAACATTCTCTTGACTTCTTTATTATGCTACACTAATGTGGAGTTCATTGTAGGTGGTTGAAGTCTTTTCAAAGTGTGGGATCATAAAGGAGGTGCGCAACTTCTTTTTCTACCTTCATATTATGGAAATTTGATTTTGAAGATTGATATGGTCACATCTAGTCTTTCAAGGTCATTTAATTGGTTTGTGCTTAGCATTCCCTGTATTTTGGCGACAGATGCGTTGCAGGTTCTGTTCTTTTTGCTACTCTTGGCTTCACTTTTTTTTAGTCCAAAAACATTATGGATATGCAAATGAATATTGCCTTATTATTGGTGATCTGATATTTCTTATTAAATAGCTTAAGTCACAGTGTCAGGGCCTAAAGACATCATAGAGTAACTTAATACATTTGCAACTGATAACCCTGATTGTTGCCCCTAAGGGTGTGGCCTAGTGGTAAATGAAGTGGGTTTAGAATCATGAAGTCTCACGTCCAATTCCGGGGCAGAATTTACTAGGTGGTTTCTTCCCATCTGCCCAAAAGCCTTGGTGGATAGAGTTACCTCGTACCTGTGCTGGTGGGCTGTAGCAGGTGCCCGTAGAATTAGTCGAGGTGTGCACAAGTTGGCCTGGAACACCACTGTCATAAAAATAGGAACTAATAACCCTGAGTCCCTGATTGTTTGATGCTGAATTCCTTTTTATGACTTTTATCTTCATTGCTTAGTTGGTTTTGCTTGGATCACTTGACTGCTTTTTTCTCCATTGAGTGATTTTAGTAACTGTTGCATCACGTGTATTAAATGAATCTAAATCTGTCTTATAAGCACAATTATGGTGATAGTTGCACCACATGACTTAAAGGATAGTTCTATAAGCTTATTAAGGAGTTTAAATATTTTTAGCTTGTCAAGTTGTGATCTTTTGACGACATGGCTTATAGGGCATTCAACCGTCCTGTTTTGGTATTTACAAACCAGTATAGAATTTTAATGGTGAGCTATTAAAAAAATTGTAGGATCCGGAAACACAAAGGCCTCGAGTGAAGATTTATTTTGACAAAGAAACTGGAAGGAAGAAAGGTGATGCACTTGTAACATATCTTAAGGTAATGATTCTTTTCTCAAGTACAACAATGATGCTTGGAGTTTTTATTTATTCATAAAATTTTGGAGTTATTTGTTGCAATTGTTCTTCATGTTGTTTATCTTCATTGGGGAACCTTTGTGCATTAGGAGCCTTCAGTTGATCTAGCCATTAAAATTTTGGATGGTGCACCTTTACGGCCAGGTGACAAAATTCCTATGACAGTTACTCCAGCAAAGTTTGAGCAAAAAGGTAAACAAACCTATGTTCTTTGGTGCATTGTGTCAAGATGTACTTGATGATTAGTCTTGCTATTACATTGACCAAATAAAGCATGGGTCAGCTTTATGCATTTATTGTCACTTGAGTGCCTAATTGTTTCCTATGGGGAAACCTTTATTGATTTTGCAGGGGAGAGGTTCATACCCAAGAAATCAGACAAGCACAAAAAGAAGAAACTCCAAAAAGTTGAGCAGAAGATGCTTGGCTGGGGTATGTCTTACATGTCTTTTACTCATAAGCTGGTTTTATGCCACAATATCACCTTTCCATGTTACTTTTGGTTCTAAGAATGGTTTGGTTATACAGTTCCTGAAATGCTGTTTTGTTGTTTTTCAACATTCTGAAGCTTATTGAGTAATATTACTGGCAAGTGCATGATAGACTCACATATCAGTACCCTTGTGTTCTCATTCTAGTTCATCGTTTCTCCTATCTATCCACCCTTAGTCTGAAATTTCCACTCACCGAGCTCTATCACACATGCATTCTGACAAACTCCCTCCCAGAGTACTGCCTTACCTGTTCTGTATGGCTGTCCTTACATGAAGAGACAGTCACTCTGCACCATCAAGTAGCCCTTATTTATTTCCTTCGTTTTCAAATCCAGACAGCTTTCCTTCTTTGGGTTGGCCTATCTGAAAGAAAAAATGAGTGAGTGCACTAGATGTCTATCGTTTTATCAGATTACTGGTATCAGGTTAGAGTGGGAATCAGTTCTCAGCTTTACTTGCCAGTTATTATATCCTTCAGCCGCGTGGACATCAAAATCGTCACTTTCTTGAGCAAGAGCTGGACTTTATGGATAGGGTATAGGTGCTGTCCCTTCCGTAGACGAGAGACCTGCTGACCTACTAGTGGCTTTAGTTGGACAAGTTGACTCCACAAAGAAAAAAAAGCCTCAGATATTCCATTAACTATTACCTAGCCAAGAAAGGAAAAGAAAGGGCGTTCTGCTAGGGGCACCTTTCTATTCCTTCTTATCTCCTACATCCTTGCGGGGGTGCTCTGTCTGCCAGAGCTTAATCCATTCAGAAGAGGAATGCTAATGAATTCATGGTCTTATGTTTCTGAGCTAATTTAAGCTTAAAGGTAAAAGAACAAAAACATAAAGCGAGAAGAATCAATTCACTTGCCATTACATCTGTATTTGTGTATCAAAAGACAGGTATAGAGCATCTTTAATCAGCTTACTCAAAGTAATGTTGGGTGGAATGGGGTTTACGGGAATAACTAAACATAGTCTCTGTCTAAAGAAGTTACTGGCTAAGCAGGCAGTTCGAACACAGAACAATCTATCCAGTAGGGGTTTTCAGCTATGCTCAAGACGCGATCGTTGTGGAGAGCAGGCACATATAATCCACCATCTCCCTGTACACTTCAACTGGGCTGATCAACTATGGGAAATTTTCCATCCCCGGGGGCATCGGATGGGCTATGCCAGAGACTATAACATCAATTTTAGTTAGTTCAGATAGGGAGGGCGGGTTAGCTAATCAGGAAGAGAAATGGAGGATTGTCCCTGCTTGCATCTGGTGACAATATGGAAATAAAGAAATCGGAGATCCTTTGAAGATAAAGGAAGCTCCAACAAGAAGTTGAAAATGGATTGTCTTGTCCTGTTCTATTTTTGGTGTAAACAAGAATGTATAGCAGAGGCAGAAAATATTTTTGTTGCTTTAGATTTCATCTAGATAGGTGTCATGAGCCATGTGGTAAACCTAACTTTTAGGCTTGACCACAACTTGTCCAGTCAATGTTATTTTATAGAAGTCGTTACCATTATTTAAAAAAAGTAAAGAAATGCATTTACAATTGTGGGACACTTAAACACCTCTTCTCATGCTCATGACTGGACATCTGGAGCATGCACTAGTCGCAACACTGCAGGGCACAACATTCACTAATGTCTTTGAGCTTCTCAGTTATTAACTTATTATTATTGATTATTTCTTCTCTATATTTGATTTGAAGCTCTGTTTATGGTAAGATCTTATCTGTTCAATGAAGTTACCAGTTTCAAAAAAAAAATTCTTATCTGTTCAATGCAATATTTTCCTTTTCTCCTACAGCATATTGCTTTTCTCCTTGCCCCCTCTTAATTCTCTTTATCACTGGCATTATCAGGTGGTCGGGATGACTCAAAGATATTGGTTCCAGCTACTGTTTTGCTTCGCTACATGTTCACACCAGCTGAATTGCGGGTAACATTTCTATATCTGGATATTCATTTTTGTTATTTTTCAATTTCAGCCTAACCTGAACAGTAAATTATACTTCAAGGTGTTAACAAATAAATTTCAATACCCAAACTACCATACTTTTGTAAACTAGTGGAAATGTAACATAGTAATAAGCAATCGTAGCCTATATTAATCATAATGAAGCGGAGGAAGTTCCTCAGAAGTTCCGGGTTTTTTTTGGGTCCAGGCAGCTGTCTTGCTGTTGCCTTTACCAACATTTTATTTTTTGTAGTTTTTCTACTTGTTGACTTCTTACATGTGAGAATTACCTTTTAGTTATTGTTTCTGAGTGAGCTTTGAGATAATGCACTTCTAATGTTGTCAATAGGAGGAAGAGAACTTATGTTCTGAGCTACAGCAAGACGTCCAAGAGGAATGTTCAAAGTTTGGTCCAGTGGACTTGGTAAAGGTATTTGCCAGTTCTCATAAAATCCATTATAATATTGCTTATATATGTCTGATATATATGCTTTGTTTCTAGTAGAGATGATTACTTATGTGATTTTGCCAACCAACATAGGGTGATATGTGCACCTTCTGGGTTTGCTTTCTAAGTTATGTAGTATTGTGTGAAGTTATTTTGCTCTTTTCACCTATCAATAAAGTAGGAATTCCAGTTCTTCAAGATTATAGGTACCTTTTGTAATCTTAGAACAACGATTGGCTGTAAAGATCTGCTGGTAGTAGCAAATCAAATGCGGGAAATGAAAAACGACTGTTTCGTAAATTCACCTAGTTTGGTTGCTTACGTCTTGCTTCTCTTCTACATTTGTGCAGCATGTTGGGCCTTGATGCTCCTTCAATCTAGTACCCCTACATAAGCAACTCCTCGAAGAAAGAGTTACAGTGCAAGGCCTGCTTGTTAACTTGGAATCTGTCAATGAAAATGTGTTATAAAACCAGCTTATGTTTTAGCTCTCTGAACATAAACAAGCACACCTGATATTTTTAAGTAGTAACACAACGTCCTTTAATGTGAGTAGGTACAAATTGACAATCGGTGCTTGTTGGGCATCCGTTCTTTTTCTTCTGATGTCTGGGACTTCTTTTAATGTCATATTTGCCATTTGTATTGGGGGCTATGTTATTCCTGCTTTGACACTCCCTTTATAGTGGGGTACAAACAATGGGTGTATATTTGTGTATGTAGTTCTTTTTTACTGCCAATCTGACGGTGAGAGGGGCTTCTTCCCCATTTGTGGCACGTGGAGGTGGAGCTCAAGGAGTTCGGCATAAGAGTTGTTATTCCTGTTTTCATACTCTCCTGTCCCAATTCCCAAGAGCAGAAGTAGAAAGTTCAAATAGGTCATTATACGAGAGTTGGACAAACAAGTGTTTAAATAGTCATTTGAAATTTGAGAAATATATAGTTGGTTTACCACAAAGATTAAGATGATAGAACTAGTAAAAAATTGTATTGGTTAGTATCCTCGAAAACTTTGCGATTTAGGGGAAGGAGTTAAAAAGATCAGAACAGAGAAAAATGTAATATATTTAACTTATAAATTGAGTAAGATATCACAGTAGGCTTTTGATGGTTTTATCTCATTCATTGATTCACTTTTGCAGGTGTGCGAGAATCATCCTCAAGGGGTTATTTTGGTCAAATTTAAGGATAGAAGGGATGCACATAGGTGCATTGAGTCGATGAATGGACGCTGGTAAGAGGTTGCTTGGTTTTCATCTGCCTCTAAAACTTTTGTTATCTCATGTAGACTGCATTGAAGATTTTTACCGAGACTTATTAGTTCCTCTGTTCCATTATGTATGACACTGTTTCCTTTTTAGTTTGTTCTTGAAAGAACGCCCGTTCTATTTTTGGGAATCTTTTAATGTCATCTCTCACGGCCACAAAAATTCCAAGGCATCTTTAAGGCCACAAGTTTCAATTGTACTTTTGGTGTGTAGCAAAAATCTTTCTTTCTTATAATCCAGGCCTAGTAAAAACAATGTAAATTAGAACGGATGGAGTACATAAACAAGCATTAGTGTATCTCGTGAAGTTGCTTTTCTAGATCAACAGCAGAGTAATCAGCACCTGTGTATTGTTCTTGTTTTTGTTCATGTGATTTGACTCATATTCGTTTGTTGCAACAGGTTTGCTGGTAGGCAAATTCATGCTAGCGAGGACGATGGATCTGTTAACCATGCTTTAGTCCGAGATATAGATGAAGAAACTGATAGATTAGAGAAGTTTGGAGCTGAACTTGAAGCTGATTCATAGGTGTGCTTTCTGCATGTGCAAATAGTAGCAACACTTATTTTTGCTTGCTATACAACCCATATGTCTGTGCAACTCTTTGAACACGAATCCGTTTTCTGAAAGATTCGGACTGCCATACTTTGGTGAGAACTCCAATGTCTTGCAAAAAGTGGTGATAGGCGCTGACCTCGTGGCATGCCAACTAGATTTGTAATCGCGAGTAATGGGTCATCTCCTAGTTTTCTTTCGAGTAACATGTAACATGATCAATTGGAATGAGAAAATAGTCTTCTTGGTGAAGTGGAGTAGAACTCTCTCTAGCACTTGACTTTTAACTCTCGGAACGTGACGTGCTTTGTAAGTATCGTAGCTACAAAAATTTGTTTTATGATCACTTATTTTCACTTTCGTTTTTTGTTCTCTTTCGTTCCTTTTACCTTGCATGGTAGGAGCAAGTTCTCTATACATCTTATTCTGTTCAAACATCCTGATGTGGTGTTTGTTATTTTATGTGGACTTGTATGGTATACACTATACTTTCCTAGGAATGTACTATTTCAAAATGTTATGTTAAAGATAATTCCTGTGCCCCTAATCTAGACCTGGTTTGATTTTCCGATGGAAAGACTTGAGATACCTTCTCCTACTCTGTAAAGTTACGGAGTCTTTGGTGTACATCATTTCGTTCTCTTAATAGGAATGAATGCACCGCAAGACTAGACAGAGTTGCTCCCTCGCTTCACAATGGTGCTATCTGTCTTTTAAGATAAGTTATTTTTTAAGACGTCTCGTATTATTCTACGATAATTCAAACTACAACGGCACCTCATGAACACTAATGATAATTATTAAAGATAATCTATTTTCAGCTAAACATTAACAAATAGTCCAAAAGTGTCATTATCATTTTTTTAAATGAAAATTTCAAAAAAGTCAAAAAGAGATTTTAATAATTTTCTCTTTTCCCCACACAACGGTCATATTCCAATCAAAATCACAAAATATGACCGTTGCACCCCCCCCTTCTCCTCCGTACCCCAACTCCTCCACCTATATAACCAAAGCTCCTTATACTCTGTTACTCACTTCACTAACAAAAAACTCAAAAACTTCTCTGAAAATCTCATCAATTCAAAAATGGGCTTCACTAGTTATGCTGAAATCTCCGAATCTCTTCACCGTACTCGAAAATTCTTCCTTTTATGTAACTACATTCTTCTTGGTGCAGCTTCCAGCTGCATTTTCTTGACTCTTTCCCTTCGTCTTATCCCCTCGTTAAGCGGTTTCTTCCTCATCTTCCTCCACATTATCACAATTGGGGGTGCTGTTTTTGGTTGCTCTGCGGTTTCTACTCGTTCAAGTATGGGGAATTGGTACGGTCCTCATATGGTTTTCACAGTTTTGACAGCGATTTTACAAGGCTCTGTTTTCGTGCTGATATTTACGAGAACAGGGGATTTTCTTGGGAAATTGAAATCGTATGTTAGGGAAGAAGATGGTGAAATGATTTTGCGATTAGCTGGTGGATTGTGTGCATTAATCTTTTGTCTTGAATGGGTTGTGCTTACCTTTGCTTTTTTCTTGAAATATTATGCTTATGTTGAAGGTGATGGTAATGTTGTTGGTGGATCCATTGGTATGAAAAGAAGTGCTAAAGTTCAAGATGAAGAAGATATCAAGAATTGGCCATGGCCTTTTCAAGTCTAAGAATGAGTGGGGGTGTGGATGGGATGGGGGGTGGGGGGTGGGGGGGTGGGGGGTAAAAGCTATATATATATAATAGCTTCTCAATGATTTGTTCATTCATTTGGTTATTTTCTTTTGTTGGGGGTAGGGGGTGGGGTGGGGGGTGTAATGTATGTTGAGTGTTTCTTATTGGTTCTATCATATATATATATACAAATATATGTTCTTATTGAGAAAATTGAATTGGAATTACTGATTGTTATTGAGTCCATTTATTCAATTCAAGTAATTAAAAATTATTTTTGTGTGACCTTATGGGGAATTTAATATGTTCATTGAGATCAAAGTGTATATTGGACTTCAATCAATTTAATTCATTCTATTAAAAAGCAAATTCAGATAATAGAAGCTTTAGACAAACAAATCATATCTTCACATTAGGACATATTCAACGTACAAGCTTTAGACAATGGATATCCATATAAGGAATATAAACAGTACATAGACCATATAAATGAAAATCATTACCTAAGTCATACATACTTGTGCAATGTTATGAGTAGCTTCCCATAATATAAGTACTCCTTGAACCCACCCTAGACTAGGTACATACTCATCAAGTGAAGACAAGGAAGTAACTCATAATAAGTCAACATTCTACTTTAGCTTTAATGTCAACATTCATACATTAGACATTACGTTAACAACCTTAATAGTATCTATTATAAGACTTAATAGAATGAATAACCACATAAGTTATCCTAGATTGCACTTGTGCCATGTGTAGATAAGGTTCCATAACCCTACTATGCTCATATTTATCATACATTGATCTCATCGTTCATACACATAATAAAGAGACATTCATAATCATGTCAATATTTATAATTCATAAACATACTTCATATTCATAGTACATATACATACTTCATATTCATAGTACATAAACATAATGCATATTCATAGTACATAAACATAAGAGGAACACACCATGACTACTCTCAAAGTCTACTTGTGTCATGTATGAATAACATCCCATACTACGACTCATAATAAGTAAGCCCTTTGAGGAACCATAACATATAACTCACTTCCGTATTCATAATTCATATTCTTGTTCATTAAGAGGGAATCTATCTCTAACCGACACAGACCATGTGAGCTACATGAAATTCGGTGTCATATGACCCCACATCGAAAAAGATGTCTTACTTTCCTAAGGTAAAACTAACATATTTAGCTTCAACGTGGATCCATTAACCTATGCGGGCACATAATTATGGGATAGGGAGATTACTTCTACAAACACGGTCTAACTAGCGGGAGAGTTTCCATCTTATGAGAGCATATGTAGAAGACCCAACCTAACTAGTGGGAGAGTCTCTACCTCATTTGCCAAATCCGCTCGGTGCTAAGCATTATTCACATACTTATGCATAGTTAGTGTGAATTGTATTTACATATGTGGAGTACTTTGCCCTTCATTCAACACTCCTCATAACATAACTCATTGATTCAATAAGGCGAGAACTACCTTTCACCTTTAAAATCCTAATATACATGTGACCAATCCTTATACATACATTCATAGTGTTTTCATGAGAATAACCTTTCAATCAACACAATAGGATCATCATAGACATTTACATTTCTTACATAATAATGTGTAAAGGTGCATATGAGAACTATACTTTCAATTGACACTATATACACACCATAGTCATGTTTATGCATGGTATGTGTGTATTGTCCATACTATGTCAAAACAATAACAACAACATTATCATCATAAATGCTTCCCTCTTAAAGTGTTCATAAGCATGTACATATTATCATAATCATGCATAATCTTCATATATATTGCATTCAAGGGTTCATGGACCATATGACTCAACACATCCACATTCACTATACTAGATATGGACCTAATCATAATTCAATTAGTTCATTCATTCATTGCATGCATATACTCATATAATCATATTGCAAGTCATGTGGGTATAATCCTTCCACAAAAGCACTATATATAATTCAACATGCACTACAAATAAGCACCATCCACCATAAGTGGATCAGTCATTCATACTCAATAACTAAACATCTCCACCATAAGTGGATCACATCAATCTATCACAATTCTGTATCATTAAAAATTAATCTCAATCCATAATCCAAAATGCTACAAAAGATAAGACAATTGACATATTTCCACAACCAATTCCATCATCCACATAAGCAATTCAACATGAACTCATTCATAAATTTCCTTTCTAGGTCATGATTCTTATCTCATCAATACAATAATAATTCACCACAATAAGATATAACTAATGACATGAATTCATAAACTAACTTCACATAATTAAACACATACTATTCATTATACTTTCATACTTAACCAATTTCCAAAATAAAAGAATTTAGAAAAATCATGGGTTCTTGAAGAAATTCAATGTAAAATCAACTTATAAATCATCAATCAAACCTTAATTAATCAATATAATTGCTTTGAAAACGTTTTACCAATGAACACATGCTTAGATTAGAAAATAGGGTTATGATTTTTGAAAGACTTTGAAATTCTTTTTGCTTGGACTCCTTGAAAGAAATATTGATAAAGGATGAAGGATCACCATACCAATATTAAGAACTTGAAGAAAATGATGAAGAAACCCTTTTGAAATCCTCAAAACCCTCCATGGCTTCTTCTTCATCTTTCTTGAGTTTAGAAGGAGAGATATTGGAGGGAAGAACATTCTTTTAAAAAAATAATAAGTTAATGAAGTGTTTTAGGGTTTTAAACTATAAATATTAATGATATAAACTATTTAAAACCAACCCCAATTACTAATTACATTAAAAGGAATTTACCAAAATGCCCTATATAAGGCAGGCCCGTTAAGGACCATGCCCAGCTTAACGGGTCGTGAGGGGCACAATGGATCGTGGTGGTGCCCGTGGTCCCTAGGCAGTGTTCCTCTCCACCCTTCCAAGCCCTCAAAATGATAAGGGAGGACCACGTGAGCTCCCACGATCCGTAGTCAATACTACGAGTCGTGGTGAAGCTCGTGCTCATAGAGGCAACATCTAGGCAACGTTGTCTTGCCTCCTCTAGTGCTAAGTGAGCTCTACGCCCACATTGTAGACCGTCTTGGGCACCACGACTCGTGGTGGTGCCCCTGGTCTTTGAGGCAGTAGCCTCCTTAACAAAGCACCACACTTTCCAATCTAAGGCCACCCCATGAGCCTTCTCAAGGCTCGTGGTCATAACCACGTGTCATAAAGTGGCTCATGAAGGGTGTCTTGGGTTGGAACCTCCTTGCACACAATGTCTTGTCAACCACGGGTGGCACCACGACTGGTGGTGGCCACCACAGGTCGTGAAGACCCTCGTGGTGAATGTGAGTAGTGTGTAGAAGGTGTTTCATGCACCATAGGCTCCCACAATGCCAAGGCAAGACCACTACACGTCCCACTCTCTGTGGTCAAGACCACGAGTCATGGTGAAGTTTGTGGTTCCTTGGCAATGGCTAGGCCTTAATGTCATGCCTCACACTTGCTTAAGGGACCCTCGTGATCCCTTTCACAGACCATGGTAAAGACCACTGGTCGTGAAAGTGGTCGTGGGTCCTTGGGCAGTGTCTAGCCAATTTGGGGCAGCCTTGGCCCTTGACGTAGGCTTGCCCCTTTTTGGCTTCGCTCTTGGACTTACACCTTCAACCAAACTTGATCTAATACATACATTAACATTTAGTAACTACACCACTTAGTTCAAGATATTAACCACACGATTAGGCTCTAGCTTAACCTATCATTTTGTGAGTCATCACATCATGGATTATAGCACATAAAAATCTGAAAAATTTGCGTTTACCTGCTTTGGGACTCATTTGAACTTGAAAATGCGTCCGTTTTTCCTGCTGGACGAACTAAATACATTGCCAAGGTCATAACGGACGTCCACAAATTGTTTTGGCCATTTCATTTTGTGAATACCAGATCACAAAAAATTCATGGACTATAACATAAAAAATCGACAAAATATGTGTTTACCTACTTTGGGCCTCGTTTGAACTTGAAAATGCACTCATTTTACCCAAGAGACGAATTGGATACATTGTCAATGTCTTAACGGACGTCCATGAAAAACTTTGGCCATTTAATTTCAGAAATTCCGAATAACTAAAAATCCACGGACTATAACACACAAAAATCAACAAAATTTGTGTTTACCTGATTTTGCCCTTGTTTGAACTTGAAAATGTGCATGTTTCCCCGTGAGACGAACTAGATACATCACCAACATATTAACTAACGTCTATAAAAAATTTTGGCCATTTCATTTTAGAAATTCTGGATAGCAAAATATCCACGGACGCACACAAAAATCGGCAAAATCTGTGTTTACCTGCTTTGGGTCTAATTTGAACTTGAAAATGCACCCGTTTTCACTGTGGAACGAACTGGATACATTCCCAACAGACGTCCATGAAAAACTTCGGCCATTTGATTTCGAGAATTCTGGATCACAAAAATCCATGAATATAGCACATGAAAGTCGACGAAATCTGCATTTACATGCTTTGGGCCTCGTTTGAATTTGAAAATACAACCATTTTCCATGCAGGACGAACGAAATACATTGCATACATCTTAATGGACATTCCTGAAAAAAATTCGGACATTTCGTTTTGGGAATTCAGTATCACAAAAAATTCATAGACTATAGCATACGAAAATCTGCAAAATATGTGTTAACTTGTTTTGGGCCTCATTAGAACTTGAAAATACGTATGTTTCCTCGCGGTACGAATTGAATACATTGCCAACGTCTTAACGAACGTACATGAATTTTTTTGGCTATTTCGTTTCGGTATTCTGGATCACAAAAAATCCATGGACTATAACACATGAAAATCGGTAAAATCTGCATTTACCTTCTTTGGGCCTCGTTTGAACTTGATAATCCTCCCATTTTTCCTACAGATGAAACTGGATACATTGCCAACGTCTTAATGGAAATCCATGAAAAGTTTTGATCTTTTTATTTTGAGAATTCCAATCACAAAATATTCATGAACACAAAAATCTGCAGAATCTGTATTTACCTGCTTTGGGCCTCGTTTGATCTTAAAATGCGCCCGTTTTTCCTATGAGACGAACTGTATACATTTTCAACATCTTAACAGACGTCATTGAACATTTTCGGTCATTTTATTTTAAGAATTACGAATAACAAAATGTCCATGGACTATAGCACACGAAAATCAACAAAAATCTGTGTTACATGCTTTAGGCCTCTTTTGAAATTGAAAATGCGCTTGTTTCCCTGCGAGATGAATTGGATACATTGTCAACGTCTTATCGGGCATCCATGAAAAATTTCGACCATTTCATTTCGGGAGTTCCAAATCACAAAAGATCTATAGACTATAGCACACGAAAATTTCACTCGCCCAAATCTCGCTCGCCACTCTCCTAGATCTCGCTCGCTCACTCGCCTCTATCACTTTATACAAACAAAAATGTATACATTATGTTTGTGTTTGTATAAAGCGAGATAAAATTGAATATACAAACACAAATTTATATATTTTCGTCCTATACACTTATGATTATACAAATACGATCGTTCCTTGCTCAATTTTCTTTTGTCTTTCTCTCTTTCTTGCTTTATACAAACACATATAATACCATTGGTCTTTTGTATATGTATATCAAAACATATTATACAACTGCTTTCTTTTGTATATGTATAACGAAATTATACAACTACTTTCTTTTGTTTATGTATAGTGAAATATACATATTTATGTTTGATATGGAGTATAATTGTGCAAACTATAGCGATAGCATACAAATATGGTTTTTATGTTTTCTATATATGAAAGTTACTCTTAATTTTAACCTCTTTTTGTTAAGATTTCAATGATTATTTTTTGAGTTGTCAATTTTTTTTAACTTTTAGATAAACAAAATAAGTGAATCAAGTTGACTCCGAAACGGGCCTATGGGTTAAAATTAGTGTCGAGATTAGTTGGGATTATTATGCAGAGTAAAGTTAGTAGAGAGAGAAAATTTGGTAGTGGAAATTTTTACCATTGGTGAAGATATGGTGGTCGACGAAATGTCACGGACAATAGTGAGTTCTGAATTTCTTGCTCTTAACATAGTTGTCCACAAGGAAGAATGTAGCTTTGCTTGATAAATGTCCTAAATGGCATATATGAGGTTTTCTGGTTCCTTTTCCTAGCAAAATTACTGTAAATATTGAATGTGAGTATGTGAATTATTGCAATTGAATATATCCATTTGATTGTGTCTTTATGACATCACACTATTGCTTGTTTGCATTGTTTTTGTTGGTGTTTTTTCTAAAATGTCTCTCAAAGGATTGAAATGTCTTTCAATAACTTTCAATGATTTTCTTACGCATTGAGGGGCTTTATTTAGCCACAAGAAATACATAATCTGCATAATTTGAAATTTAAACAACCTAAAATATCTCAACAACATAGACAAACTAACTAAAATTCAAAATTCAAACTAAATAACTTATTTTGCTAAAAGTTACTGAAGTAACTTAAAGCAAATTTCAATAGTTTTCTTGAAGAAATGTGTGGTGTAGTAAACAAACTATAGTATTTCCTTACCTTGACTTTAGGTTACACAATTGCAATTGGGTTGATACTAAGTAGGGGCTATGTTGCTCCAGTTCCGACTCTTAAAAAATGTTGATGATGCGTGTTGGATTCTATGCATTTTGGAGAATCTGACATGGGAGTGGGAGTGGAATCTTCCTAGTTTATTATTGTTTAACTCGAGAAGGTGTGCTAGTGAGGAGAAAATACAGGAAGTGCTCCAGAAAATTGTTGTTAGTTCCTTCAAGCAGTCACCATATACTCAAGTTGTCAGGCTTTTGTTTGATATGTTTGGTCTAGTCCATAAAGCTAGGCTGACTTCGCTGTTTCTCCTTGATAGCAACGTAGGAACTCTTCATAACTGTTAGGGTACCGAATCCCATCAGCTCAAAATCCCTATTTTTATTGTCACCACTCAATGATGGTCCCTCCTTTTTACTTAATTTCACTTCTGGAGGATCAATACCGGTGGTGATGAGGTGAAAGTAGAGAATTAAGATGTTGAAGATAAAATGAAGAATATATCATATGATAATTCTATTGGAAAGTTTGAAGAAATTACGTCATTAGACGTGAAGGATTATGAAAAGCAAGGGTTGATAATAGAACTACAGGAATTAGGAGAAAGTAGTTTTGAAAATTCTAGCATATAAGGGTACAACACTAGCATTTTCAAAATTACTTATCCCTAATTCCTCCAACTCTACAATCAATCCCAACTCCTCATAGTCTTTCACGACTAACAACGTGATTTCTTCCAACTTTTCAATTGAACTATTTTTGGATATATCTTCAGTTCCTCCTCAAAATTTTTAATCTCTGCTCACACCTCATCGCCACTAGTATTGATCCTCCAGAATTGAAATTAAGTGAGGGCGGGGGGGACCATCATTGAGTACTGACAATAACAATAGGTATTTTGAGATGATTGAATGGATTTGGTACCCTATCAGTTATGCAGAGTTGCTAATAGAGAAACCCTTATAGATTCTTGAATTTTTTAAGGGATATGAAACTATAAAGCAATCGAATATACTAACATTAATAGTTTAAAGGGGAAAAAATGAAATTGAAAAATCCTTTTCAATTTGAGATACGGAGGTAGTGAAAATTTAATGAAGATAAATTGGAAATTAAAAGGAAAAGAGGAAGGGGATGAGATCTGAAATCGAGAAAAAAGGGAAGAAGATGAGATCTGAAATCGAGAAAAAAGGGAAAAAGATGAGATCTGAAATCGAGAAAAAAGGGAAGAAGATGAGATCTGAAATCGAGAAAAAAGGAAAAAGATGAGATCTAAAATCGAGAAAAAAGGAAAAAGATGAGATCTGAAATCGAGAAAAAAGGAAAAAGATGAGATCTGAAATTGAGAAAAAAGAAAGAAGATGAGATCTGAAATTGAGAAAAAAGGAAGAAGACAAGATCTGAAATTGAGAAAAAAGAAAGAAGATGAGATCTGAAATTGAGAAAAAAGGAAGAAGACAAGATCTGAAATCGAGAAAAAAAGGAAAAAGATGAGATCTGAAATCGAGAAAAAAAGGAAAAAGATGAGATCTGAAATCGAGAAAAAAGGAAAAAGATGAGATCTGAAATTGAGAAAAAAGGAAGAAGATGAGATCTGAAATTGAGAAAAAAGGAAGAAGACAAGATCTGAAATCGAGAAAAGAAGAAGAAGATGAGATCTGGGATAGGGAAAAGAAAAAATTAAGGGAAAGAGAGAGAAAGGGAAGATGGGTTAAAATGAAATATGTGTTATAGCATAGATCAAGTTATAAAGGAAATGAGTTAAACGGTGGGGGACTTAATTTGACGACACGTAGTAAATTTGGTATTATTTTTTTAAAATTGGCTGATAAAATATGACGTGTTGTTAGATATGACCTTCTATACCCAATTAACACGTGGCATGAATAAGACATAGTAATAATGATCATAGCAGAAGTGGTACCTAATTTATCTGCTATAAAGACATGAACAACAAATAAATTAGAATTGCCAAGAAGAATATATTCCTAAAAAGGGAAAATAATTACAAAGATAGTGTGCTAATCAAAGTACAAGAGACAATTAGATAGTAAATGAATCGAAGGACAAGAAACTATAGGAGAAATATTAAGGCTACCGCCATGGAATGATATGCAAGAGAAATTTCTACTACCTATTAACCTTCAAACCTAATTCTTGTCTTCCACAACCTTCTATCTAAGGTCATGTTCTTGATATGGTGCCACTACATCATATCTTGTCTAATCACATCTCATCAATACTTCTTCAGCCTACCTCAATTTATGCTGAACCATCCATAACCCCTCACAATTTTAGATGAGCATATGTACTCTAATGCCTGTTTTCCTCGCGGGACAAACTGGATACATTGCCAATGTCTTTAAGGACGTCCATGCAAATTTCGGTAATTTCATTTCTGAAATTTTGGATCACAAAACAATTGTGGACTATAGCACACGAAAATTGGCAAACTCTGTGTTTACTTACTTTAGGCCTCGTATGAACTTGAAAATGCGTACATTTTCCCCGCGAGATGAACTGGGTACACTGACCACATCTCAACGGACATCCATGAAAAATTTTGGTCATTTTATTTCTTTAATACTGCATCACAAAAAATCCATATACTATAGCATACGAAAATCGACAATCTGTGTTTACCCTTTTTGGTCCTTGTTTGAACTTGAAAATGCGCTCATTTTCCCCGAGGGACGAGTGGATACATTGTCAATGTCTTAATGGACATCCATGAAAAATTTCAATCATTTCACTTTGGGAATTTGGATCACAAAATAATCCATGGACTATAGCACACAAAAATCGATAAAATCTGCGTTTACTTGCATTGGGCATCGTTAGAACTTGAAAATGCGCCCGTTTTCCAGCAGGATGAACTGGTTGCATTGCCGACGTCTTAACGGACGTCCATGAAGTATTTTGACCATTTTATTTCGAGAATTCGGATCACAAAAAATCCATGGACTATAGCATAGGAAAATTAGTAAAATCTGTGTTTACGGCTGTGGACCTCACTTGAACTTGAAAATGAGCTCGTTTTCCCCGCGAAACGAACTTGATACATTATCAACATCTTAACGGACGTCCATGAAATTTTTTGGTTTTAATCACAAAAATATCATGGACTACAGCACATGAAAATCGGTAAAATCTGCGTTTACCTATTTTGAATCTCGTTTGAACTTCAATGCGTCTGTTTTCCCACATGATTAATTGGTTACATTGCCAACGTCTTAACGGGCGCCCTTAAAAAATCTTGGCCATTTTATTTTGGAAATTTTGGATCATAAAAATTTCATGGACTATAGCACATGAAAATCGATAAAATTTACGTTTACCTGTTTTGGACCTCGTTTGAACTTGAAAACACGCCTTTTTTTCCTGCGGAATGAACTGGAGATATTGACAATGTGTTAACGGATGTCCATGAAAATATTTCAGTCATTTTTTTTGAGAATTCCGGATCATAGAATATTCATGGACGATAGCATACGAAAATTAGAAAAATATGTGCTCACCTGCTTTTGGCCTTGTTTGAACTTTAAAATGCGTTCGTTTTTCCTGAGGGACGAACTGGATACATTGTCAATGTCTTAATGGACGTCCATACAAAAATTGGTAATTTTATTTCGGGAGTTCCGACTTATAAAAAATCCATGGAGTATAACACATGAAAATCGATAAAATTTGCATTTACCTACTTTGGGACTCGTTTGAAGTTGAAAATGCGCCCGTTTTCCCTGCAAGATGAACAGGTTACATTGCCGATGTCTTAACGAATTTCCATGAAATATTTCATCCATTTTATTTCGTGAAATATGGATGTCAAAAAATCTATGGACTATAGCACACGAAAATTGATAAAATATGTGTTTACCTACTTAGGGCCTCATTTGAATTTTGAAAATGCGTCTGTTTTATCCCCGGTACAAACTAGATACATTGCCAACGTCTTAACAGACGTCCATGAAAAATTCTGGCCAGTTCGTTTCGAGAATTCCGAATCACAACAAATGCATAAGTATAGCATAGAAAAATCGATAAAGTGTTGAGATCAACTTAATGAACTAAAAATTACACATAAGAGAGCAAACACAAAAACACACTCTAAGGTGTTTGAGATCACAAAGGATTGGATTAAAAGAACTCAACTTCTATCTAATGCATATTGGAAAGGATGAAAAAAATCAGAATGCAAACGAAAAGAAACATCTTTATTAAATTGTTGATTAATCAATTCTAATGGAAATAAAATGCATATTTAATTAAACTCTAATTTTTAGTAAAAACGACTATCTAAATATTTACTCAAATTGAAAGTTAAGAAAACAATTTAAAGTATTTTAGATTTACGAAATCTGAAATAGAAGAAGTTTGAAAATTAATAAATAGTGAAGGGTCAAAATTGGGTGTCAACCTATATATATAATATTAGAACAAAAAATTACATAAATACCTTATGTGACTATTATTCCATATAAATAAAAATATAATAAGAGAAAAGAGAAAAAAATTTTAAGGAATTAATCGAATAGATCTCGAAAAAATTCTCATGATAAGATTTTTTTAGCTCAAATGAATCTCCAAGGTAACAGGTACGATCGTTTGAAATTTCACCAAATTAGAGATTGAAACTTGAAAAAGTAGTTGTAATATAGGTGAAACTTCAAATGGTCATAACTTTGGCCTCGGATGTCCTTTTAAGGCGATTTTTTTTCAATTTGGGTATTTTTTTAAGATTTGTCCGTCCAAACTGCTAATAGGTGGTTTGACCAAGTCGATTTTTCGATAAACGTCTTTTAACTCATTCAATTTTAAATTTCCCCCAATTTTGAAGAAAATTGTAATTCTTTATTGCTAAGAATCTGATAAAAGAAATTTGATTTTTGAGTTCAAAAATCTTTGATAATGCATATATGAATGTCAATTTTAATATTAGATAATTAATTTTATGATAAAGAACTTTTATCTCAAAAATTTTAAATTTTCATTTAGTTTTGTACAAGAATTTTTGTTCCTTAAATAGGTATGTGAACAAGATTTGATTAAACAAGATGGATTTGGAGTTGGAAATACCATTTTGATGCATAAGTGAAGTCCATTTTAATACCAAGCTTTTGACCGACCCGATTTTGGAAACACAATTTTAAACCCATCAAATTTTGAATTTCCCCTAATTTTGTAGAAAATTGTAATTCTTTTTTGCTAAGAATATGATAATACACAACCGGCTCCATCGATAAGGTCTTAACGGACTTCCGTGTAAATTTGGGTGAAAATGATCTCAGAATTTCGGATGACCAAAAAAGATGGTGGACTATAGCACATGAAAATCGATAAAATAGGGGGTTTACCTTCTCTGGGCTCGTTTAACCTTGAAAATGGATTGTTTTGGACGTGGTTACCAACAAGCTCCATAGATAAGGTCCTAACGAACATCCATGTAAATTCCAGGCAAAAATGATCTCAGAATTCCGCATGACCAAAAAGGATGGTGGACTATAGTACACAAAAATCAGTAAAATAGGGGATTTACCTTCTCTAGGCTCGTTTGATCTTGAAAATGGGTCATTCTGGCCGTGGTGACCAACCGGCTCAATAGATAAGGTCTTTACGGATGCCCGTGTAAATTTTGGGCTAAAATGATCTTGAAATTCCGAATGACAAAAAAAGATGGTGGACTATAACACACAAAAATTGACATAATGGGAGGGGGGTTTTACCTGATTTGGGACTCGTTTGTCCTTGAAAATGAGCCTTTTTGGCCGTGGTGACCAACCGACTCTATTGATAAGGTTTTAACGGATGGCCGCGTAAACTTTTGGTGAAAAAGATCTTGGAATTCCGGATGACCAAGAAGATGGTGGACTATAGCACACGAAAATCAGCAAAATATGGGGTTTACCTGCTCTAGACTCATTTGACCATGAAAATGGGCCATTTTGGTCGTGGTGACCAACAAGCTCCATATATAAGGTCTTAACGGACGTCCATGTAAATTTCGGGCAAAAATGATCTCAGAATTTCGCATGACCATGGTAAACTATAGCACACAAAAATCGGTAAAATATGGGGGGTTTACATGCTCTAGGGATCGTTTGACCTTGAAATGGGCCATCTAGGACGTAGTGACCAATCGACTCCATAGATAAGTCTTAAAGGGCGTCCACATAAATTTTTGGCAAAAATGATCTTGGAATTTCGGATGACAAAAAAATTTGGTGAACTATAGCACACAAAAATCTGGAAAATGAGGGGTTTACCTGCTCTGAGATCGTTTGACCTTGAAAATGGGTTGTTTTGGTCGTGGTGACTAACCGGCTCCATAGATAAGGTCTTTACGAATGCCTGTTTAAATTTTAGGCAAAAATGATTTCGGAAATTTGGATGTCCGTGTAAATTTTGTGCGAAAATGATCTCAGAATTTCAGATGACAAAGATTGTGGAATATAGCAAACAAAAAATCAGCAAAATAAGGGGCTTACTTATTTTGGGCTCGTTTGACCTTGAAAATGGGTCTTTTTGGGTATGGTGACTAACCGGCTCAATAAATAAGGTCTTAACGGACGTCCGTGCAAATTTTTGGCGAAAATGATGTAGCAATTCTTAATTCCAGTTGAGCTATAGTATTTACCTTCTTTTGGCCTCGTTTGTACTTGATAATGCGCTCATTTTCCCTTCGGAACAAACTGGATACATTGTCAATGTCTTATGGAATCCAATAAAAGTTTCGGCCATTTTGTTTTTAGAATTTCGAATCAGAAAAAATCCATGGACTATAGCACATGAAAATCGGTAAAATTTGTATTCACCTGCTTTGAGCCTTGTTCTATCTTTAATATGCGTATGTTTTCCCCTCAAGATGAACTATATACATTGCCAACATCTTAACGGACGTCCTTGAAAATTTAAACCATTTCATTTTGGCAATTTCGGATAACAAAATATACATGGACTATAGCACACGAAAATTGGAAAAAGTCTGTGTTTAAATGCTTTGGGCCTCGTTTGAAATTGAAAATGTGTCTGTTTCTCAGTGAGACGAACTTGATATATTTCCATCGTTATAACAAACATCCATGTTTGCCCATTTCATTTCGAGAGTTCCGGATCACAAAACTATGGACTATACAGCACACAAAAATTTAGCTCGCCCAGATCTCGGTTGGTACTCTCCCAGATCTTGTTCTCTCACTCGTCTCTCTCACTTTATATAAATACGAATGTATTACATTGTGTTTGTGTTTGTACAAAGCGAGAGAAAATTATATATACAAATACAAATGCATATATTTTCATCCTATACACTTATGATTATACAAATACAATCTTTCCCTGCCCAATTTTCTTGTCTTTCTCTCTTTTTTCGCTTTATACAAACGTATATTGGACCATTGATCTTTTGTATATGTATATCAAAACAGATTATACAACTATTTTCTTTTGTATATGTATAGTGAAATTATACAACTTCTTTCTTTTGTTTATGTATAGCGAAATATACATATTTATGTTTGTTATATAGTGTAATTATGAAAACTATAGCTGTAGCATACAAGTATGATTTTTATGTTTTCTATATATGAAAGTTACTCTTAATTTAAACCTCTTTTCGTTAAGATTTCAATTATTATTTTTTGAAAAATTATTTTTTTTACCTTTAGATAAACAAATTACGTGAATCAAGTTGACTATGAAATGTGCCTACGGGTTAAAATTAGTTTCGAGATTAGTTGGGATTATTAGGCGGAGTAAAGTTAGTAGAGAATGAGAGAGAGAAATTAGTAGCAGAACTTTTTATCAGAAAATAGTAGAGGATTGTTGGAAAGTTTGAAAAAATCACACCGTTAGACGTGAAGGACTATGAAGAGCAAGGGATGATCATAGAACTACAGGATTTAGGTGAAAGTAGTTTTGAAAATTCTAGCATAGATTTTTAATGTACCATATAAGGGTACAACACTAGCATTATCAAAATTACTTATCCCTAAGTCGTCCAACTCTACAATCAATCCCAACTCCTCATAGTCTTTCACATCTAACAAAGTGACTTCTTCCAACTTTTCAATAGAACTATTTTTCGATATATCTTCATTTCCTCAACATTTTTAATCTCTACTCTCACCTCATTACCATTGGTATTGATCCTCCAGAAGTGAAATTAAGTGTTTGCAGGGGGAACCATCATTCAGTGCTGACAAAAAACAATAGGTATTTTGAGATGATTGAATTGATTTGGTACCCTATCAGTTACGGAGAGTTGGTGTGGATCATCAGTGTTTTTCTTTCTTTTGAGAAAATTGAATATCAAATATTTTGATTTGGATAGGAAGTAGATGAAATTGAATTGGAAAGAAAGAGAATATCAATGAAATAGAAAAACCCTTATAGGTTCTTGAATTTTTCAGGGGATATCAAACTATAAAGCAATCAAATATACTAACATTAATAGTTTAAAGGGGAAAGAATGAAATTGGAAATCCTTTTTATTTGAGATATAGAGGCAGAGAAAATTGAAAGAAGATGAACTGGAAACTAAAAGGAAAAGACAAAGAGGATGAGATCTGAAATCGAGAAAAAAGGGAAGAAGATGAGATCTGAAATCGAGAAAAAAAGAAGAAGATGAGATCTGAAATTGAGAAAATAAAGAAGAAGAACATTAGATCTGGGATCGGGAAAAGAAAAAATTAAGGGAAAGAGAGAGAAAGGGAAGATGTGTTAAAATGAAATATGTGTTATAGCATAGATCAAGTTATAAAGGAAATGAGTTAAACGGTGGGGGACTTAATTTGATGACACATATTAAATTTGGTATTTAATTTTATAAATATATTGGCTAATAAAATATGACGTGTTGCTAGATATGACCTTTTATACCCAATTAACCCGTGGCATGAATAAGCTATAGTAATAATGATCATAGCAAAAGTGGTGCGGAATTTATTTGCTATAAACACATCAGCAACAAATAAATGAGAATTGCCAAGAGAAAATGTAAACCTAAAAACGGAAAAGAACTACAAAAATAGTGTGCTAATCAAAGTACAAGAGACAAGTAGATAGAAATGAACCTAATTCTTGTCTTCAACAACCTTTTATCTAAGGTCATGTTCTTGATATGGTACAACTACATCATATCTTGTCTAATCACATCTCCTCAATACTTCTTCGGTCTACCTCAATCTATCTTGAAACCATCTGTAACCCCTCACACTTTTACATGAGCATGTGTGTACCAATGCCCGTTTTCCCCGCAGGACGAACTCTATACATTGTCAACGTCTTAATAGACGTCCATGAGAATTTTGGTCATTTCATTTCGGGAATTGTTTGGATCACAAAAAAATTATGGGCTATACCACATGAAAATCGGCAAAATCTACATTTACTTGCTTTGGGCCTCGTATGAACTTTAAAATATGTTTATTTTCCCTGTGGGATAAATTGGGTACATTTAAAATGTCACGCGCCGAGCTACCCCCGAGACGCGGACACGGAACCTAGGACCACAAGTGATCCCAAGATAACCCTGCTGGCATGACCATGAGCATACTAAAGAATATATATTGATGCAGAAACTAAATCATAATTTAAACTGAAAATATAGGGAATACTCATATTCTATAACTGAGATATTTGAAAACAATGAGTCTAATACAAAGAAAATATTAACTCAACACTAAGCTGAAACTAAGTATGTCTGAAAATAGCATTTAAACTGGACTAGAAATACTAGGACAAACCCCAGCTAAATCTAGCAAAAACTGAAACTAAATGACTAAAATACTGAAATGAAACTCATGACTGTTGTCCTCGAAGAATGAGGACTCACCACTGAATCTGCTGAACTGGAGACCGAAAATTGATCTATGCATGATCTGGATGCTGAAAACCTGAACCTACATCACGAGAAAATGAAGCACACGTATGCGTCAGTATTTGAAGGGTACTGAGCATGTAAGATAGGATAAAGCTGAAATAAAACATAACTGAACAAACACAAAAGCAAGTATATAAAAATCTGAACATGATGTACTGAATTCTGAGCTAACCGAATGCAATGACCAATTTATAACATTCTGATACTGAATACTAGATATACTGATAAATAGTCAATGTAAAAGAGTCTAACTGAACTGTGGGAGATACTAATAACCGATAATAAACCAAATGAGCTAAATGTAGAGTTCGATGTATACGCCCCATCGAGAGGACCCAATATACCATGATCACCGAACTGATTGCCTACAGAAGGGACTTACAACCTACGTGGCTAGTAGTTTTGGGACTAATATGCTAAACCCTAGTCCAACTTAGTATTATGCTACTACCATTGATTTATGTAGTTAACTGATAATGTCTGAATTTCTATAAAATAGTGGATAGCTCAAAGTTGAACATACAAACTAAGAATTCAACATTTAATCTGGTAATGATGCATTAATAATTGAGGCATGTATAACTGGATAACTAAAATATCTGACCTACAGGTGCAATTCAAGAACTAAGAAATACATAGGTAGGGTTCTGAAATTCATGCAATAATCTAACTAATAACATGGAAATCTGATTTGGAACATATAACTAATTAATTCATGAAGTTTTGTTGAAGTTCTAGAGACACTAGGTTTAATCATGATATGAGAATAAAAAATCTGACTGAAAACTAGGAATCTAATGGGTGAAAGGAACCCACTAGTGAAATCCCACATACCTGGTGATGAAATCAACGGAGAAATACTTATATTTCGGGGTTTGAACTGATAGAACCTTGTTGCGTTCTTGAACTAGGGTTGTTGACCTTTTTCTCATTTCTTGCTTCTAATTTTTTATGTTTTTTATTAATGATTTGACTTCGTTAAGTTTTAGTTATGTTTCTAGGCTTAAACTGACTAAATTCTAATGATTTAGGATCAAAATGACGTATCTTAAGGTTTAAACGAAGTGGGAAAAGACCAAAAGACCCGTGAGTTAATTGCTGTCGGATCAAACGACGGCCTGGACAGACGATCCGTCGTTCCATCGACGGTCCGTCATTTGGGACCGTAGGTATGGTCTGTTCGACATGACTTTACTAAAACGAGAATAACTTTTTACTCTGAGCTCTAATTTTAGCAAGTTTGGTGGATATGGAAACCTAATTCAATTATCTATCTGTTGATATGTCATGGGACACCTAATTCATTTTGTGCTAAGAGTTATGATCAATTGAAGTTGACTCAACTGCATTTCCCCCTAAATTGTCTGCAAATTTCCATCTACGGTCGTTGATGGCCACCGTTGGTTGCACCTGCAGGTTTTCTAAAAAATTGGTTTTTGGTCTGTTTTGGATATGAGGTGTTACTAAAAATGTCTTAACGGACGCCCACAAAAAAGTTTGGTCATTTCATTTTAGAAATACTGCATCACAAAAAATCCATGGTTTATAGCACACGAAAATCTGCAAATTTGCATTTCTTGTTATGGACCTCGTTTGAACTTAAAAATGTGTCTGTTTTTCTCGCAGAATGAATTGGATACATTGTCAATGTAGTAATGGACGTCCATGAAAATTTCCGATGATTTCATGTCAGGAGTTCAGGATAACAAAAAATTCATGGACTATTATAACAAATGAAAATCGGCAAAATCTGTGTTTACCTTCTTTAGGCCTCGTTTGAACTTAACAATACGTCAGTTTTCCCGGCGGGACAAACTAGATATATTTTCAACGTCTTAATGGACATCTATGAAAAAATTTCGTTCGTGAATTCCAAATCACAAAATATTTATGGATTATAGCATGTGAAAATCAATAAAATCTACATTTATCTACATTGGGCCTCGTTTGAACTTGAAAATGCATCTATTTTCTCCGTAGAATGAAATGAATACATTGCCAATGTCTTAATGGACATCCATGAAAAATTTCAGTTATTTTATTCCAGAAATTTCATATCACAAAAAATTAATGGACTATATCACATGAAAATTGGTAAAATATGTATTTACCTGCTTTGGGCCTCGTTAAAACCTTAAAACACTCTCATTTTCCCCGCGGGATGAACATTAAAAATGTCTCAATACACGTTCATAAAAAGTTTTGGTCATTTCGTTCAAGAATTCTGGATCACAAAAATCCATGGATTATAACACACTAAAATTGGTAAAATATGCGTTACCTGCTCTGGGCCTCGTTTGAACTTAAAAATGAGTCTATTTTTCCTGCTGGATGAACTGGATACATTGTCAACGTCTTAACGGACGTCCATGAAAATTTTTCGCCATTTAGTTTCGGAAATTATGGATCACAAAAAATCCTAGCATACAAAAATTGGCAAAATTTGTATTTACCTACTTTGACCTCGTTTGAACTTGAAATGTGTATGTTTCCTATCGGGACGAACTGGATATATTGTCAACGTCTTAACGGACGTTCATAAAAAATCTCGACCATTTCATATTGGAAATTCCGGATCACAAAAAATACATTGATTTAGTGCACGATAATCGGCAAAATCTGCGTTTACCTGTTTTGGGCCTCGTTTGAGCTTGAAAATTAACTTTTTTCTCCCACAAAATGTATCAAATACATTGCAAACGTCTTAATGGACGTCTATAAAAAATGTTGGTCGTTTAACTTTGAAAATTCTGGATCACAAAAATCCATAGACTAAAGCACATGATAATCGGCAAAATCTGCATTTACCTGCTTTGGGCCTCATTTGTGTTTGAAGATATGACTTTTTCCCCCGCAAAATGAACTGGATATATTGTCAATGTCGTAACGAAATTGGATACATTGTCAACGTCTTAATAGACATCAATGAAAAATTTCACTCATTTTATTTCGGGAATTCCAAATCATAAAAAATCAAAAAAATATAAAACACGCAATAAGCAAAATATGTAATTACCTTCTTTGGGTCTCGTTAAAACTTTAAAATGTTATCATTTTCCCAGCAGGACAAACTAGTTACGTTGTCAACGTCTTAAAGGACGTCCATGAAAAATTTAAGTCATTTTGTTTCAGGAATTCTGGATCACAAAAAATTCATAGGCTATAGCACACTAAAATCAGCAAAATATGTGTTGACCTGCTTCAGGCCTCGTTTAAATTTGAAAAATCATTATTTTTCTTGCGGGACGAACTGGATACACTGTCAACGTCCTAACGAACATCCATGAATATTTTTTGCCCATTTCATTTCTGGAATTCTGGATCACAAAAAATCCATTAACTATAGCATACGAAAATTGGCAAAATATGATTTACCTACTTTGCGCCTCGTTTGATCTTGAAAACGCATCTGTTTACCCCACGGGACAAACGTCTTAACGAACGTCCATGAAAAATCTCGGCCATTTCATTTTGAGAATTTCGGATCACAAAAAGTTCATGGACAATTGTAACAACCTTATAAATGGATATGCTAAGTAATGCTTAATGTGTCTAGAATGCCTACGATTAGACCGGGTTCACACGGATTGATGCGCGTAGAACCATACCTCTGAACCCTTACGACATCCAAGCCAACTAACTTGGGGAGTTAGTTGAGCTAGGAAAAGTTGGGTCTAGCCAGGTAGGGCTCCCGAATATGAAGATTCACTCGGATGAGTCTTTACCAAACTTAAAAAGGGGAAATCTTAAGTTTGGAGGGACTAGGGGTAAAATGGTCTTTTTCAAGGCTAAGCATAGTACCGTAATTACCCTAAATATGTAGAGAGGGCCGAAATTTCCCTTTTAGCAAAATCTTGCTCCACCCGGGTTCGAACCTAGGTGGGAGCAATGATTTAATTTGTTTTATTTAAATTGGTAAATTAATTTAATTAATTAATATTTAATAGCTAATTTAAGAAAAAGGAAAATCTGATTTTAATTATTAATTATTATTTATTAATTAAGATATTTTATTTGACTAAGTCTTGCCTAAAAGTCCTAGTTCTAAGAGAACACTACCTCACATCTCTCTCTCTCTCTCTCACGCCTATCTATCTATTTCTCACGTCTGCTTCTCTCTCAATTTCACGTTTTTCTCTCTACTTAACAAAGCAGAAAACAAAAAAAAAAGTTTTTCACACTTGAAGAACTTACAAAAATACAAACGAACAAGTTAATCTAAGAAACGAAAAGTTAACGAAATTTATAGTCGGATAAGGTGTGAGATTTGTTGGTGGACGTGAATTGGTGGTGGTTTTTGGGCATCAAGTTCAAGTGTTGAAAGACGTGAAATCAGGTATGGGTTTTCTTACTCTTGGTCCCTTTCCCAAGAGACCCTTAGGACTCAGATGAATCAATTCCGAAAACTAGGGTTGTTCCCCATTGCATGTCCCTGTCACTAGCTCCCATTGATTCGTAGGTTGGGTATGTTTGCTGGTAGAAATTAGGGATGTAATGTGTTTTCGTGATGATCATGTTCATGTATGTGTGTTCAGATTTATGTGATTATTGAAGTATGTTTTCCAAAACTATGTGATAAGTATGTGTGCTGCCGTGTGTGCTGCCGTGGCTCTTGGACACGGATTGGAGCATGGAAATAACATGTTTTATGGTTGTATTTCACGTGCACAAACTTGTATAAATCGTGATGTTCATATGAAGTATAATGTGGCTGATTTGAGTGGAAAACTATTAGCTAAATGATTCACGAAATGCCCTAAGGATTTACTCTAAATGTTGATAAAAATGAGCTGAAAAATGTAACCCAAATTTCCAGCACCTTGATGTTAGTTTCGGCCAAGCTAAGTTGTTTAATATGCTATGTAAAATGAATTAAAATAAGTGAGGTCACTGAGGATCGAACCCATGACCTCACCATGTTAAAAATTATAGAAAAATAAAGTGAGTTAAAATAATGTGGCATGTGGGATTCGAACCCGTGTGCCTTGACCGTAAATGAAAAAATAAAAATAAAAATAAGAATGAGGTGTGTGGGGTTCGAACCCACAACCTCTCGACCAAACATGAGGGAAAAATTAAAAGAAGAATAAGAATGAGGTATATGGGAATCGAACCCACAACCTCTCGACCGAATAAAAGAAATTAAGGAGAAAAATAAAGTGGGGTTGTGGGGTTTCGATCCCACATCCTCTCGGTCAATACGAAAAAGATTAAGGAAAAGGAAAAAGAAAATAAAAGAAAATGAAGTTGTGGGGGATCAATCCCACATCCTCTCGGTCCCAAAACAAAATAAAGAAAAGGAGAAAATAAGGGAAAAGAAGTGTAGGCGTTGGGCTCGATCTCGGGTCCCCAAGCCGAGTGGATTAAGTTTAAATAAATAAAAACGTAAGTGATGTCCAAGGGATTTGAAATCGGGTTCCCTTGCCCAATTCCGTATTGACACATAAGTCATACGTGGATAAATGTTCAAAAGAATGCTACCTACATAGATCGAAATTGAGATATTGGCATACATACAAGATGGATAAGTCTTGTACCACATAATCTTAGGAAGATAAGAATCACTTAAACGAACTATGAATGAAACCTCATGGCTTGTATGTATAGACTCATAAGTCTAGCATACGTTTAAAAGTAAGTGAACCTAAGATGTATGTAATGAAACGATGTAACCCTAGAAGGGTTAAGTAATAGTGTGAAACATATTAAATGGCCAAGTGCATCGGCATATGATGAAATTAACATTCACGTAAAGGGGTGAGTAATTATGAAAAGCAAATGTGCCAAAGTTAATGAATGAGGTGACAATATGATAAGAGGCTAATGTGAAAGATGAGAGAAATATCAATGAGCCTACGTAGATGTTATCAAAACGTACTCACCTATGAGAGTGTAAAGTTAATGAAGAGACCACTCTCTATGAACACTCTAATGAAAGTATTGAAGTTAATGCATACTTAATACTAATTATGATATGAGAAATCATCTAATGAGCTATGATGTCCTCATACTAGAAGCCAACTTCCATGATGTATGAGTTGAATGTAATGGAACTTTATACTGAGAACCGATAGGCTAGCTATGAGCAATGATGCCTTCCTTTCAGGAAGGGAGGAGGTTCACGTAACTCTCATGAGATGAGACTGTCCGGCATGTCGGGTATGGGTCTCCTTATATCTCCTATTCTTTGAACCTATCTGCCAATATAGGGATCTAACAGGGTTCAATTCCCTATATACGCTAGCATGTTTTGGTTCACCTTGGCCGGTGATTCCACTTCTTTTCGGTGTGGGGATGACACACTGGATTTCATGATGCTCACATGATCTATGTCGGTTAAGGTTAAACTTCCCAAAAAATGAATGAGGCCAGCCTCAAATGATGCACATAATGAAATGAACGATACCGAAAGTGTTAGGATAGGATAATCAAGAGGTGAGCTAGACTCAAGTAATGACACTAGGTTATTCTTGATCATTGCACAGCAAACCCGATGAGAGTCTTAAACTACATCCTAGGTATGACTAGTGGTTGCACTAGTATATGAATGAATAAAATGAAATACGTATGAATGAATGAAACAGACTCTTTGTTTGCTAAAGAAGGCTCCCTAGTCGAGGTCCCATATATTTAGCCCTCATTTTGGGAAGTCTTAATGTCAAGTCCATGATTCCAAGGTCTCATGGCATATGAACGAATGATATGAAATATGTTATGTGCTATATGCAATATGTTATGTGCTATATGTAATATGTTATGTGTTGTATACAATATGATACGTATGATGATGCATGCTAATCTCATGGCATGACTTTCCTAATCCAATTTTTCAAGTCCACTGACTTTCCTAATCCAAATTTGGCAAGCTCACTGACTTTCCTAATCCAAATTTGGCAAGTCCACTTGTTGTTAGGAAAGAGCTATTCTTACTCATGCATGTCCTTGGTGTGTGCTTGAATATGCCCATACTTAGTACAAGTGTGTACTAATCCCATACAATATCTACTTTTAGGTGCAGGCACAAGTGGATGTTAGAGCTTACAGTACGACGTTGCAGCTATCCGGACGTGGAGCTTTCATCCGGATTTGGTAGGCCCTCATGCTTTTGAGGATGTCTACTGTTATTATCTAGCTTAGATATAAGCTTTAGATAGTGGAGCATGTTCCACTAGTGTTTCATTTCCACTTTTATTTCAGACCTTTGTATTGGTGTCGTTTTGGAAAAAATACGTTTAATGCAATTATGAACTATTTCTTTCATTTGATGATCTTAATATTAGATGGTTGATTGTGAACATTTATGAGTTTAAGTATAATGTCTTATATGAATGTTAAGTAACAAATATTTCAAATTTTCCGCTAAAATTAACCTAGATGAAGTAATGATGACGTATGTAGGCTTGTCTGCGAGCTCTGAGAGGTCAACGACGCCGGTCTTGTCTGGGGTCTAAATTCCGTTCGTGACAACTATAGCACAAGAAAACGGCAAAATTTGTTTTTACCTGCTTTGGTTCTTGTTTGAACTTGAAAATATGCTCTTTTTTTTCCCATGTAATGAACTCGATACTTTCCCAACGTCTTAATGGACGTCCATAAAAATTTCAAATGTACAAAATGTGTTTGTGTATAAAGTGATAATTTTTTTTGTATATATATACATATACTTTCGTTCTCCTCTCTCCCATCTCGCAGATTTCGTTTGTCACTCTCCCATATCTCGCTCACTCACTCGCCTCTCTCACTTTATACAATCACAAATGTATACATTATGTTTATATTTGTATAAAGCGAGAGAAAATTATATATAAATATAAATGCATATATTTTCGTCCTATACACTTATGATTATACAAATACGATCCTTCCCTTCCCAATTTTCTTTTGTCTTTCTCTCTTTCTCGCTTTATTCAAACACGGATTATACCGTTGATCTTTTGTATATGTATACCAAAAAATATTATACAACTGCTTTCTTTTTTATATGTATAGCGAAATTACACAACTACTTTCTTTTGTTTATGTATAGCGAAATATACATATTTATGTTTGCAATATAGTGTAATTATACAAACTATAGTTATAACATACAAATATGATTGTTATGTTTTCTATATGTGAAAGTTACTCTTAATTTTAACCTCTTTTCGTTAAGATTTCAATGATTATCTTTTGAGTTATCAATTTTTTTTACTTTTAGATAAACATATTGCATAAATCAAGTTGACTCCAAAACGGGCCTTTGGATTAAGATTAGTGTCGAGATTAGTTGGGATTAATAGGCGGAGTAAAGTTAGTAGAGAGAGAAAATTTGGTAGCGGAACTTCTTTCCATTGATGAAGATAAGGTGTTCGACGAACATACAATAGTGAGTTATGAAATTCTTGTTCTTAACATAGTTGTCCACGAGGTATAAATGTAGCTTTGTTTAATAAATGTCCTAAATGGGATACATGAGGTTTTCTAGTTCATTTTCCTAGCAAAGTTACTGTAAATGTTGAACTTGAGTATGTGAATTGTTGCAATTGTATATATCCATTTGATGGTGTCTTTATGACATCACACTATTGCTTGTTTGTATTTTTTTGTTAGTTTTTTTTTTAAAAAAAAATGTCTCTCAAAGGATTGAAATTGTCTTTCAATAGTTTTCAATGATATTCTTAAGCATTAAGAGGCTTTTTTTAGCCCACAAGAAATACATAATTCTGCATAATTTGAAATTTAAACAACCTAAATATCTCAACAACATAGACAAACTAACTAAAAATTCAAAATTCAAACTAAATAACTTGTTTTGCTAAAAGGTAATACAGTAACTTAAATCAAATTTCAACAGTTTTCTTGAAGAAATGTGTGGGGTTTTAAACAAACTAGAGTGTTGCCTTACCTTGACTTTAGGTTACACAACTGCAATTAGGTTGATATTAAGTAGGAGCTATGTTGCTTTAGTTCTGACTCTTCAAAAATGTTGATGATGCGTGTTGGATTCTCTAAAAATAGTGCATTTTGGAGAATCTGACATGGGTGTGGCAACAATTTTTGGAAAGTCTTGAGTAACAGAGGGTAGGAGTGGAATCTTCCTAGTTTCTTATTGTCTAACTCGAGAAGGTGTGCTAGTGAGGAGAAAATGCATGAAGTACTCCAAGCAATTGTTTTAAGTTCCTCAAAGCAGTCACCATATACTCAAGTTGTTAGGCTTTTGTTTGATATGTTTGGTCTAGTCCATAAATCTAGGCTGACTTTGTTGTTTATCCTTGATAGCAACGCAGGAACTCTTCATAACTGTTAGGGTACCAAATCCCATCAGCTCAAAACCCCTATTGTTATTGTCACCACTCAATTATGGTCCCTCCTCCTACTTAATTTCACTTCTGGAGTATTAATACCGATGGTGATGAGGTGAAAGTAGAAATGTTGAGAGAAAATGAAGAATATATTAGAAAATAATTCAATTGGAAAGTTTGAAGAAATCACGTCATTAGATGTGAATGTCACGCCCCGAGCTACCCCCGAGACGCGGACACGGAACCTAGGACCACAAGTGATCCCAAGCTAACCTTGCTGGCATGATCATGAGCATACTAAAGAATAAACTAATGCGGAAACTAAATCATAATTAAATCTGAAAAGATGGGGAATACCCATATTATATAACTGAGATATTTGAAAACAATGAGTTTAATACAAAAGAAATATTAACTCAATACTAAGCTAAATCTAACTATGTCTGAAATAAACCTTTGACTGACTAGAAATACTGGGACAAGCCCCATCTAAATCTAGCAAAAACTGAAACTAAATGACTAAAGACTGAAATGAAACTCATGAATGTTGTCCTCTGAGAATAAGGACTCACCACTGAATCTGCTGATCTGGAGATCGGGAAATCGATCATGCGTGATCTGAATTCTGAGAACCTGAACCTACATCACGAGAAGATGTAGCGTACGTATGCGTCAGTACTTGAAAGGTACTGAGCATGTAGGATTGAATAAAGCTGAAATAAAACATAACTGAACAAGCACAAAAACAAGTATAATAATTTGAACATGATATGCTGATATCTGAGCTAAATGGATGCAATGACCAATTTATAACATGCTAAAACTGAATACTGAATATACTGATAAATGATCAATGCAGAGAGTCTGATTAAACTGTGGGAGCTACTAATAACCGATAATAAAACCACATGAGCTAAATGTGGAGTCCGATGTATACGCCCCATCGTGAGGACCCAATATACCCTGCCAAAGGTATAAAGGCATGCTGGCGTGATCCCTAAACTGATTGCCCACAGAGGGGACTTACAACCTACTTGGCTAGTAGTTCTGGGACTATTGAGTACGTTAAACCCTAGTCCAACTCGGTATTATGCTACTACCAATGAATTCTGTAAATTAACTGGTTATGTCTGAGTTTATGTAAATACTGGATAGCTCAAAACTGAACATGCAAACAGAGAATGTAACAATTAATCTGGTAATTATGCATTTATAACTGAAGCATGTATATCTCAAGTGTCTGTAATATCTGACCTAGCATGTGTAATTCAAGAACTAAAGAAATACAAAGCTAGGGTTCTGAAATTCATGTGATAATCTGAGTAATAACATGATAATTTGATTATGAACATATATTTAACTAAATCATGAAGTTCTATCAAAAATCTAGAAACCTTAGGTTTAACCATGATAAGAGAATCAAGAACTGACTGAAAACTAGGGAACCAATGGGTGAAAGGAACCCACTAGTGAAATCCCACATACCTGGTGATGAAATCCACGGAAAAATACTTAAGTTTCGGGGCTGGAACTGCTGGAGCTTGTGACGTTCTTGAACTAGGGTTCTTTAGATTTTTCTCCTCTCTTGCTTCTAATTTTCTAAGTTTTGATTTAATGATTTGACTTGGATATGTTTTAATTATGTTTCTAGGCTTAAACTGACTAAAATATGATGATTTAGGGTCAAAACGACGTAACTTGGGGTTTAAAAGGAGTGGGAAAGGTCAAAAAGACCCCTGGGAAAGTTGTTGTCAGACCAAACGACGGCCAGGACTGACGGTCCGTCGTCTGACCGATGCCCCGTCGTTGGGTCTGTCGACTGGCCTATTCGATAGGCCTTTACTAAAATGGGTATAACGTTTTACTCGGAGGTTTGATTTTAGCAATATTGGTGGCTATGGAAAGATAATTTAATTATATATCTGTTGGTAGGTCATGAAACACCTAATTCATTTTGTGCTAAGAGGTATGACCATTTGAAGTTGACCCAACTGAATTTCCCCTTAACTGTCTGCAAATTTTCCACCTACGGACCGTGCTGGTCATCCGTAGCTCTTGTCAGAGAGTGGGTGAAGGGAGTCTTGATCGATGGTCATGGACTACGGACCGTCGTCTGACCTACGGACCGTAAGTCCGTCTGTCGTCCATGACTTAATTAATTTTTCTATGGGTGAAGGGAGTCTTGATCGACGGTCACGGACTACGTACCGTCGTCCAAGACTTAACCAATTTTTCTGGGCTGAAATTTTTGAGAGTTTCTGATCCCATCGACGGTTGTGCAGGACGGACTGTGGGTCAGGCTACGGTCCGTCGAGGGCACCGTTGATTGCACCTGTAGATTTATTTTTTTTGTAAATCTGGTTTTTGGTCTGTTTTGGCTACGGGGTGTTATAGTGAAGGACTATGAAGAGCAAGGATTGATAATAAGACTAGAGGAATTAGGAGAAAGTAGTTTTGAAAATTCTAGAATAGTTTTTTGATGTACCATATAAGGGTACAACACTAGCATTTTCAAAATTACTTATCCCTAATTCCTCCAACTCGACATTCAATCCTATCTCCTCATAGTCTTTCACGTCTAACGACGTGATTTCTTCCAACTTTTCAATAGAACTATTTTTTTATATATCTTCACTTCCTCCTCAACATTTTTTAATCTCTGCTCTCACCTCATTACCACTGGTATTGATCCTTCAGAAGTGAAATTAAGTGGGGCAGGGGGGAACCATCATCGAGTGATGATAATAACAATAGGTATTTTGAGATGATTGAATGGATTTGGTTCCCTATCAGTTACGGAGAGTTGTTGCGGATCATCAGTGTTTTTCTTTCTTTTGAGAAAATTGAATATCAAATGTTTTGATTTGGGATAGGAAGTAGATGAAATTGAATTGGAAAGAAAGAGAATATCAATGAAATAGAAAAACCCTTACAGGTTATAGAATTTTTCAGGGGTTGTGAAACTAATATACTAACATTAATAAATTAAAGGGGAAAGATTGAAATTGGAAAATCCTTTTCAATTTGAGATATAGAGGTAGACAAAGCTGAAAGAAAATGAACTGGAAACTAAAAGGAAAAGAGGAAGAGGATGAGATCTGAAATTGAAAAAAAGGGAAGAAGATGAGATCTAAAATTGAGAAAAAAGAAGAAGATGAGATCTGAAATTGAGAAAAAAAGAAGAAGATTAGATATGGGATAGGGAAAAGAAAAAATTAAGGGAAAGAGAGAGAAAGGGAAGATGGTTTAAAATGAAATATGTGTTATAGCATAGATCAAGTTATAAAGTAAATGAGTTAAACGGTGGGGGACTTAATTTGACGTCACATATTAAATTTGGTATTTAATTTTATAAAAAAAATTGGTTTATAAACCATAGTCATAACGATCATGGCAAAAGTGGTACCTAATTTATCTGCTATAAAGACATCACGACAAATAAATTGAGAAATTAACATAAGATGATAGATTCCTAAAAAGGAAAAATAACAACAATAAAATAGTGTGGTAATGAAAGCACAAGAAATAAATAGATAGTAAAAGAATAGAACTGTAAGAACTATAGGAGAAATACTAGGGCTACCGCTATGGAATGATATGCAAGAGAACATTCTACTACCTATTAACCTTCTAACCTAATTCTTGTCTTCCACAACCTTCTATCTAAGGTTGTGTCTTTGGTAAGCTATGATACGATTGCATCATGTTTTGTCTAATCACCTTTTCTCAATACTTCTACCTCTATCTATCATGAAACCATTCATAACCCCTCACACTTGTACATGGGCATATGTGCATTTCCTCTTCATATGCTTAAATAATCACAGTCTCGCTTCATGCATCATGTCCTCTATTGAGACCACTCCTACCTTATTTCAGTCAGTCTATATCTTTATGTAAGATTTGTACCAAACCTTATGTTATCATGTAGGTTTGCTGAGGTTTATAATAAACAGTACAACTTTTAGTAAGTGTTATCTGTATGTCTGTCCATCTGCATTTTTTTCTAATAAACGTTGATTATATTTCTTTATGTTATTTGTACCAATAACTGGTTTATGAATGAGTGCTCTTGGAATATCCCATGACAAATATAGCAGAATAAGCTATGTATAATAGACCCTTCCGACCCTTTTCCGGACTAGTACATAGGAGGAATCCCCTTTTAAGAGTTCTTGTCCTAGATTCATCCATCAAACGAGCCATGTATAAAATGCATAATCTTGACTAGAAAGGGATATTAAAAAAAAAGGTCCATCTTTATTACTATGAACTGTGTTTTTTTCTTATGGCTAAACACAATTGCAAAATTTAATACAAATCTAGTGAAGTAGGTTTAAACTCCACTGCACAGAGTTCATACCATAGCCTCAAAGTTTCTTAATACAAATTTATGGAAAATTTAATGTTCAGAATTGCCTTCCAACACAAATGCATTCATCTTTTAATCTCTTTCCTTCAATTCTCTAATCCACAAAGCCAGTCCACATACATAATCTTGTGCTCTGTGTCCTTCTCAGGCAAGATGCAGTATAAAAAGAAGTCCCCTAGCACCGTATTCTTCCTCAAAAAGAGGCAGCAAAAGTAGTACGAGTATAAAATCATGCGTACTCCATAAGCATCACAGGCCTACCAACCAGAGTTAATAGTTATGACATACGGAGGATGTTATAAACTTTGCACTCAGAAAATGTCCCTGCAGTTCAATATAAGATAGTCAATGCAAAGCAAAACAATAATAAAAATGCAACACAATAAAATGCAATGCTAATGACTCTACTAGCATACACTCCACAGAAAATGTTGTGAGGTGGGACCCATGGAGGGACCCGTGAGGTCTATATACCCTACCTAGACTCGAACTAAGACTTTTGTCGATCAATAAATTTACTTTCAAGTCAAGCCCTTAGACCACATTTCACCACTATAAACATATTGTTTTCTATACAATATCAATCTTGACAATTCAACACCTCATATGTGATAAATTACCCGAAATTGAGTAAAACTTGACAATGATGTAATCTCAAATCATAAAACAAGTCATCACCCGAGTTGAGTTTGGGAAAAGTAATCAATAACCTACCTTGAAAGTCGAGCAACGTGCCACACATAAATGCACATAGACATATATTTAAAGAACTTCTCTTAGTAGCATCACAATTCAATTATAAGGGAGGAATTTTATCCTTGATAGCAACGCAGGATCTCTTCGTAACTGTTAGGATACCGAATCACATCAACTCAAAATCTCTATTGTTATTTGTTACCACTCAATGATGGTCGGTCCCTCCCCCTACTTAATTTCAATTCTCGAGGATCCATACCGGTGTTGAGGAGGTGAGAGCAGAGATTAAAAATGTTGAGGAGAAAATAAAGAATCTATCCAAAAAATAGAACTATTTTTTGATATATTCTTCACTTCGTCATCATCTTTTTTAATCTCTACTCTACCTCATCACCACCGGTATAAATTCCCCAGAAGTGAAATTAAGTGGGGCAGGGGCCAACCATCATTGAGTTGTGCCAATAACAATAGAGATCTTGAGATGATTGAATGGATTTGGTAGCCTAATAGTTACGAAGAGTTGCTGCAGGTCATCAGTGTTTTTCTTTCTTTTGAGAAAATTAAATTAGAAAGAAAGAGAATATCAATAAGATTAAAAAAAAACTTATAGGTTCTTGATTTTTTCAGGGGATATGAAACTGGAAAGCAATCGAATATACTAACATTAATAAATTTAGCGGGAATAAATGAAATCGGGAAATCCTTTTCATTTCTCAACTTTTTTGAGATATGGAGGCAGAGAAAATTGAAAGAAAATGAATTGGAAATTAAAAGGAAAAGAGGATAAGATCTGAAATTGAGAAAAAAAACGTAGTAGATGAGATCTGAAATTGAGAAAAAGGAAGAAGATGAGATCTGAAATTGAGAAAAAAGGAAGAAGATGAGATCTGAAATTGAGAGAAAGGGAAGAAGATGAGATCTAAAATTGAGAAAACGGGGAAGAAGATGAGATCTGAAATTGAGAAAAAGAGGAAGAAGATGAGATCTCAAAATTGAAAAAAAAAATGAGATCTGAAATTGTGCAAAAGGGAAGAAGATAAGATCTAAAATTGAGAAAAATGGGCGGAAGATGAGATCTGAAATTGAGAAAAAGGAAGAAGATGAGATCTAAAATTGCGAAAAGAAAAACCTTAGGGGAAGCGAGAGATAGGGAAGATGGGTTACAATGAAATCGGTGTTATAGCATAGATCAAGTTATAAAGAAAATGAGTTAAACGATGTGGGACTTAATTTGACGACACATAGTAAATTTGGTATTATTTTTTAAAATTGGGTAATAAAATATGACGTGTTGTTGAATATGACCTTTTATACCCAATTAACATGTGGCATGAATAAGTCATAGTAATAACGATCATAGCAAAAGTGGTTCCTAATTTATCTGCTATAAAGACATCACGACAAATAAATTGAGAAATTAACATAAGATGATAGATTCCTAAAAAGGAAAAATAACAACAATAAAATAGTGTGGTAATGAAAGCACAAGAAATAAATAGATAGTAAAAGAATAGAAGTTCAAGAACTATAGGAGAAATACTAGGGCTACCGATATGGAATGATATGAAAGAGAACATTCTACTACCCATTAACCTTCTAACCTAATTCTTGTCTCCCACAACCTTCTATCTAAGGTTGTGTCTTTGGTAAGCTACGATACGATTGCATCATGTTTTGTCTAATCACCTTTTCCCAATACTTCTACCTCTATCTATCATGAAACCATTCATAACCCCTCACATTTGTACATGGGCATATGTGCATTTCCTCTTCATATGCTTAAATAATCACAGTCTCGCTTCATGCATCGTGTCCTCTATTGAGACCACTCCTACCTTATTTCAGTCAGTCTATATCTTTATGTAAGATTTGTACCAAACCTTATGTTATCATGTAGGTTTGTTGAGGTTTATAATAAACAGTGTAGCTTTTAGTAAGTGTTATCTGTCTGTCTGTCCATCTGCATTTTTCTCTAATAAACGTTGATTATATTTCTTTATGTTATTTGTACCAATAACTGGTTTATGAATGAGTGCTCTTGGAATATCCCATGACAAATATAGCAGAATAAGCTATGTATAATAGACCCTTTCGACCCTTTTCCGGACTAGCACATAGGAGGAATCCCCTTTTAAGAGTTCATGTCCTAGATTCATCCAACAAACGAGCCATGTATAAAATGCATAATCTTGACTTGAAAGGGATATTAAAAAAAAGGTTCATCTTTATTACTATGAACTGTGTTTTTTTCTTATGGCTAAACACAATTGCAAAATTTAATACAAATCTAGTGAAGTAGGTTTAAACTCCACTGCACAGAGTTCATACCATAGCCTCAAAGTTTCTTAATACACATTTATGGAAAATTTAATGTTCAGAATTGCCTTCCAACACAAATGCATTCATCTTTTAATCTCTTTCCTTCAATTCTCTAATCCACGGAGCCAGTCCACATACATAATCTTGTGCTCTGTGTCCTTCTCAGGCAAGATGCAGTATAAAAAGAAGTCCCCTAGCACCGTATTCTTCCTCAAAAAGAGGCAGCAAAAGTAGTACGAGTATAAAATCATGCGTACTCCATAAGCATCACAGGCCTACCAACCAGAGTTAATAGTTATGACATACGGAGGGTGTTATAAACTTTGCACTCAGAAAATGTCCCTGCAGTTCAATATAAGATAGTCAATGCAAAGCAAAACAATAATAAAAATGCAACACAATAAAATGCAATGCTAATGACTCTACTAGCATACACTCCACAGAAAATGTTGTGAGGTGGGACCCATGGAGGGACCCGTGAGGTCTATATACCCTACCTAGACTCGAACTAAGACTTTCGTCGATTCAATAAATTTACTTTCAAGTCAAGCCCTTAGACCACATTTCACCACTATAAATATATTGTTTTCTATACAATATCAATCTTGACAATTCAACACCTCATATGTGATAAATTACCCGAAATTGAGTAAAACTTGACAATGATGTAATCTCAAATCATAAAACAAGTCATCACCGGAGTTGAGTTTGGGAAAAGTAATCAATAACCTACCTTGAAAGTCGAGCAACGTGCCACACATAAATGCACATAGACATATATTTAAAGAACTTCTCTTAGTAGCATCACAATTCAATTATAAGGGAGGAATTTTATCCTTGATAGCAACGCAGGATCTCTTCGTAACTGTTAGGATACCGAATCACATCAACTCAAAATCTCTATTGTTATTTGTTACCACTCAATGATGGTCGGTCCCTCCCCCTACTTAATTTCAATTCTCGAGGATCCATACCGGTGTTGAGGAGGTGAGAGCAGAGATTGAAAATGTTGAGGAGAAAATAAAGAATCTATCCAAAAAATAGAACTATTTTTTGATATATTCTTCACTTCGTCATCATCTTTTTTAATCTCTACTCTACCTCATCACCACCGGTATAAATTCCCCAGAAGTGAAATTAAGTGGGGCAGGGGCCTACATCATTGAGTTGTGCCAATAACAGTAGAGATCTTGAGATGATTGAATGGATTTGGTACCCTAATAGTTACAAAGAGTTGCTGCAGGTCATCAGTGTTTTTCTTTCTTTTGAGAAAAATGAATTAGAAAGAAAGAGAATATCAATGAGATTAAAAAAAAACTTATAGGTTCTTGATTTTTTCAGGGGATATGAAACTGGAAAGCAATCGAATATACTAACATTAATAAATTTAGCGGGAATAAATGAAATCGGGAAATCCTTTTCATTTCTCAACTTTTTTGAGATATGGAGGCAGAGAAAATTGAAAGAAAATGAATTGGAAATTAAAAGGAAAAGAGGATAAGATCTGAAATTGAGAAAAAAAACGTAGTAGATGAGATCTGAAATTGAGAAAAAGGAAGAAGATGAGATCTGAAATTGAGAAAAAAGGAAGAAGATGAGATCTAAAATTGAGAAAAAGGGAAGAAGATGAGATCTAAAATTGAGAAAACGGGGAAGAAGATGAGATCTAAAATTGAGAAAAAGAGGAAGAAGATGAGATCTCAAAATTCAAAAAAAATGAGATCTGAAATTGTGCAAAAGGGAAGAAGATAAGATCTAAAATTGAGAAAAATGGGCGGAAGATGAGATCTGAAATTGAGAAAAAGGAAGAAGATGAGATCTAAAATTGCGAAAAGAAAAACCTTAGGGGAAGCGAGAGATAGGGAAGATGGGTTACAATGAAATCGGTGTTATAGCATAGATCAAGTTATAAAGGAAATGAGTTAAACGATGTGGGACTTAATTTGACGACACATAGTAAATTTGGTATTATTTTTTAAAATTGGGTAATAAAATATGACGTGTTGTTGAATATGACCTTTTATACCCAATTAACATGTGGCATGAATAAGTCATAGTAATAACGATCGTAGCAAAAGTGGTTCCTAATTTATCTGCTATAAAGACATCAACAACAAATAAATGAGAATTGGCAAGAGAAATATATTCCTAAAAAGGGCAAATAACTACAAAAATAGTGTGTTAATCAAAGTACAAGAGACAAGTAGATAGTAAATGAATCGAAGGACAACAAACTATAGGAGAAATATTAAGGCTACCGCCATGGAATGATATGCGAGAGAATTTTCTACTACCTATTAACCTTCAAACCTAATTCTTGTCTTCCACAACCTTCTATCTACGGTGATGTTCTTGATATGTGCAACTAAATCATATCATGTCTAATCACATCTCCTCAATACTTCTTCAGTCTACCTCAATCTATCCTTAAACCATTCATAACCCCTCACACTTTTCCATGAGCATATGTGCACCAATGCCTATTTTCCTCACGGGACGAAGTGGATATATTGCCAACATCTTAATGGACGTCCATAAAAAATTTTGATCATTTCATTTTGGGAATTTTGGATCACAAAAAAATTATGGACTATCGCACACGAAAATCAGATTTATCTGCGTTTACGTGATTTAGGCCTCGTATGAACTTGAAATGAGCTCATTTTCCCCACGGGACAAACTAGGTACATTGATGTCACGACCAGAGTCTAAACCCCAGATGAGACCGGCGTCGTTGACCTCTCAGAGGTCGCAGACAAGCCTACATATGTCATCGTTATTTCATCTAGGTTAATTTTAGCGGAAAATTTGAACTTTTTGTTACTTAACATTCATATAAGACATTATACTTAAACTCATAAACGTTCAAAATCAACCATCTAATATTAAGATCATCAAATGAAAGAAATAGTTCCATACTGCATTAAGTATATACTTGCCAAAATGGCACCAATACAATGTCTGAAATAAGATGAGAAAGAAATGCTTGTGGAACATACTCCAATAACTCAAACCTATATCTAATCTAGAATATAATGGGCAAGCGTCCTCGAAATCATGAGGGCCTACCAAATCTGGATGAATGTTCCACGTCCGAATAGCTTCAGTGTCGACCTGTAAGCTCTAACGTCCACTTGTGCCTGCACCTAAAAATGTAGAGTTGTATGGGATTAGTACACATTTGTACTAAGTATGGGTATATGCAAGCACACACCAAGGACATGCATGATTAAGAAGAGCTCTTTTCTATCGATATGAATTATGGAAAGTCAAGTCAGTGGACTTGCCAATTTCGGATTAGGAAAGTCATGTCATGAGAGTAGCATGCATCATCATACTTATCATTTTGCAAACAGCACATAACATTACACATGTCATATCACATAGTTCATTCATTCTTTCATATGCGATGAGACCTTGGAATCATGGACTTGACATTAGGACTTCCCAAAATGAGGGCTCAACATATGGGACCTCAACTAGGGAGCCTTCTTTAACAAACACAGAGTCTGTGTCATTCATTCATACATACTTCATTTTCATTCTTTCATATACTAGTGCAGCCACCAGTCATACCTACGATGTAGTTTAAGACTCTCATCGGGTTCGCTGTGCAATGACCAAGAATAACCTAGTGTTATTACTTAAGTCTAGCTCACCTCTTGATTATCCTATCATAACACCTTTGGTATCGTTCATTTCATTATGTGCATTCGTTGAGGCTGGACTCATTCTTTCTTTGGAAACATTAACCTTAACTGACATAGATCATGTGAGCATCATGAAATCCAGTGTGTAATCCCCACACCGAAAAGAGGTGGAATCACCGGCCAAAGTGAACCAAAACATGTTAGCGTATATAGGGAATTGAACCCTGCTAGATCCCTATATTGGCAGTATAGGTTCAAAGACTAGGAGATATAAGGAGATCCATACCCGGCATGCCGGACAGTCTCATCTCATGAGATTTACGTGAACCTCTGCCCTTCCTGAAGGAAGGCATCACTGCTCATAGCTAGCCTATCGGTGCTCAGTATAAAGTTCTATTTCATTCAACTCATACATCACGGAAGCTCACCTCTAGTATGAGGGCATCATAGCTCATTAGATGATTTCTCATCTCATCAATTGTATTAAGTATGCATTAACTTCAGTACTTTCATTAGAGTGTTCATAGAGACTGGTCACTTCATTAACTTTACACTCTCATAGGTGAGTACGTTTTGGTAACATTTACTTAGGCTCTTTTGAGATTGCTCTCATCTTTCACATTAGCCTCTTATCATGTTGTCACCACATTCATTAGCTTTAGCACATTTACTCTTCATAATTACTCACCTCTCTACGTGAATATTTATTTCATCATATGCCAATGCAATTGGCCTTTTAGTGTATTTCACACTCTTACTTAACCCTTTTGGGGTCTCATCATTCCTCACATAACATCTTAGGTTCACTTTATAACGTATGCTGGACTTATGAGTCCACACACACAAGCCATGAGGCTCCGTTCATAGTTCATTTAAGTAATTCATAATGCCCAAGATTTTGTGGTACAAGACTTATGCATCTTGTAAGTATATAAGTCTCAATTTAATTCTTATAGACGACATTCATTAATTATTTAAATCACGTAAGACTTATGTGTCAATACGGAATTTAGGCAAGGGAACCCACTTTCGAATCCCTTGAACAACACTTAGCCATTTCCTCAATTTCAATTTTCGTCTCACTCGGATTGGGGATCCAGGTTCGATCCCCATTGCTCACGTTAATTAAAAAAAATATTCCCTTTATTTTTCTTCATTTTTAATTTATGCAACTTGCTGAGGGGCGTGGGATCGATTCGTCACGACCCCATAATTTTCTTTTATGAATTTTTTACCCTCTCTTGTGCTCTCATTTTCGCTACTGACCAAGGGGTAGTGGGATTGATTCCCCACAACCCCTTTACTTTATTATTATTTTTCTTTTTCTTCTCCTTTGCTATCTACTGAGAGGACGTGGGTTCGAACCCCACTCCTCTCATTTATTTATTTATTTAGCAGCTTGGGGTCTTCCGTGTCGTGGGATCGAAACACCACGACAACATTTTTTTAATTCCCTTTTTCCTTGCGAAATTCGCCAAACCCAGCCCCAATTCGAGCCCCGCCTAGCACAGCCCTTTTTTGTTTATTTATTAAGGTATGCCTTAGTGAGGTCTTGGGTTCGATCCCTGCAGACCTCATCTATTTTTTTTTAATTTTTTTGACGTCCAAAATTTCCAGAAACTATCTACAGCCTATTTCCAGGTTCTGGAAATTTATTCCACGTTTTTTATGCAACATTTAACAGGTCATTTGAGCATTTCTTTCTTAGTCGTTCGTTAGGGTTCTTAAGACAAGTTAGAGGAATGATTTGGTCATTTGTTTTAACTAGATTTGATAGCATTTCAACCATGTGAATATAACGATTTAGGAACATCTAATTGTACATAAAACACGAGTGATTCTATGATATTAGCATGCTCAAAAAGAGACTCAAAATCATGGTCACAACCTTGCACACATACACACATGTCTACATTTATATTTTTGAAAGACACAAAAACGTAAGCACATAATTATGAACACTTACTCGAAACAAGATCATCACCACAAACACAGTATTCCTAAATTCTACCAGCAAACATACTAACCTAAGATCTTTGATAGGAGCTAGTGACACGGAACATGTAACGGGGAACAACCCTAGTTTTCGGAGTAGATTCATCTGAGACTTAAGGGTCTCTTGGGAAAAATACCAAGAGGAAGAAACCCATACCTGATTTCACGTTGTTCAACACTTTAACTTGCTGCCAAATCCACCCCAAACCAAACGTCCACCAATGAATCTCACACCTTGCCCGACGAGAATATAACGTTTTGCTTTACGTTTTCGAATTGCTTTGTCGTTTGTAATTTGCGTGTAAGTTCTTCAAGTATGAAGAACTTTTGTTTTTTATTCTGATCTTTGGTTTCTATTTTGTTAAGCAAAAAGAACGTGAAAGAGAGTGTTGAAGAGAGGGAGATATAGACGTGAAAGAGAGAGAGATATGAGGTAGTGTTCTCTTAGAACTAGGACTTTTAGGCAAGACTTAGTCAAAATATAATAATTAATAATAAAAATCTGATTTTACTTTTTCTTAAATCAGCAATTAAATATTAATTAAATTAAATTAATTCACCAAATTAAATAAGTTAAATTAAATTATTGCTCCCACCTAGGTTCGACCACGGGTGGAGCAAGATTTCACTCAAAGGCCAATTTCGGCCCTCTCTCCCCAAATTGCCCCTCCACCCTATTAAATAATTAATTAATTAAATATTTAGGGTGATTTAAATACTACCCCTAGCCTGGAAAAGACCATTTTACCCCTAGACCCTCCAAACTTAAGATTTTCCCTTTTTAAGTCCGGTAAAGACTCATCCAAGTAAATCTTCATATTCGGGTGCCCTACATGGCTGGGCCCAACCTTTCCTAGATCAACTACCTCACCAAGTTAGTTGGATTGGTTGTTGCAGAGGTTCGGAGGTTTGGTTCTAATCGTAGGCATTCTAGATACATTAAGCATTACTTAGCATATCCATTTTTTTAGGGTTGTTACAATTGACCACATCTTATCGAACGTCTGTGAAAAAGTTTGGTCATTTTATTTCATAAATTCCGCATCACAAAAAATTCATAGACTATAAATGTAACAACCCTAAAAATGAATAGGATCAAGACTTAGGTGTTTCAAGAATGCCTGCGATTACCAAGGTCCACACGTATTGATACGCGTAGAACCAGACCTCAGAACCCTTACTACGACCAAGCCAACTAACTTGGGGAGTTAATTGAGCATGGAAAGGTTGGAACCAACCATCTGAGGCTCACGAAAACGTAGATTTAATCGAAAGAGTTTTTACCAGACTCAAAAGAAGAAATTTTAAGTTTTGAGGGTCCAAGGGTAAAATGGTCTTTTCCAGGCCAAGGGTAATATTGTAATTACCCTGAGTAATTAATTATTAAATTAATTAAGTTCAAAAAAATAATAAAATTCGGGTGGGGCAACCCGAAGTGACCCATTTTCGCAAAATGGGGTCACCCGGGTTCGAACCCCACTAAGAGCAAGATTTAACTTGCTTTTATTTTAATGTGTTAATTTAGTTTTAATAAATAATTAGTAATATCTGATTTAGGAAAAAGAAATCAGATTTTTATTAATTTTTATTAATTAATAAATTGACTAATTCAAACCCACAAAGTCCTACCTACACTAGACTTCTATCTCCCATTTCCCCCACTCTCTTTGCACGATTTCTCTCTCTCTTTCACTCTTTTCTTTCTTGGCTGAAAACGTGAGAAAACAATCAGCAAAAGGAAAATAAAGTAAAGGCAAAAGTTCATCAAGAACTTGAAAGATAGAAACACAAAGAGGAAGCAATCCGATAACGTTAAGCAGAACATACTACACTAGTCGGGTGAGGTGTGAGTGTGGGCGTCTGGACTGATTTGTGGAGGAGTTTCTTGGGCAGCATTCTGGACATTTAACAAGAAAACAAGGTATGGGTCTTCTTACTCTTGGTCCCTTTCCCAAGAGACCCCTAGGACTCAGTAAATTCGGTTCAAAAACTAAGGTTGATTCCCCTGTTGCATGTCCCTGTCATTAGCTCCCAACGAATGTAGGTTGGTATGAATGCTGGTAGACTTAGGATTATGTGATATTTGTGATGAATGTTAATGTATTAGATGTACGTTAATTCATGAAAGGACAACTATGTGTGTGTTCGAATTAAGGAAAGAAGAATGTGTATGGCATGTTGAGTCTCGGCCTAGGGGCTTAATTTTGTTAATGTTTGTTTGTTGTTTTATGTACACTAATTAATGTAAAAATGTGATGTTCATGTGACATGAAGTGTGGCTGAATTTAGAAGCAAACCTTTTGGTTAAGAAGTTGTGAAAAATTGTGGTAAAGTACGTACCAAACGAACTATGTATTGTCCTATGAATTTACTAACAAAAGGAGATAAAAATGAGTAAAGAAATTACTTTGAATTTCCAGCATTTTGTTGATATATGCTGCCAAATTAAGATGGTTAGGATGCCAAGAAAAAATAAGGAAAATAGGTGAGGTCATCGAGGGTCGAACCCGAGACCTCACCCCTTTAAAATTCCCAAAGAATTAAAAAGAAAATTCGTGTGGTGAGGGGGATTCGAACCTGCCTTGGCTGGGAAATGTGTGTAAAGAAAAAGAAATTAAGAAATGAGAGGGGTGGGATTCGAACCCACACCCTCTCGGTTAGAAACCAAGGAAAGGAAAAATAAAGAAAAAGTTTTGAGAGGCGTGGGATTTGAACCCACGACCTCTATGCGGATGAGGGAGATAATATAAAAATAAAATGAGGCTGTGGGGATTCGACCCCACAACCTCACAGTCAACTCAAATAAGTCAACTTTTAAAAAGGAGAATAAATAAAGAGGTTGTGGGGGTTCGAACCCACAACCTCTCGGCCTAAGCGAATGGATGGGAGGGGAAATTAGAAGATAAGTGTGGCTGAGGGGACTCGACCTCGGGTCCCAAAGCCTCACATGAACCGAAATATATTAAAGAAAAACAAAAATGGGGTTGTGGGGGCTTGAATCCCCAACCCCTCGGCCAACACAAGAGAGATTTTTAGTAGAAAAGTAAACCTTCAATGTAAACATTGTGTTTTGACTTACAGTTAAAATGTCATGACTATTAGTATAAAATCTATTAATAATGTAAATGACATTCAATTGATTCAAGACTTGGGATTCCTTGCCCAACCTTCCGTATTGATACATAAATCATACGTGAACAAAACGTATAAGAATAATGCCACCTACTTATATCTAATTCAAGATCTTGGCATAACTACAAGATACATAAGTCTTGTACTACATAATCTTAGGAATGTAAGAGTTACTTAACGAACTACGAATGAAGCCTCATGGCTTGTGTGTATAGACTCATAAGTCTAGCATACGATCAAAAGTAAGTGAACCTAAGATGTATGAAATGAAATGATGAACCCTAGAAGGGTTAGGTATGAGTGTAAATACACTAAATGGCCAAGTGCATTGGCATATGATGAGATGAATAATGAAATGATGAAATGAACATTCACATAATAAGAGGTGAGTAACTATGAAAAGCAAAGATGCTAATGATAATGAATGAGGTGACAACATGACATGAGGCTAATGTAAATAATGAGAGTAATCTCAAATGAGCCTAAGTAAATGTTACCAACACGTACTCACCTATGAGAGTGTAAGATAATGAAGAGACAAGTCTCTATAAACACTCTAATGAGAGTATTGAACTTAACACACTCAATACAAATGATGAGATGAGAAATCATCTAATGAGCTATGATGTCCTCATACTAGAAGCTAGCTTCCATGACGTATGAGATGAAATGGAACTTTATACTGAGCACTGATAGACTAGCTATGAGCGGTGATGCCTTCTTTGGGGAAGGGCAGAGGTTCGCGTAACTCTCATGAGATGAGACTGTCCGGCTTGCCGGGTATGGGTCTCCTTATATCTCCTAGTCTTTGAACCTATACTGCCAATATAGGGATCTGGCGGGGTTAAATTCCCATGTACGCTAGCATGTTATTGGATCACTTTGGCCGGTGATTCCACATCTTTTCGGTGTGGGGGAGACACTGGATTTCATGATGCTCACATGATCTATGTCGGTTAAAGTTAAAGTTCCCAATGAATGAATGAGGCCAGCCTCAAATGATGCACATAATGAAATGAATGATACCAAAGGTGTTAGGATAGGATAATCAAAAGGTGAGTTAGATTCAAGTAATGACAGTAGGTCATTCTTGGTCATTGCACAACGAACCTAATGAAAGTCTTAAACTACATCCTAGGTATAATCGGTGGTTACACTGGACTATGAACGAAATGAAATGAAGTACGTATGAATGAATGAAGCAGACTCTGTGTTTGCTAATGAAGACTCCCTAGTTGAGGTCCCATATGTTGAGCCCTCATTTCTGGGATGTCTTAATGTAAAGTCCATGATTCCAAGGTCTCATAGTATATGAATAAATGATATGAAAGAAGTTATGTGCTACATGTAAAATGTACTGTATGCTATATGATATGTGCTATGTGTAAATGTTATGTGCTGTGTGCAAATGTGAAAAGTATGATGATGTATGTTATTCTCATGGTATCACTTTCCTAATCCAAATTTGGAAAGCTCACTTACTTTCCTAATCCAAATTTGGAAACTTTCCTAATCTCAATTTGGCAAGTCCACTGACTTGACTTCTAAAAATCATGTTGTTAGGAAAGAGCTATTCTTTCTCATGCATGTCCTTAGTGTGTGCTTGCATATACCCATACTTAGTACAAGTGTGTACTAACCCTATACAAACTCTACTATTTTAGGTGCAGGTACAGGTGGACGGTAGAGCTACAGGATCATCGCTGCAGTTATCCGGACGTCCAGCATTCATCCGGTTTTTGGTAGGTTCTCATGCTTTCGAGGATGCTACTGTTTATGTTCTAGCTTAGTTTAGGAGTTGAGCTAGTGGAGCATGTTCCACTAGCGTTTCTTTCTTATTTTATTCAAACTATGTATGGATGCCATTTTGGCAATTATACGATTATGTTATTGAACTATTTCTTTCATTTGATTATCTCTTAATGTTTAGATGGTTGATGTTGAACGAATTACGAATGTATTAGAAAAGTTTAGTAAGTAATGTTTAGAAACGAAAAGTTTCAAATTTTCCGCTAAAATTAACCTATGTAAAGTAAGAATGACGTAAGTAGGCTTGTCTGCGGCCTCTGAGAGGTCAACGACGCCGGTCTCGTCTGGGGTCTAGATTCCAGTCGTGACAATAAAACACGAAATTTGGCAAATGTGTGTTTACCTATTTTGGGCCTTATTTGACTTGAAAATGCGCTCGTTTTCCCCGAGGGACGAAGTGGAAACATTTTCAATGTCTTAATGGACGTCTATGAAAAATTTTGGTCATTTCATTCTGGGAATTCCGGATCACAAAAAATCCATATACAATAGCACCATAAATATCGATAAAATCTGTGTTTAGCTACTTTGGGCCTCATTTGAACTTTAAAATGCGCCCGTTTTCCCTGCAGGATGAACCAGTTATATTGCCGACGTCTTAATGAACGTCCATGGAATATTTATCCCATTTTGTTTTGAAAATTCCAGATCTCAAAAAATCCATGGACTATAGCATTGGAAAATCGGTAAAATATGCGTTTACTAGCTTTGGGCCTCGCTTGAACTTGAAAATGAGCTCATTTTTCCTGCGGAACGAACTAGATACATTGCCAACGTCGTAACAGACATCCAATGAAAATTTTGGCTATTTTGTTTCAGGAATTCTGGATTAAAAAAAACTCATGGACTATAGCACACAAAAAATCGGCAAAATCTACATTACCTGCTTTGACCCTCGTTTGAACTTGAAAATACGCATTTTTTCTCGACGGAATAAACTGGATACATTTTCAATGTCTTAACGGAGGTCCATGAAAATATTTTGGCTATTTCATTTCGTATTTTCCGGATCATAAAAAAGTTCATGGACGATAGCACATAAAAATCAGAAAAAAATATATGTTTACCTGCTTTGGGCCTCGTTTGAACTTTAAAATGCGCTCGTTTTTCCTGAGGGATGAATTGGATACATTGCCAACATCTTAACGGACGTCCACGAAAAATTTCATTCATTTTATTTTGGGAATTCCAAATCACAAAGAAGTTTGTGGACTATAGAACACGAAAATCGGCAAAATTTGCATTTACCAGCTTTGGGCCTTGTTTAAACTTGACAATGAACCCAATTTCCCCGTGGGTTGAACTGGTTACCTTGCCGTGTCTTAACGGACGTCCATGAAAAGTTTGTCCTTTTTTCAGAAAATATGGATCACAAAAAATTATGGACTATAGCACACGAAAATCGATAAATTTATGTTTACCTATTTTGGGCCTCGTTTAAATTTAAAAATGCGCATGTTTTCTCCGCGGTACGAACTGGATAAATTATCAACGTCTTAACGGACGTCCAAGAAAAATTTTGACCATTTCGTTTTGAGAATTGTGGATCGCAAAAAATCCCTGGACTATAGCATAGGAAAATCGATAAAATTGTGTTACCTGTTTTGGGCCTCATTTAAACTTGAAAATGCACATGTTTCCCCTGTGGGACGAAATGGATACATTGTCAACGTCTTAACGAACGTCCATTAAAAATTTTGGTCATTTTTTCAAAATTTTTGGATCACCAAAAATCCATGGACTATAGCACACGAAAATTGACAAAATATGTGTTTACCTGCTTTGGGTCTCGTTTGAACTTTAAAATGCGTCTGTTTCCCCCTCACCTCACCCCACCCCCTCCCGAATTGACTGGTTACAAAGTCAACGTCTTAACAGACGTCCATGAAAAATTTCGGCTATTTCGTTTCGGGAATTATGAATCACTAAAATTCATGGACTATAGCACACGAAAATTGGCAAAATCTGCATTTACCTGCTTTTGGCCTCATTTAAACTTGAAAATGTTCTAATTTTCCCCGCGGAATGAACTGAATACATTGCCAAAGTCTTAACGGACGTCCATGAAAAATTTCTGTCATTTCATTTCGAGAATTCCGGATCACAAATAATCTATGGACTATAGCACACGAAAATCGACAAAATTTATGTTTACCTACCTTGGTCCTCGTTTGAACTTGAAAATGCACCCGTTTCCCGATAGTATGAACTGGATACATTGTCAACATCTTAACTGACGTCCATAAAAAAATTTAGCCATTTCATTTCGGAAATTTTGGATCATAAAAAATCTATGGACTATATATAGCACATGAATATTTGCAAAATCCATGGACTAGATTTATGAATTTTTTATTAAAGAAATATGAGTTTGACCATTTCTAAGAAAATGATATATTCAATAATATTTTTTATCATGGTTACTTTATAATCCAGCTAATTATACACCAGAATTAAAATAAAACAGAGTTATTATTTAAAGAATATGGCCACACTTCTCTTTTTTTATTTTTAATAATTGTTTTAACTTATTCATTTTAATAAGTAAATTACAATTCGACTAATTTACCCTTGTTAATTTTAGGGAAATTGTATATGAAAGCAAATTATTAATTCAAATTAAATGTTATAATTATAGTTTCATTTAATTGTACCTCATAGCAAACTCTTGTTATTTCGCCTCTCTCCAGGTGAATCTCGCTCACCAATATCGTTCTCTCTCGCCTTTCTCTTTTTTTATACAAACGCAAATGTATAAAATGTTTTTCTGTTTGTATAAAGCGAGAAAAAATTATATATATACATATATGTTCGTCCCCTCTCTCCCCTCTCCTAGATCTTGTTCGCCACTCTCCCAGATCTCGCTTTATATAAAAACTCAAATGTATAAAATGTGTTTGTGTTTGCATAAAGTGAGAGAAAATTGTTTATATACATATATTTTCGTTCTCCTGTCTTTCCTCTCCCAGATCTCGCTTGCCACTCTTCCAGATCTCGCCTCTCACACTTTATACAAAAACAAATGTATACATTGTATTTGTGTTTGTGTAAAGCGAGAGAAAATCATATATACAAATATAAATGCATTAAATTCGTCTTATACACTTATTATTATACATATACGATCTTTCCTAGCCCGATTTTCTTTTGTCTTTCTCTCTTTCTCGCTTTATACAAACACAGATTATACCATTGATCTTTTGTATATGTATGTCAAAACAGATTGTACAACTGCTTTCTTTTGTATATGTATAGCGAAATTATACAAATACTTTTTTTTGTTTATGTATAGCGAAATATACATATTTATGTTTGCTATGGAGTGTAATTATGCAAACTATAACTATAGCATACAAATATGATTTTTATGTTTTCTATATATAAAAGTTACTCTTAATTTTAACCTCTTTTCGTTAAGATTTCAATGATTATTTTTTTAGTTGTCAATTTTTTTTTATTTTTAGATAAACAAATTACATGAATCAAGTTGACTCCGAAAAGGGCCTATGGGTAAAAATTAGTGTCGAGATTAGTTGGGATTATTAGGCAGAGTAAAGTTAGTAGAGAGAGTTAGAAATTTTGGTAGCGGAACTTTTTTCCATTGATAAAGATAAGGTGTTCGACGAAATGTCACAGACAATAGTGAATTCTAAAATTCTTGTTCTTAACATAGTTGTCCACAAGGTAGAAATGTAGCTTTGTTTGATAAATGTCCTAAATGGGATACATGAGGTTTTCTAGTTCCTTTTTCTAGCTAAATTACTGTAAATGTTGAATGTGAGTATGTGAATTGTTGCAATTGAATATATCCATTTGGTGGTGTCTTTATGACATCACACTATTTCTTGTTTGTATCGTTTTTGTTGGTGTTTTTTTTAAAATGTCTCTCAAAGGATTGAGGGGCTTTATTTAGCCCACAAGAAATATATAATCTACGTAATTTAAAATTTAAACAACCTAAAATATCTCAACAACATAGACAAACTAACTAAAATTCAAAATTCAAACTAAATAACTTATTTTGCTAAAAGTTCTGCAGTAACTTAAAGCAAATTTCAATAGTTTTCTTGAAGAAATGTTTGGTGTAGTAAACAAACTAGAGTGTTTCCTTACCTTGACTTTAGGTTACACAATTGCAATTGGGTTGATACTAAGTAGGGGCTATGTTGCTCCAGTTCCGACTCTTCAAAAATGTTGATGATGCGTGTTGGATTCTCCAAAAATAGTGCATTTTGGAGAATCTTACTAGTTTATTATTGTTTAACTCGAGAAGGTGTGCTAGTGAGGAGAAAATGCAGGAAGTTCTTGAGAAAATTGTTGTTAGTTCCCTCAAGCAGTCACCATATACTCAAGTTGTTAGGCTTTTATTTGATATGTTTGGTCTAGTCCATAAAGCTAGGCTGACTTCGCTGTTTATCCTTGATAGCAATGTAGGAACTCTTTATAACTGTTAGGGTACCGAATACCATCAGCTCAAAATCCCTATTGTTATTGTCAACACTCAATGATGGTCCCTCCTTTTTACTTAATTTCACTTTTGGAAGATCAATACCGATGGTGATGAGGTGAAAGGTGAGATTTAAGATGTTGAGGAGAAAATGAAGAATATATCATATAATAATTCCATTGGGAAGTTTGAAGAAATTACGTCGTTAGATGTGAAGGACTATGAAGAGCAAGGGTTGATAATAGAACTAGAGGAATTAGGAGAAAGTAGTTTTGAAAATTCTAGCATATAAGGGTACAACACTAGCATTTTCAAAATTACTTATCCCTAATTCCTCCAACTCTACAATCAATCCCAACTCATCATAGTCTTTCACGTCTAACGACGTGATTTCTTCCAACTTTTCAATTGAACTATTTTTCGATATATCTTCAGTTCCTCCTCAAATTTTTTAATCTCTACTCACACCTCATCGCCACTAGTATTGATCTTCCAGAATTGAAATTAAGTGAGGGCGGGGGGAACCATCATTGAGTACTAACAATAACAAATAGGTATTTTGAGATGATTGAATAGATTTGGTACCCTATCAGTTATGCAGAGTTGCTAATAGAAAACCCCTTATAGGTCCTTTTCAATTTGAGATACGGTGGTAGTGAAAATTTAATGAAAATGAATTGGAAATTAAAAGGAAAAAAGGAAGAGGATGAGATCTGAAATCGAGAAAAAAGGGGAAGAAGATGAGATATGAAATTGAGAAAAAAGTAAGAAGATGAGATTTGAAATTGAGAAAAAAGGAAGAAGATGAGATCTGAAATTGAGAAAAAAAGAAGAAGATGAGATGTGGGATAGGGAAAACAAAAAATTATACTAATTATATACATAATTATGCAAATCATATATTATCTAAAAATTATAAAAATGTAATAAGATTAACTTAGAATAACTTGAAAACCATTTTATTTTTTATATATTTTTTAAACTTTATAAACTCTAATTATTTCAAATTGTTTAGAATTGAGAAACTCGTTAATTAATTTATATCGGGGAGGGTCAAAATTGGGTGTCAACAGTTTCAAAAAACTCAATCGAGTTCATGTCCTGGATTCATATGAGGAAGCCCCTTTTAAGAGTTCATGTCCTAGAGTATAAAATGCATAATCTTGACTATGAACTGTGTTTTTTCCTATAGCCTAAATACAATTGCAAAATTTAAACTCCACTGCACCATACCATAGCCTCAAAGTTTCATAATACAAATTTATGGAAAATTTAATGTTCTGAATTGCCTTTCAACACAAATGCATTCATCTCTTAATCTCTTTCCTCCAACTTTCTAATCCACGGAGCCAGTCCACATACATAATCTTAAGCTCTGCGTCCTTCACCGGCAAGAAGAAGTCCACTAGCACCGTAATCTTCCTCAAAACGAGGCAGCAAGAGTAGTATGAGTAGAAAATCATGCGTACTCCATAAGCATCACATGCCTACCAAGCAGAGTTAATAGCTATGTTATAAACTTTGCACTCAGAAAATGTCCTTGCAGTTCAATATAAGATAGCAACGCAGGAACGCTTTGTAATTGTTAGGATACCGAATCCCATCAGCTCAAAATCCCTATTATTATTTGTTACCACTCAATGATGGTCTCTCCCCCTTACTTAATTTCACGTCTCGAGGATCCATACCGGTGTTGAGGAGGTAAAAATAGAGATTTAAAATGTTGAGGAGGAAATGAAGAATATATCCAAAAAAAATAGAACTATTTTTCCATATATTCTTCACTTCCTCTTCATCATTTTTAATCTCTACTCCACCTCATCAACACCGGTATTAACAACCCAGAAGTGAAATTAAGTGGGGCAGGGGGCAACCATCATTGATTGGTGCCAGTAACAATAGAGATCTTAAGATGATTGAATGGATTTGGTACTGTAACAGTTACGAAGGGTTGTTGCGGGTCATCACTGTATTTCTTTCTTTTGAGAAAATTGAATTGGAAAGAAAGAGAACATTAATGAGATAGAAAAACCCTTATAGGTTCTTGAATTTTTCAGGGGATATGAAACTGGAAAGCAATCGAATATACTAACATTAATAGTTTAGCGGGAAAAGAATGAAATTGGGAAATTGTTTTCATTTTTCAACTTTTTTGAGATATCTGTAGAGAAAATTGAAAGAAAATGAATTGGAAATTAAAAGGAAAAGAGGATGAGATCTGAAATTGACAAAAAAGCGTAGTAGATGAGATCTAAAATTGAGAGGAAAAAATGAAGAAGACAAGATCTAAAATTGAGAAAAGGGGAAGAAGATGAGATCTGAAATGAAGAAATAAGGAAGAAGATGAGATCTACAATTGAGAAAATGGGGAAGAAGATGAGATCTGAAATTGAGAAAAATGGAAGAAGATGAGATCTGAAATGAAGGGAAAAAGACGAGATCTAAAATTGAGAAAATTGTGAAGAAGATGAGCTCTGAAATTGAGAAAAAAGAAAGAAGATGAGATATGAAATTGGAAAAAATGAGATCTGAAATTGCGAAAAAAGAAAGGGATGAGATCTGAAATTGAGAAAAAAGAAAGAAGATGAGATCTAAAATTGAGAAAAAAGGGAAGAAGATGAAATCTAAAATTGAATAAAAAATATGAGATCTGAAATTGCGAAAAGAAAAACCTAAGGGGAAGCAAGAGATAGGGAACATGGGTTATAATGATATTGGTGTTATAGCATAGATCAAAATATAAAGGTAATGAATTAAACGATGTGGGACTTAATTTGACGACACTTAGTAAATTTGGTATTATTTTTTAAAATTGGCTAATAAAATATGACGTGTTGTTAGATATGACCTTTTATACCCAATTAACCTGCGTCATGAATAAACTATAGTAATAATGAGAATTGCCAAGAGAAATATATTTCTAAAAATGGAAAATAACAACAAAAATAGTGTTTTAATCAAAGTACTAGAGAGAAGTAGATAGTAAATGAATCGAAGGACAAGAAACTATAGGAGAAATATTAAGGATACTGTTGTGGAATGATATGCAAGAGAATTTTCTACTATCTTTAACCTTCAGACCTAATTCTTGTCTTGCACAACTTTCTATCTAATGTCATGTCTTTGATATGGTGCAACTACATCATATTTTGTCTAATTACATCTCTTCAATACTCCTTCGGTCTACCTCTATTTATTCCGAAACCATCCATAACCCCTCACACTCTTACATGAGCATATGTGCACCAATACATCAAATTAGCGAGCTAATATAGAAACTATAGCTATATTTTCTCATTGCGTATAATCACACAATTTTAAGACATTTACTCGCTTTTAGGAGTTAATTCTTAGGAATTATACGATTTTTTTCGTGTGTATTAGTCCATGAATCTAGCGCCTTAGAGCATCAATTTTTGAAAAAAAATTATGAGGACCTCCGGAATGAGTTGGAAGCATTTCGTATAGTCTAATGTTTTTAAAGCATATTTTTTGTATTTATGAGTCAACTTTTAAAAATTACTCTACTTTCTTGATTTTTCGTGTGTTAATGCTCATGGATCTAGCACCTTCGGGCACTCAAAAAGAATTTTTAAAAAAACTATTTGAGGACCTCCGTAATCAACTGTGGAAGCATTGCGTATAGTCCCACCATTTTTTAAGGCATAGTTTCACATTTACGAGCCAACTTTTAGTAATTACGTGATTTTTTTTTATTTTGGTATGTATTAGCCCATGGATCTGATGCCTTGGAGCACCCAAAAAAATTATCTTGAAAAAATGTTATGAGAACCTCCATAATGAGTTGGGGAACATTGTGTATAGTCCCACATTTTTTAAAACATAGATTTACATTTACGAGTCAACTATTAGAAATTACGCGATTTTTTTGGTTTTTTTGTGTGTATTAGCTCATGGATCTAGATCCTTAGAACACCCATAATAAAATTCTGAAAAAACAATATGAGGGATGTCGTAACGAGTTGGGAAGCATTGCGTATATTCACACCATTTTTAAGACATATTTTCGCATTTACGAGCCGACTTGTATGAATTACGTGACTCTTAGTTTTTCGTGTATGTAAGCTCATGGATTTGGCGCCTTGGAGCACCCAAAAAAAATTCTGAAAAACTTCATGAGGTCCCTCGTAATGACTTGGGGAAAACATTGAATATAGTCCTACCATTTCTTAAGGCATTTTTTGCATTTACTCTTTATTTTTTCGTGTGTTATTTCATGTTTTTGGCGCCTTGGAGCACCAATTTTTTTTTATTTAAAACATTTTATGAGGACTTCCGTCATGAGTTTGGAAAACATTATGTATAGTCCACCATTTTTAAGTAGAGTTGTTAATATGGGCTGGCCCACCCCATTCGAGCTAACCTAGATAAGCTTTGAGATTTTACGGTCAGGCTGGGTTAGCCCATTTTTTGGTGTGGACTTGAAAATGATTGGTCCAACCCATAAGTATGTGGGTTACGGGCTTTGCCGGGTCAACCCTCTTTTCTTAAAGTTATATTTTTTTATAATTTATATATTAAATTATAATTTATAATATTATCATAAATATCGACAATACAATATTACATGATGTTAGTGTTACTGTTTGTTAATTAAATTCACAAATAAAATTATCTTTATAATATTTATTAAGTTTGATTTCAAATAAAAGCATAAATAGCTAAATAGAAATATTAACCTAATTATTTTTTGATGATCATAATAAAACACAAAAACTATGACAATATTCCATATGTTGTTGGCTACGACCTATGTAGTAATTCCCTAGAAATTTTTAAGAGTTTTTACTTTATGCAGTTCATAATTTATAAACAGAATTTGTATTTAAATTGTAATATTTTGAACTTTAAACAGATTTTGAGTTTAAGCTCTTGTTATTTTTAATGTTCTATTTATTTTTTATTTTAATTAATTTTTATTTGGCCTACGGGTCGGCCCTGTATATATTTCTCAAGCCCTACAAATTGACAGACTTATTCAGGTCGGTCTAAGAAGCCCTTTTCTTAAATGGGCTCCAAAAACTGTAGCACAGCCGTATTAAATCACGGGTTAGGGCAGGTCAGCCCAACGGGCCTAGCCCATATTAGCGGCTCTATTTTTAAGGCATATTTTTGCATTTATGAACCAACTTTTAGAAATTACACAACTATCTTGATTTTTCATATGTATTAGTACATGGCTCTGGCGCCTAGGACCATCCAAAAAAACTTTCTGGAAAAACTTTATGAGGACCTCCGCAATTAGTTGGGGCAAAATTGCGTATAGTCTCACTATTTTTAAGGTATATTTTTGCATTTACAAGCCAACTCTTAGAAATTATGCGACTTTCTTGGTTTTCATGGGTATAAGCCCATAGATCTAGCGCATTGGTTCACCCGCAAAAAATTCTGGAAAAAACTCTATGGAGACCTCTGTAATGAATTAGGAAAGCATTACGTATAGTCGCACAATTTTAAGGCATATTTTCGTATACACGCACCAACTTTTAAAAATTACGCGACTTTTTTGGTTTGATCAAACGCCTTAGAGCAAACAATTTTTTTGCAAGAAAAAAAAAACTTTATGAGGACCTTCGTAATGAGTTGGTGAAGCATTGTGTATAGTCGCATCATTTTAAGACATATTTTCGCTACTACGTACCAACTTTTAGAAGTTACGCAATTTTCTTAGATTTTCGTGTGTATTAGCCCATGGATCTGGTGACTTGGATCACCAAAAAAAACTGATTTTTCTTATGTGTACCTCCTTAATGAGTTGGGGAAGCATTACGTATAGTCCTACCATTTTTTAAAGGAAATTCTCAAATTTACGAGCCAACTCTTAGTAATTCCGCAACTTTCTTTATTCTTCGTGTGTATTTTTTCATGGATCTGGCGTCTTGGAGCATCCAAAAATATTTCTGAAAAAACATTATGAGCACCTCTCTAATTAGTTGGGAAAGTATTGTGTATAGTTTCACTATTTTTAAGCCATATTTTCGCATTTATAAGCCAACTTTTAAGAATTACGTGCTTTCTTGATTTTTCGTGTGTTAAGCTTATAGAATTTGGCACCTTGGAGCACCCAAAAAAATTATGAAAAAACTTTATGAGGACCTCGTTAATGAGTTAGGAGAGTATTGTGTATAGTCTCACCATTTCTTTAAGATATATTTTCACATTTACAAGCCAACTTTAGGAATTACGTAATTTTCTTTATTTTCCATGTGTATTAGCTCATGGATTGGAGCGTTGGTGCACCCAATAAAATTTTCTATAAATACTTTATAAGAACCTCCGCAATGAGTTGGAAAAGAATTACGTATAGTCCAACCATTTCTAAGACATATTTTCACATTTACAAGCTAACTTTTGAAAAATTACACGACTTTCTTGGTTTTTCGTATATTATAGCTCACGGATACTAATACATTAAAGCAATTTATCATTTAGTAATAATAAAAGAATGTTGTATTATTACAAACTCATGAAAAACCCTTTGTTGATTACCATTTAGTAAGTCATATATATAATGCATAACCTTTGACTTGAAAAAGAAAAAAAGAAAAAAGAGGGCACCAAAAGGTTCATTTTTATTGCTAAGAACTATGTTTTTCCCTATGGCATAAACACAATTGCAAAAAGAAAAACCAATACTCTAGTGAAGTAGCTTCAACTACCCTGCACAGACTTCATATCATACCCTTAAAAGTTTCTTAACATAAATCTATGGCAAATTTAAAGATCAGAAAGTAATATGGCAACACAAGTGCATTCATATCTTAATCTCTTTACCAAAAATCCAGCTGAAAGGAACGGGACTTCGCTGCTTGGCCCTTGCCTGTGCTCTCTCCTCCAATTTTCTAATCCGCGGAGCCAGTCCACATACATAATCTTGTGCTCTGCGTCCTTCACTGGAAAGACCAGTCAATTTTTCCACTTCCCATCTCCCCACCATGAATTCCAGAATATCTGCATAGTCCTTGGCGGTGTATACACCAAGCCGTTGGGCTACAGCAGAGAAGTGTTCAAAGAGGTTGTCATCCCTGCCATCATACATCAGATGAGCGGGCATTGAGATTTTTTTCCTCATCATGTCACCAATAGCCAATATGGCACCATCAGGATCAACCTCGAGTAGCTTCTCAACGATCTTGGTATATGCAGTTTCATGGCGCTTCTCGTCTGCAGCAATTGAACCACATATCTGTGCTAGTTTCATATCCCCATGCTCCTTGGCGAGCCTAGCTGTGTTTCCATGTGAAACAAAGGTAGCCCTTTCTTGGAAAGAAGTGTAGACGAAACCTAGATAGGGGTTGTTTTCCGTGCGAGGATCCTGGAAATATAAGAGTGCATGGAAGTTCAAACCAAAGTGAGTATAGATGGAAAATTATATAACAAGTTCAATCTCAAGATTTCTATTTTCATGGAATCAAATAAACACGTAAGCTGTAGCTAATGTACCCACAAAATGTGGCACCAAAGCTATAGTACACTATAGTTGCATTTCAATTCTATCGAGAGTACACAAGGGATACAATGGGCTAGGTAAGCAAAACTACAACCTGACAGATTGCTTTATAAAATTTCAGAAGTGTCACCATATTTAGATTGCTAGCAAGTAGTCAATGAGGTTGAAGGAAATATCATATACAAGAAAATGAAGAACTAAAGTATACTGAACTACATAAAGAGTTCAATAAAAAAGGCGTAACTCAATCTAGCAATTAATGAAACTTAGCAGCATCAGGTATTACATTTTTTTTAGTTCTATCCCCTCTCCCAGGAAAACAAGAAAGGCTTGATAATCGAGAGCTTAGCATGCACATCATATATGGTGTGCATACAAAATAAAAGATCAGGAGCTTTTCATAATTTGACATCTGAACCAACCGTATAAACCAAATCTGGAGAAAAATCAGAAAATTTATGAAAGCATGGGAGGTAGATACCACACACAGTATAACACTTGCTTAAAGCTTCCCTGTGTATTAGAAACATCAGCATACCTATTCTTTAGCATGTAATGATTTGACTCCACGTGAAACCTTTGGAATTTAATCCTGTAAGCTTATACTAACAATATAACACTTAATTGATAACATAAGGTGCGGTAAAAATCTTACCATCCCAGAACCAATTAGGTACTGGATTGTCTTTTCAATTTGCTTCATATCAACTCTTCCAGAAAGATAAAGATATTTGTTGAGAAGATCACCATGCCTATTTTCCTCCGCTGTCCATGCCCTAGTCCAAATAGCCCAGGGAGTGAGGCTGGCACCAGTTTCATCACGGACACCATCTAGGGTGTTTATCATGGTCTGATAAGTTGGAAGGGCCTCCTCCGTGATCATATCCCCAATTAATACAACAAAGTAGTCGTCAGGAATTTCCTTACACCTTTCCCTTAGCTCCTTGACCTGCTCATCAAACCCGTCAGAAGCAGGATCAGGGAGAAAATCAGTAGGCTGCCAACACTTCTCGACAGGCTTTAGGTTCACCAAGAGATTCTGTGCAGCCCAATCGTGCAGAGAATCAAAAATTTCAATCTTTTCTGGTGGCATGGAATGGGTTACTTGAACATGCACCTCTCGTGGAGGAGTGAATGCCTTCTTCACACTTCCAACTTCCCTGTAATTAGCAGAAGCAGACTTAGGTTCAAAACTTTTCACTTTGAAGACCTCATGAGCTATGACTTAAAAAGAACAGTTAAGGAGGAAGGCAAACTTAAAGCATAAAAAGCCAAACTTAAAGCATAAAAAGTTATCCCTGAAATGACAAATTCCCAACCTTTATTCTTCCCCTTGTTCACCATTTATGATGTGGTGCTAACTACGGAGCAAGTGTCGTCAAAGTTCCATTCATAGAGAAAGGATTCTTTGAAATCAAGTTTTCCCTCACAAACAAGATTAACCATCACTTAAACAATAGAACTAAGCACAATCACTTATAAATTGTATTAGTTTATACTTTATACAAGTATGCAGAAACTAAAGCAATACAAATATACAAAATTGAAGTTTTAACAAAGAAGATATAAGTGCCAACTGCCAACCAATTCCATAACAATCAAAGAAGCTGAGGAATACCAAACAGCTACACCTACTGGCAAACAAGAAAAGAACAGTGCACATAACTATTATTGGAAACATTGACTTTAAGCAAAAAAATGACAATTAAATACAGAGCACCATGGCACGACCTAATTTTCAACCACAGTTGGTAAAATGTACAATTCCTACACCCCCCACCCCAGAAAAAAAAAACACCAAATAGGACTTCCCTTTAGGACCTTTCTGAATAGATATCATTGAAGCAAAAGAAAGAGTAACTAAACTAAACTTCAGGAAGAATTTACAGAAAAGAAAATCATTGGAGAGATATTTGAAGCAAAATCAAATAGAAGTTAAAAAAATCCCAGATCCATACATACAACAATCAAAAACACATTGATTTTGTTATGATTAGAACATACATCACTATCCAAAAAAGATATTTTTAAAGGCAGAACAGGACACTTGATTAACCAGGAAATTCCTAGAAATCAACGATGCGATGAATAATTAAACGAAAAAGAAAAGAAGACAGATAGCAAGATAAACACCATGTAACAAACTAAGCAACACATAAAGCAGAACAAGACACCATTTCCCAATTTAGAAAAAAGGTGAATTTTTTATTTTAAATATTTCTTGATAAGAGCTTCCTCAACACAAACCACTACCACCATTCACCAATCCAATCAATAGATACAAGAAAACCAAAATTACAATCACAAACACACACCAGAAACATGCAGTTTGGTACAGAGCAAATCATTTTCCATGATACAAACACTTTTCCACATTGTGAGATACCCATTTTCTCCAAATTCAAATGAAATACACACCCAGTGTAGCTAACAATCAAGTCTAAAATCCTTGAAACAACAAAACACAAATGAAACAAAACGAAACCGACCCACTTCGCAACAAATCAAAAGAATGAAAAACACCCCACATTGAGAAACACCCATTTCTTCAAATTCAAAAATTGATACACACCCAATGTAGCTAAAACTCAAATCACACAAACAAAAACCAATAAAACAAAACCGACCCACTTCCCCAAAAATCAAAATAACGAAAAACAAACCACATTAAGCGACACCCAATAGCTCAAAAACGAAAACAAAGAGTAAAAAAATACTCACACAGAAGGTCGATGAATGGTTGAAGCCATCAAAACTCTCAGAGATCTGGCTGAAGAACAAGGAAATGGTAACATTTTGTGAGATTTTAACGACACCCCATTGACATTCAGTGCCATTGTTGATGCTCTGTTTTTCACCTCGAGTATTTCGCCTGAGCAATTTCGTTGTGATCACTGTACACTATTTGAGTTAAAGGTAGAGAGAGAGAGAAACGGAACAAATAGCCAAATATATAAGCCTTACATGTCGACAAAACCCAAGTGGAAATGAAACTAAATTAACCTTCAACTTGAAGAAAATTACTCAAATGCCATTTTTGTCATTTCGGAATTCGGGGTTCGTATTAGAGATCCGACTAATCAAGATTTATCCCCGAATAAAAATGATTTCTCACGTGATAACTCAATTAATAGATTTTTTTTTCTTTGATTTCAAGTTTTATTAACCCTCCGAGATAATAGTTGTTAGTTGAGTGATTATCTCGAAACTCCACGGATATAATTAAGGAGAATTATTTTCTTTTTAGATATCAATATCTTTTTACTCGCTTTGTTTTGATTCGTTTATCCTATTTTGAGTTAGTCCGAAGTTTGACAAAGTAAAAGAGATTATTTATATAATAAATATATCAATATTTTTTAATCTTGTGATTTTAAATATATAATGCAGAAAAGAGTTGTTAAGAAGAAAAAAGATATTTTTTCTAAAACAGACTAAAAATAAAAGTAAGATAAACAAATTAAAAAGAGGTTCAATACCTAAGAACTAAGGCTTTCTGGTTCGTTTGGCTTTGTTTTTTCAGTTTATCATTCGATATTTGATATCTGTATTAAAATTTTGATTATTCATACGCTTATCGTATAAAACATAAGTATAGAAAAACATTTCATATCACAGTTTTAATATATTTATATTGAAATCTAACTAGTTGGCAAAATTATTTTTTTATAAATTCTTTAATTAATATATAAAACTTTTATAACTTTGGGACAAAACAGGGATTCTAAACTAACCAATTTAATAACCGTGGGTATTTAATCCTGTGGGTTTTATTATTTTTGTATTACTATTGACTAACTAATTTTGTCTGGTGGTTATAAACAATTTTTTTAAAATAATATTTTTTTAATATTTGAGTCTGAAATTATTTTAGTTTTCAAATAAAAACAGTTCAGATTTTTCTCTCATTTTCTATCACTTAATTATTAAATTATTCTTTAAACTAATAGAGCTTCTAATCTTAATGTAGTATTGTGGTATCAAATTCATTTGAATTCAAATGTTTCTAATATTTTTATATTTTTAATATGAATTGTTAATTTCCTTGTAATCAATATCAACTTAAATTAATTATTTATTATCTTGCATGCATATAAATAATAAATAGGCAAAATTTTCAACTTTATAATTGATTGATGGTCACATCAAAAAAAAATTAAATCGTGAGAAATGTATATATCATTGTCAAAGTGGTTTGAAATCAATTGTTAGATTAAGACAAATTAACTAAGATCTTACAATCTAATTTAAAAGATGTAAAATATAAAATTAGTCCAAAAATGGTATTTAAAAGTGATACATGCATTAACATTTAAAGAGTTTATTCTACAAAATGAAAATAATTTAAATACGTATAGTCATATAATAACTTCTTTGAAATTTCAAGGCAAACCTTTATATACCAAAAATACTTACATTTTAATACATTAAATGTTAAAAATGAATAACTAACATTTATTTTTTAGTATAAAAAGCATTAAATATGCTAAGAAAAGCAACTATATCTCAGAAGATCAAATAAATATTTAAAATTGAGGTTATTGAACTTCGATCTTATCAGACATAAATATCTAATGAAGGGAAAAAATCTTCCTCAATGATAAGAATCAATAACACGAAAAATTATGTTCTAGATCAATCTTTTGCTTAACTATCCATCTCGTTCATCTTTCTATATGAACATGATACAATTTCAACTTATTGAAATTGTGATCTGAAATAGGAAGATATAACGTCAAGAATAATGATAGAAAGTTAGTAGGTAATATAATATTTAGTAGTCGTGCCATGTTATGTTCTTTAATGTGTATTGTTTCATTCATTTTATATCTTACTATTTTATCATCGCTATCTTTTTACAATGTCACTTATATAACTTTCCTTTCAAATAAAGGATTTATCTCAACTCAAAATTCCCTTGTAACAACCATCCAAAAAAAGTTTTTTGAGTACGATTGTGCATCTAATGTTCGATATTCAACTCAAAATTTCCTTTATTTAGAGATAATACCAATTTATAGACAAGGAGCACAACTCAAAATTTCCTCCAACTAGATACAATACATATGGTAACCACCATCCAAAAAAGTTTTCAGAGTGTGGTTATACTTATACATCTGATGTTCGATATTCATATGAAGCACCACAATTGTGACATTTACATTGTAAAGAACAGAATGCAATAAAACAGAACTGATAAATAGAAACAAAGATCAAACAAACAGGATACATAAGAATAGAAAATCATAACCAGGTGATACAGGATTAGTGGATTACTAGGTGATATATACATAAAGTCAATTAAGAAAACATATTCTGGTCACCATCTTCCTTTATGAAGGATATTTGATTTTCTCAGATTAGAAAATTTGACCAGTATATGATTATATGAAAGTTACAAAGCCTGGTGTACATGAGCAGGCATCTATTATATCGATAACAAGAAAAACTTGAACTAAGGGGCCAAAAAGATTCAACAGAGTCGAGATTCTCATTCCTGGTTGTATGTGCAGTCTTGCTGTGGCTGGATAGAAACTGAAGAAGAAGAAGTCTTCTGGCATGGTTGCGGGGAAGTTTCATGCAGATTGATGGTGTTTCCAGAAGGTGGCAAACATCTCTTGGAAAAAAATGTAGCAATGCTCTTTGTCCTCTTAACTTTTTCTGTAAATAATCAAAAGTTAACAGAATCCAAAAGGTAGAAAAGGTTGGATTAACCCATGGGAACAAATAAGTGCAATAGTACAAGAGATGTTCATACCAGGTGATACTGATAATCCAAGGTTCACAAGAACATCCTTTCTAACCTGCAAAAGCAAGAAAAATGCAGTATCAGTAAGATCTTCCTGGATTGGGGCAATAACCCACAAGGAAATGAAACTATTCAAAGAAAATAATATGAATCTGCTGCTTAGAAAATTCAGACTAATAAATCGGATAAGACTAATCTAGAAAGAGGGGCATGACACAAAAAGAAAACTATAACAGGAACACCAATGGACTACCAAAGAACAAAGCTGAGAGAAGATCTATTTACACTTCTAATTTGTGTATGAGAAACTAGAACGTTTTACTAGCTTTGCCATAAACTTTCATGGACTGTACTGCTTCTGCAGTCAATCCATAAGAGTGAGAACTGCTATCATCTGGTACACAATATTGGATGTGATTCTTTATGGATTATCCTACAAACTGAATCTTTTGGAAAATCTTATATACACTTCAGCTTGCAGAGATCTACTTAATGAAAATAAAGTGTATCACTGACAGTAATTCAGACTGAGAAAAGAGATATGTCGAAAATCACCTGCCATCTACCATCAATAAACTCTGCAATATCTCGCACCTTGTTTTTCAGTTGGGACTTTGAAATACTTGGGAACTTAAGTTGTAAAGACTCCACCACCTTGTTTATACCATGTGAGCATGACTGAATAACAGATACCTGAAGGAAAATAATAACAATAACTCTTGTAAGCAAGAAATCAGCTCTCGGTTGGTAGGAGAAACCATTCCACAAAAGGAGGGGGAAATGCTGATAAAAGAAAGGTAAAACTTACAACTTGAGGTAAATCTGAGTCAGCTAGAGCAGCTGCAGATGCTATTTGTGGAGTAAGTGTCTTGCTACCTGATGGGCAAGGCTCAGAATCCCCCTCAATCACATCATCACAAGTGGATATTGGAATAGATGAATAGCCAGGAAATGAACAGATGGTCAATGCCCCCAGGCACATTTGTTCGACTTTCTCATTACCAGTCAGTTCATCAGCCAATAAGAAGGGAGTTTTCTCATGCATAAGATTTAATATAATAAGTGGCTTGTTTTTCCTAAGAGCCTGTTCAGTCAAGTTTTGAAGATATTTTTGCTGCCGAAGCAACACTGCAAACTCTTCACTCGGCCCTTCTTGTGCAGAACTGGACAAAATTTTAGACTCTTCTGCATCATGAGATTCCACTTTGTCAACTTGTACACCCTGCATGACCAAAGGTGAACAAGTTCAAAAGTACTCGCATAAAGAAATGTTAAGGTTTCAGTTACTTCTTTTTCCCCATTGGGAAGGGCCATATTCATGCACCTTGGCAGTCGAGTAAGAAAACCTATGTTTTATGATTAACAAACAAGGATTTAGGCAGTCAAGAGTAAGAATACCTATGTTTTATTATTGACCAACAAGGATTAATTAAAAAATTTATCCATGGAAGACTCTTCATCTCTCTCGCAAGAAAAAAGGAGGGGAAAGGGGGCTACAGTTACTGCAGGTGCAACACTAAAAACAATTGCTATATGTACAAGATGAAAAGGCCTTATTCATTACTAGTGTTATTACTACAAATATACATCTCCTGCTGCAGTTAGAGGTTGCGGTGGTTGGCCTGCTTCCACTATATGTAAGTAGTGAAATAAAGTTCTCTCAAATACCACAAGAAAACCCTCGGTCCCGATTTTTAAATAAGTATTCTCCATGTTGTGACATCTCAAATGCTTGACTTGATTCTTTAAATAACTATATGTCAAGACTACCAAGTAAAACTATGAACACAATTAAATCACAACATATAAAATAAAACAAAGATCACTTATTTTGTGGATTTGAAATACCACCAGTACGTTAAGGCCAAAATCATCACAAGTTAACAACAAGCCAGCTGGGGCTATTTAGCAAGATGGAAAAATGTTCAGCTTTGTGCAGTCATTTATACTTGAATCATGAACTGACCTTAAGAATTCCATTCAAATACTAATCATGCAGCAAAGAAAATCGATCAAGAAAGTACTCAATGAAAATGGTAGATGGTTCATAGATATCATAATTCAGGTGAGAACAGAAGATGCAAGCTATGCAGAAACAATTTTTAAGGAAGTTGTCACATCATCAGTGGGGTTAAGATTTTTAAATCGCATCTATTGCATGCTCACAATATTGACAAATCAGCAAAGTACAAACTGATTAACCAATGAAATAAAACAGTATCTGCTTCACAATGTATTATCAATACTGTGTGGGATATTCAGTAGTTTCCATAAGAAAAGTGGGTATTAGAGACTGGCATACCTCTTCATCTGAGAGATAACCATCTGGCACTAAAAATCCATCTTCACTTTCGTCTTCATCTTCACCTCTTGCACATTCTTCCTCCAAGCATTCATTGTCATCTTTATCACAATCTGACAGACTTTCACCAGGTTCCTCCTAATTTAATCAATTGTCAGTAATCATCATGATTCACAGATGTTAACAGGCAATAATCAGAAAATACCTCTTCCCATTCTTCATCACTATCAACCTCATAATCCAATTCTGGATCCATTGCAAGGGGGTGACGTGCTCCAACAACTTGGCTGATGTGAAAAGTCAAAATATCAGTAGAAGTGGAAAGGAGAAAATGGCAGAAAACACACCCATTGGCATCCATATGAACATGCTAAATATTGATTAAGGAATAGTAAACTGTCACAGCTTAATATGGAGATTGAATTTATTTAAATCACATCAAAATAGCTGAAGCCAGTGCCATCTCCAGAAGGAAAATACTCACTTAATAAGAAGAAAAAATTCATCTAGAAAATGTTTCATTACAATTGCTAGAAAGAAAAACTTATGATAGTAGGTTGAAAACATAAAAGAAGATCCACTAGTACTCTAATATTTACCAGAATCACATACAGGCAAGGGCTGTGGGTTAACTTTTGTAGCACCTAAACCATTATGTGTTTGTTTGTTCTGTTTATAAAAAATATACACACACATACAGTGTGTAATCTTCTCTCACACTGAAGAGAATTTCACAACTGGAAACTTTAACAAAGAAAGAAAACAATCAACTAAATCATAGTCTAGAGAACTTAGTTAATAATAGATCAAATGACCCAACACAATATGATCAAGACTGGGATTTGGATTTGCAACAAAATACTGCTTCTGAAGTAAAAAGGTACTAAAGCCTAAAGGTTCATTCATTAATAAGATTGATTATGAGGTTTTATCTGGTCTATAAAAAAATTCAAATTGCATAAAACATGAATCATAACATGGCTCACCTTTTCTTCGGCCAAACACCATAAAATGCAGGTCTGTGACACTTATCAAACTGCAACAATTGCCTCCTCAATAAGCCCTTCTGGCGACAAGGAATAGCATTGACCTCACCAGCATTACATGATCTGGTATTACTACTAGGCTCAGCCCATCCATCAACTAGTTTCTCTGTATTATCTTCAACATCACAAGTCAGACCTCTACTAGCTGTTAGCTTAATTTCCTTGACTACATTAGTCTTGGGCTTTCGACGGATTCCCCAATGAACTTTTCCTTTTGAAAGAATAGAACGACCTAAGCAATGCCATGAAGTTAAGTGTGACCTGTAAAGAAAATCCAAGCAACATCTATATAAATACCAAGAAAAAAATATTAAATCAGCACATTAAAATTAAAATGAAAGAACAGAAAAGAACTAACTTCCATATATCATCAGCATTGAAGTCATTATTTTGTGCAAGGACTGAGTCCATTGACAGAGTAACAGATTCAGGCATATTTTCACACTTGCTCGGGGCAAAATCAGAAGCTGGTTCATCTAAGGATTGGCTATTCTGGGAAGAAGAGTTAGTTTTGCTTCTTTTGAGAAAACGCTCCATCATTGAAGCTTGCTTTTGTAAAGTAAGTTGCCTTTTAACTTCAGCTTCTTCCTTTTCCTTGCGGCGTCGATCTTTCTCAGTTTCTTCTTGTTCTCTCATCAACTGCTTTTTCAGTTTAGATTCTTCTTTCTCAAACCGCTTTTCCTCTTTCTCTGCTTCACTTTGTAGCCGTTTTAACGCTTTTTCCTGCACAGAGAGATTTAGCCATCAAAAGGATTAATCAAGATCATATTTGAAGGCATGGGCAGTATCACACCACCAATGGCACACTTCTAAAGATATGCCAACAGCAACAAGCATTTAACCAACAGGTTGAATCAAATGACTCACACTTTTCAATTTTTCTTTCTGAACTTCACGCTCCATCCTTTTCTTCTCTTTTTCAGCTTCTCGTTTGTTTCTCTCTAACTGCTTAATTAAAAGTTTCTCCTCCAGTTTGACTGACTTTTCAGCCCTTTATCAATAAAGAGATTTGAGTAAACAATTGGAAAGAGGAGAGATACAGGAAAAAAATACTAGGGAAGAGATAGATATCACATACACTTCAGCACCATTTTTCTGGTCCATGCTTGCAACTAATAAGCGGATATCTGCCTCATTTAATACTTTGCCAAGCTTTTCAGAAGCCTTCATCTGTTCTTGGATGCAGTTTTGATCAGTTTCCACCCTTTTCAGCGCAGTCAATAAAGCTGCCACAATGACAAAACACAAATATTTCAGCTTATCAAATTTCTAAGCTTGTTGGAAGACAACCAAATAGATCATTCACTTGTTAATGATTTACATACAAAACAAACCATCCAACATATGTTCCCATCTAGGAAATAAAATGAACAGAAATAATTAGACCAAAAAGATCTTATGAAATTGCACTGAATGAATTAAATCAATAATGCTATGTACTCTAATTCACATGATATCAGATGGATAAGAATAGTAGAGTAAACCAATAGAAAATCAAATATATGATCACGTTTCTAAATCATCCATATTCATTTCATGTTTTCATCAACGCAACTGGAAATGATCAGCCTCACTGAAAGCCTAACCAAGGGTATCCCAAATACAAGCAAACCAAAAGGCCAATGTTTAGAAGCGGCAGTACCACAAATTATGCCATAAATGAATATGGACACCTTAGCATGAGAGCCATAGATGAAGTACACAAAATATTGTGAGGTCAATAGAATGCCTTCTTCACCACCAACAGATTAACATGTACAGTTATTAGTATTCACTCACCAGAGACAGCAGTAATTCTCTCATGGATTTTTTTACGACAAGTCCGGCGAATCTTCAGAGTAGCCCGGACTGATTTGGGCAACAATTTAAGGTCTCGTGTCTATAAAATAATAAAGAAATTGCATTAGCATTAGCATTATTTATACTAAAAAGTAGATTGAAACAGATGAGAGAAAACTGTATCATGAACACATTGAAAGAATAAATTGCGAGAAAGAGTTGTATATGGGTTTCCACTTTCTAGAATCAAATCCATTCACCAAATTCACATGCAAAAGTTCAATCGCCTGATTGAAGGGTTGAAGCAGGTACAATATTGAGTAACTAGCATAACTATGAATGATTACAAGAAATTTCCATATCAACATTAAATCTAATCAATGAATAGCTAAGTTAACCAATGCTCGATTCTCCAACCATACAATACTTTTGGAGAATCCGACACACACCCACTAACATCTTTGAAGAGTCTGAGCAATAAGCTGAATTGTCATTAAAGCTAGCAGATATACTATTGAAACAAGACACTCTTTTGACAGATCACAAAACATAGTGGATCCAATCTAAAGATTAGAAGCAACAATCAACACTAATACACAGAATGAAAAATCTACAACAATCATTTGCACCAGCTATTAACACTAGGAGTAACCATAAAGAAACACACACATGCCAAAACAACACTAGAGATTCTAGAAAATCGATAAACTAGGAAAGCAAAATGTCTCTAATAGTGATAACCATAGAAGATTCAGCATCCATTATCAATATTCATTCACACTGGCAATCACCATCAGCTCCGACATTGCTCCGATCCCACTGAAAATGCAAGTTCTCACAGACTCTGGAACTGATTTAGGAAACCTCTAAAGGAAGATACAATCAAAAGCCCTAAAAAGAAGGATAAAACAAAATAGTTGTGGCGGTGGGGAGATAGAGAAGAGTGCTGACACATGTTTGTTTTGTAGAATTTAAAATTTCTGGAAATTTTGAGATTTATTTCTGTTTCCCGCCTGTTGGTGGGAATAATATGATGGATTTTGTTCTAGTTTTCAAACCTGTCTGTTGGAAAAAATGCATCATTTCAATTTAGAGATCCAACCAGTTTTTAGAGTTGCAAATTACTCCATCACTGTTGATTGTTAACATATTAAGAGTAATCCTACAAATAAGTCTAAGAAAGATAACATGTACTCAAGGAAAGGAGTATCCAAAATTTGAAGATAACAGGGTCATATCAATGAATGAGTATTAGAAATTTCCACTTTCTAGAATCAAATCCATTCACTAAATTAGCAATATTGAGTAACAAGCATATTTATGCATGATTACTAGAAATTTCCATATCAACATGAAATCTAATCAATGAATAGTCAGTAAAGCTAAGCATATATGCTACTAAAACAAGAGCCTCATTTGACACATCAAACGACATAGTAGATGCAATCTAAACATTAGAAGCAACAATCAATTAAAAATCAACATCAAGCATTTCCTCCATCTATTAACACTAAATGTTACCATAATGAAACCACATGCCAAAACAATCGATAAACTAGTAAAACAAAGTTTCTCTAACAATAATTCGTTAGAACATCCGATTCCCAATTCAATATTCATGTAATAACGACACCCAAAAATCAAGCGATTCAATAGTTGCTATGAATAAACAAACCCAGATAACAAAAATCGAAACTTTTACCTCCCAACACCAAAGCGCCGACTCAGATTCATCCTCCAAAACATCAACATCTGCATTTGGGATTCCGTAAAGCATCCTTTGCCCAACCAAAATCACAGCACTTTTCACACTAACCTTACTACAACTACACTCACTATCACTAATCTTCTCAAAAATCACATCCACCAATTTCGACAACGACAGACTACTCTCCTCCATCATACAAGCAATCACCGAGTTCAACCCCAACCCTTTCAAATCCTCAACTTCCACAACTTTCTTCTCCACAACCTCCTTATAATACTTAACCAACCCCTTCATTTCCACTTCCAACCCATCAATCTTCGCCGCTTTCTCCTCCGGACTATCCATCACCAAACTAACCCTCTTCCTCTTCATCGTCTTCTTCACTGATCGATCTGAAACAACTTCCATCTTCACTTCCTCAACACCGTCAATCATCATCGGCTCCGACATTGCTCCGATTCAACTGAAAAATACCCAAACTTGTAGAGGAAGATTCAATGAAAAAACCCTAGAAATGAAATAGTGGGTGGGGGTGAGGTCGGGGTAGTGGGGTGATAGTGAAGAGTTGTGCCGCGTGTTTGTTTTTGTAGAATTTTGAATTTTTTATGCAAATTTTTAGATTTATGTTTGTTTCCCGCCTTTTGGTGGGAATTATTTGCGGGGATTTTTTTGGTTTTCGCGCTTGAAAAATGAAACGTTTATTTGATAATCCAAACGGTCCCTTAAAACACCTTTTTAGCAAATTACTCCATTATTTATGTTTTATACTAATATCTTACTACTATATATTAAATTAGATAAATATTTTTAGGGAAACTTTCATATATAGCACTTAAAAATAATTAATTACTCTCCACAGCTATAGTTTGATAATTACAATTTGTAGCTACATGTTATATAGAGGAGAGAGGCGAGCGAGACTGGGAGAGAGAGGAGAGAGGAGAGAGAGGGGAAAAAAAGAGTGGGAGAAAGGTGAATTGTATATATATATTGGTTAGATAATTGTATATTATACATATGTAATTGTATATATGGCAAGAGAGATTGGGAGAAGGAGGAGAGAGGCGAGCGAGACTGAGAGAGAGAGGAGAGAGGCGAGCGAGATTGAGAGAGGGAGGAGAGAGGGGAGCGAGAGAGGGCAGGGAGTGGGAGAGAGGTGAATTGTATATGTATATAATTGTATATAACTGTATATTATACATATATATTTGTATAAATGGTAGCGAGATTGGGAGAGGGAGGAGAGAGGCGAGCGAGATTGAGAGAGGGAGGAGAGAGGCGAGCGAGAGAGGGCAGAGAGTGGAGAGAGGTGAATTGTATATGTATATAGGCTAAAAATTATATATTATACATATTTATTTGTATATCCTGTCGAATTATACATATACAAACATGACTAATTATACAAACTCGAAGTCAGCCCATGTAATTAATGTATAATGTTATTCACGAGTGGTAATTATAGCAAACTATAGCTATGATGAGTAATTAAATAGTATAAGTTTGCTTATCCGTGTAATTTTCCCATATTTTTATTGTATTTATTCATTAATTTTTGTCTATAATTTGAAATATTTTATGTATTGTTTATTGTTTTATCAAATAAAATAGGTAGAGAGGCGGATGAGATAAGAGGGAGGCGACTGAGATAGTATGTGAATTGCAAGGGAATATCAGATCGAAGAGAGGCGAGTGAAAAGGTCATATACATGCACGTGTGAATTCACTTAGTTGTATTTGAATGATTATGTCTAGCTTTGGTCTCGAGTATTTGAGATACACGTATTTAGTTAGACGTGCAAGATACATGTATATGAAGTTTAAAATTTGATAAGATTTATGATATTGTAAATTAGTGTGAATTTAGATAATTAACATTTAAACTACTGAGATTTATGTAAGTTATCGAAAAAGCATTAATGATTTATTGTAGATTATTAGATTAATGGCTTTTAAATAGTTTTTTAAAATTCTATTACTGGATTTATCTGTTAAGTTTTCAATGTTATGAATTAGAGTAACTTTCACATATAGCAAACATAAAAATTATATTTCTATGTTATAGTTATAGTTTACATAATTTCACTTCATAACAAACATATATATATATATATATATATATATATATATATATATATATATTAAAAAACAGTTGTATAATTTTGATATACATATATAAAAGAAAGTAATTGTATAATGTGCTTTGGTATACATACACAAAAGATCAGTTGTATAATATGTGTTTGTATAAAGCGAGAAAGAGAAAAAGACAAAAAAAAATTGTCAGGTGAAAATCATATTTGTATAATCATAAGTGTATAGGACAAAAATATATGTATTTTTATTTATATATATAATTTTTTCTCGTTTTATACAAACACAATATATACATTTTGTATTTGTATAAAGTGAGCGAGGCAAGTGAGCGAGCGAGATCTGGGAGAGTGGCGAGCGAGATCTGGGAGAGGGGAGAGAGGGGAACGAAAATAAATGTATATATTCAATTTTCTCTCACTTTATACAAACACAAATGTTTTGCGTTTTTGTTTAAGTGAGTGAGCGAGATTTGGGAGAGGAGAGAGGGGGAAATGAAAATATATGTATATATACAATTTTCTCTCGCTTTATACAAACACAAACACATTTTATACATTTGCATTTGTATAAAAGTGAGAGAGGCGAGGAAGAAAACGAGAGGGGCGAGCGAGATTCACTATGAGAGAGGCGAAATAGAAACAGCTTGATATGAGTATAATTAAATTAAACTATGATTATAAAATTTAAGTTAAATTAATAATTTACTATTATATATAAATTTTCCTATGAATTATGATATTGGTTAGTGACTAAATTGATAACCCAACAAATCATCAATATATAGTATATATATATACACTAATGGGCTTGCCCAAAGTGTTGAACCCTTAAAAAAAAGTTAGAATTACACTTTTCTTGTTGCTACTATTTTTATTTGGGAATATTAGTAAACTAGTTACAATTTCTACCTTAATTAGTAAAAATATTTATATTTTAAAATAATTATTAAATGTCAAAATATCAATATTTTAAAAAATAATTTGTATTCAAATATTATTATTTGTCTTTTTTTTTATTTAATAGTCCAACATTAAATACATCCACTACCCATTTAGACTTCTCTACACTTTAACAGCATTAAATTTATTTCCATCTTTCAGGTTTTCAATTTTTTTTATCTTTTAATAAATTTTCACCATTATTCTCTCTTTCATTGTTGAAGAAGAACTAATTAATCAAGTTCATACTAATTTATTCAGATCTATTGATTAATTCAAGAAATCTCTCAATACTTAAAAGTATTTTCGAAATCATCATTTATTTTGCGAGATTTCATGAGATTTTGTTTTCAACATAAAAAATTATGTTGAGTTTTGGATTATATGTATTATAGATTTTTCGTCATTTTTTTTATTTTTATGTGAGAAAAAACTAACGTACTCATCAAATATGTATATATTTCGAATTTTTAGTATTTGAAACACTACTTTTTGATTTTTTATGATTTTATTTTTATATTTGAGATTTAGTAGATTGTAATTTGTAGTAATCCACATTAACATTCATACATAATATATTGTTTGTTTTGTTTTGTATATTCATATTTAATAATTTCGAATTTTGCTTATAGGGTTACTAATGCAGACAACTAAACACAGATTCGAATTTGAACTTGTTGAAAATTTTTGGAAAAAAGGAACCTAGCAGACGAAGAAGAAAGAGAGAGTCAAAGAGAGAGTCAAAGAAGAAGGTTGCAAAATTGTATTCACACCAGAATAGTATTCATATTAATTTTTATTTGTCAATTATTTTTCGTTTACTCATCATTTTTATTTTTATTAAGAACGATGTATTTCTGTTTTATTTGTAGTCATTCAAATACGTATCTCATATGAATTTGTATTTCTTAAGCATAATATATTCTATTTTTTAACAGTCAATTTGTATTTTTTAGAATATTGTATTCTGATTATATCATTTTAAACTATGTATGCTATCTCATATGAATTTGTATTTCTTAAGCACATATGTATCCTATTTTTTAACAGTTATTTGTATTTTTTTTAAGAATATTGTATCCTGATTATATTATTTTCACTATGTATGTTATCTGTTTTCAAGAATCTTGTATTCTTATTTCTTTCATAGTCAATTTGAATTTATTTTTTTAGTATATTATCTTCCTCAACATATTTATAATCTTGTATCCTTTCATAAATCATATTCATATATATATTGAGATACAATCAATAAAATTTTTGTAATACAATTTCGATCATCGAAATACAATTTGTAGTTTGAAAGTAAAAAAAAATCAATTTTAATTTGAATGATAAAGTAAGTACGTAAAATATAAAAAATTTTGGTATACAATTATAATGAAAACATAATAAAAAAGAAGTTGATCTAATAGAATGAATTTTTTATTTTTATTTTTTTGAAATTGTAACTGATGAGAATTTTAATTGATATGTTCCTTTTCTAAAAAATATTATCTCCCTTAATTTTCTCCTTTCTAAATAATTGTAATCTTCAAAATCAAACAAGTAAAAAATACATAAATCAAATACATAACAAATTAAAATATTGATATTTTAGATAAATATTGAAAGTGTGGTTAAGAAAATATATTAAATATCAAAATATTGACATTTTGAAAATTTTTCCTTTTTATTTTATGAAACATCACACACACGTATAATGATTTTATGAGCATTTTTCTTATACGTTCAATCGAAATTGAATCGAAAATAAAAATTTGATAGTAAATATATTATTAATGGGCTTGCGCAAAATGTTGATCCCATTAAAAAAGTTAGAATTGCACTTCTATTTTACTACTTAAAAGTGATTTTTTACCCCTAATGTAGCAAAATAATTTTGTAAAAAATAAAAATAGGTGTATCAGATTTATTAAAATAGAAAAAAGATCAAAATTCAATTAGACCCCATCCCACTCTTCACATCACTTCTTCTTCACAACCCACCCTCTTCTTCTTCTTCTTCGGTCTCACCCTCTTGAGGAAACACTTTTTTCTCCTCCTTCTTTTAAGCAAAAAATTTTCTACTTCCTTCTTCAACTTCTTCTCAGCTTACTTAGCAAATTACTTATCATCAAACTAAATTTTGTGGGTTTTGATTTGTGTTTGCTAACAAAAGGATTTCTTAATGCCATTGGCGAGATAAAATTTTGAGGATTTCTTAGCCGCTGCAACTATGACGGACATTTTGAGAGAAACATGAGAATTTTTCACTCCATAAATCATCTTCATGTTTTGATTAGTCTTATTGTAATTTGGCTACGAAGAAAATGTAATTACTAGAGAATTTAAAAAATTATTTGGAGATTGATTAGTGTGAAATATAGTTAACAAAAGAAAAGTTAATTAAAAATAAAAAAAAAAAATTTTTTATATCTGACATGGCGCTGACATGTCACTGATGTGGCAACGAGTGTAATACACCACTTATTGTGAGAGTGGTGTTACACGTCTCAGGGATAAATAGATTCACTTTTAAATAGTAAAAATGTATAATATGCCGTCATAATATTTTAAGTGTGTAAATGACTGTTAAGGACAATTTCAAGGGAAAATCTATGGCTTTTCCTATATTTTAAATAGACCTCAACCATAAAGTAGTGATCCACCACTCCATAGAGCAATGGGACAATGTCACGTCAAATCTCTTTATTGTATCTATTTTTTATGGTGTCTCTGTTGTGTTCAATTCTTGAATATGCCTCTCCTTGATTACATAACACCGCTGGAGACTATATTTGGATATATTATTGAGTGAACTTTAATTTTACCTTCAATTCTAATAAAAATTATCCCTCTTTGGTAGTGCAGGTGGGTGGGTGAGTGGGGGCTATGACGTTGATTAAAAAAATGTCGATAAAAGTAAAGATTTGCATCGATCGATTCGATCCAATTTTTGATATTGGCGACTCAATTTATTAGTTTATAATTTGTAAATAAACTAAATCGATAATTAAATTAATAAAATATTTACTACTTATTTTTAATCCTTAACGATTCAATTTCGATTGAACGGATAAGAAGATTGCTCATAATATCTATATATATATATATATATATATATAAAATAAAAATAATAGCAAGATATATTATCATCAGAAGCGACTTCTCAAAATAAATTTAAGAAAATTCTTTATGTCTTTTCCCTTAAGATATATTAATGAGTCATGTATATATACTCTACCCCACCATCACGTAATTTTTTGCTCATATCTTGCACAAAAGATTATTCACTAAAAAAAAAGGATATTTTAAAATTAAATTTGCGTAATATAAAGTTTACTTTTTAAAAATGTTAGAAGAACTATTATTTAACTTAAAAGAATTCTACAAAATTATTTATTAGTTTACCAACATTTGAAATATTGTAGATGATTATTTTAAAATTGGTTATTTATACAATTAATATAATATTTTTATCCATCGTGTAACAATTTATCCACATGTATGATATATTTATGTTGTGGATACTTCATATTCTCAACAATCGAGAATTGGCCAACTTATCCAATATTTTTTTAAAAAATATTTGACAAAATTAAATTATCAAATTAGTATTTTAACTAAAAGGTTTCGGAAATAAGAATTATTATAAAATATATATTGATGATAGAAATGAAAACAATAATCCGTGATATGATAAAGACAGATTAATCTTCTACTGTAAAGTTGTTATAACCACCTTCTAGAAGTTAGTTACATGACTATATAAGTAACTATTTCATCATTGTGTAAAGGCATGATTTCAGATTAAAAAAATGTGTTCCTTTCTTCTCTTCTAATCTCTTCTCTTCTAAATCATTTATTCATGGTGTTGATTGAGCTTCTTTAGTTACGCTCAAGATATATTTAAAATTTAACTTTAGTGAAATAAAAGAAAAAATATAACGAGTAAAAGTAGAATTTCATGTATATATATTAATTTTATAAAGTTGTTGGGAAAACGCAAAATATTGATAGTGCTAAAATGGGAGAATTGAAGCCGAGAGACATAGTTTTCTCGATTCATTTTACTTGTTCATTATATTAAAAAATAATTTTTAATTTAAAATTAAAAAATAAATTATCTTTTTCTTGTTTTCATTTTACTCAAACCATTAAATATTATTTAATAATTAATATATATTCATACCAAATTTATTTGTCTAGTATAATGAAAATAGTGAACTCTTTGATGATCATCGGGAACTGAATGGTGATATTGTGATCCACGAAAATAAACTACACATTCTTTTGTTGGATATATGGAAGCAAATTAACAAACAATCATATAGTAAAATGATTATGAGTAGCATTAATAAACCACCTCTAAATTAAAGCTATTATTGTTTAAAATAAATGAGTATATAACCATATGATATGAATATAAAATTGAATGAGAAGATTATTCTCTTTTTTTCATATATTATTATTATTATTATTATTATTATTATTATTATTATTATTTTAAAATTGCTAACATTACCACATTTTAATATAACCTTTCTTATGATTGTTACCAAATTAGGTTATATTTTATTTCAAATATATTCATAAGATAGTGTGGGATAAAGATTCGGTCAAGTATAATTACGTCAAGTAATATTCAATGGCCTTATAGATTCATGACATGTGTATTATATGATTATTTATGGTTGAGATTCATTTAAATTATACACTCATCTTAATAATAAAAATAACAAAATTGTCAACTATTTTTATTTTTTAAAACTATCGAATAAAGCAATTAAGTGTATACCCAAGCTAATATTTTTTTAAAAAAAATTAACATAGAAAAGGAAAAATTTAATATACCGGATTGAAAGTATTTGCATTATCAAATTGAGTTTGGTTGTCAACTCTCGATACGCATACCCCCAATCTTATTTTTTTTTCTTGAAAATATTAGCTTGGGTACACTTAATTGATTTATTTGATAGTTTTAAAAAAATAAAAATAGTTGACAACTTTGTTGTTTGTATTATTAAGATGAATATACAATTTAAATTTATTATTAAGATGAATATATAATTTAAATGAATCTCAACCATAAATTATTATATAGTACACATGGCATGAATCTATAAGGCCATTAAATATTACTTGACCTAATTATATTTGACCGGATCTTTATCCGATAGTGTATTTGTCAGTGTACTATTGTTTAGTTTGACAATTTTTCTGTTGCTTATAAGTTGAATTAAATCAAATAATTTTTTTTAAATAATAATAATAATAATACATCAAATCAAAATGTACATCGATTGTTCAATAATTAAATTGATCCTTTTTTTTTTTATTTCTAGATAATCTTGCACATGTGATATAAAAGAAACATAAATTTATATAAATAGTTCAATCAGGAGTGGCAAATGAACAATCGAGTTGAGTATAAGTCGATAAAAAATGAATTAAAACAATTGATAAAATATCGACTTTTATTTTAAAGGATAAAACAAGTTATCCAATGGATAATATGAGTAACCATATTTACGTATATTATTCCATGAATCAAGATTCTCGCATGCTCAATCAGCTCCAATATGACCAAGTCATAAAGCATTTCAAAGACATTAAATGATCAATTTGGATAATGAATTTGTTCTTCCCTTAACAAGAGGTCTCGAGTTTAAATTTTGATAGAAAAAAGATCTTTGATAGGGATTGATTCCCCTCAAATGGAGCCCTACATGATACGACTCAGAAACAATCGAACTCTAATATATATATATATCAGACGCTAATTGAGATTTTTTATTTACTTTTATTTTTTTGAAAAAAGATAGTGAAGAAATGAAAGGAATATTTGTTACAATGTTATATTCAAGTTAAAGATCCCAAAAATTTATTCTAAAGTATGTGTCATGTGAATTAGGTCCACCACATTGTCTTGATTGTCATCTACCTCTGTGTTTATGTTATGGCCACACAAGAAAAGTCATGGTATTTTAAGAATTTGAATATCCTTAACGAAATTTCAGTTCTAAATTTATAATAACAGAAGATAGCTCAAAAAATATAGATTATTCTTACTTTTTTTTTTCATTTTTCATGAATATTGGTTATTCTTTACTTTTCATTTTTCGTGTGATAAACACACGACTCATGGTCATAAGAGTGCCACAACTTTTAATACAGACCTATCATATACTGTTACAGTATAAAAGGTTGATATATCAATCAAAAGTCCAATTTAAAAAGAAAGTAAAGCATGATCATTTTTTTTTTTTTTATATTTGTAAATAGGTAAATTAATAATTGACGAACCAAAACTAATTTGATTCAATTTAATTTTTTGTTATTCGTCAATATAAATCCTATCGAACAAAATTAAAAGTAGGAGAGCTTGCCTAGCAACTAAATAATTTAGAGGGAAAAAAACTCAAATTCATAATAATTTGTTTGATTAAATTAACCTTGGACTTCTCAATATATCTTTGTATTTTAAGTTTCTAATTTTAGAACAATTTATACACACACCCAAAAAAAGAAAAAGAGTGAAACAATGGTCAAGTTAAGCAAAATTGATAATTGGAACTAATTTAATTATATTTTGTATTTCTTAAAAAACTTTTAAAGTCTATTTTGTATTTCATAAAGAACTTTCAAATTCTATTTTGTATTTCATAAAATACTTTTCAAATTTTATTTACGTCTATTCGAAAAAAGAATGCCAACATGGATAAGACAACCAAGTGCCCACTCATATATATTCCCCGGACGGGGATGTAGCCTTTTGATATTCGATATTTTTAGATTGAATATTTAAATCCAATGTATAAATTATATGTATTTTTTTTTTACAAAAGTTGTACTAACAAATACTCCACTCTAGATATGATAAACTCATAACCTTTAAATATATAAACTTTAAATATCCCGCTTATAAAATTTAACTCTAAATTCATTCGATCAGTTGAAATCTCTTAATTTTGAAATTGAAAAGAGGAAAGTTGATTTAAAGATCATAAAAATATACAAACAAGAAAAAATAAAAATATGTGGGCCATTGCTCCCCCTTTCTCTCGAAATAATAGTGGTTCTGAATGACCTTGGAGAGGTCCCGACACAATATATTTTGTTGTTCAAAAAGCTATAGATGAGCAAGTTTTTTTTTTCCGGTTTCGATAAACCAAGAGAATCGTTTAATAAAATAAAATTGCAATACCAAACACTCTCAATGTAAGATTGATTAAAATATTTTGAATAATGCTTTTCAAATTAACTTATTGTTTTACCTCAGTTTCCACCTTAACTCAAATCCCATATACTAATTCTCGATACTAATTTGAAACTCAATTACTGATTCTCGATTCGAGACTTAAAGGGTCCCAGGTGAATTCGGGATCGAATCTCGAGTTGGGTGTCGAGTCTTGAGTTAGGTGTCAAGGTGGGATTTCAAGTTGGATTTCGGGTTGACAATCGAGGTCGGATGTCAGGTTTGGGTGCCGAATCGATCTTTGAGGTCAGATCTAAGTTTAGAAGTCGGGTCATAAGGTGGGTTTTAGGGTCGCACCCCATATACACATATTACATATATTTAAATTACCATGTTCATGTTGATCATTTTGTATTCCTAAGATACTTAGAACAAAAGTATGAAGAACTTGGTAAGAAACAACAAAGTTTAAAGAGTATTTTCAAAACTAGAAAATTAAGACTAGCAGAAAAAATAGAATCAGAAACTGATTAGAAACAATATAAAAATATTTTTCTCAAAGAAAAACAATCGAGCCCACCAAATGCACAGTGTCCCCTTAAGGAAATTATTCCCCTTAAGTAACCGAAGTTAACGAAATATATCCTCCCATGATAGAACGATCTTACTCATCGATGTATCGCTACCTAAAACTACAGTGTCAGCGAACCACTCAACAGCAGTAAAGTACACTTTGAATACTAGATTTAGTAGTAGTAGAAGAAGAAGTCCAGAAAAATTCTATTTAAAAATGAGAGGAAAATCCCCAATTTATAGAAAACAAAGGATAGTGTGAGAAGGTTCTTATTGTGCCTTACCGTAAAGGTCACAAACCTTTGGAAAAATCACAATCTTTCGAAAATGTCACCTCCTTTCATAAAAATCACAACTTTTCATAAAAGTCGCAACTTTTCATCGAAGTCGCAACTCTTTATAAAAGTCGCAACTCTTCATCAAAGTTGCAACTTTTCATCAAAGTCACAACTCTTCATAAAAGTCGCAACTTTTCATCAAAGTCACTACTCTTCATAAAAATCACAACTCTTCATTTTCACTCACACCTTTTAAAACTCAATTATTTATATTTAATACCCATTTCAATTTTTGGGCAATTATGTAATGTTACTTTGACTGTTAATATATTACACTAAAACTGATTGCAAAGTGATCTCTAGAAAAAAAAAATTACCATACCTTAAGATTTTTAAAAAAGTGATATATCGACCAATTGTTATAAAAATTACACATGTAAAAATTGTTAGGACCGAAAATTAAGCAGGTGTAATGCGAAAGCTAGCAAAGCAAACCTCGAAAGACCACGAGTAAGAAGACAAACGAGAAATACACCAAAAGACACAAAGATTTAACGTGGTTCGATCAATCGACCTACGTCCACAAAGGAGATGAGCAATCTACAATAAATATGAGAGTACAAAATACAAAGGGAAACAACTTCAACCAATTCACTCGGAATACATGGGAGGTTCACACAAGTGATAACGTATCAAGCTTGTGACCCACAAATTCTCCCCATAACAAAACTCTCAAAGCCCTTAAAACTACATTGTGAATGCTGATTAAGTTAGAAAAAACATGCCTCTATTTATATAGTCCTAAACTTTTTTCTACCAGAAAAAGGATTTGTCAATTCAAAACCCCTTCCTAATAGGAAAACCTATTTATGGTAAGAAATCAGGGCAAATAAAACCCAACAAATCTCCCCCTTGGCCTGAATTTCTGACAAAATAAATTTGTCCACCTTTTTAGCTTAATCTTCAACAACTTGCTTCTCCTCTCCATAATCTCCTTTGCAAAAAATTATGTCTCAACAGAGAGAACCTCTCTGAAACAATTTCTCCACAAAAATATTCATTACTATCAAAAAGGTTGCTGCTAAAACTACACCCGCCAAGATGAACACCTCTTTCTAACCTGGTTCAATCATCGATTATCGAACCACTAAACTTGACTCCATCATTGAATCTGGCTCTGATATCACTTGTTAGGACCGTAAATTAAGCAGGTATAATGCGAAAGCTAGCAAAGCAAACCTCGAAAGACCACGAGTAAGAAGACAAATGAGAAATACACCAAAAGACACAAAGATTTAACGTGATTCGGTCAATCGACCTACGTCCACAAAGGAGATGAGCAATCCACTATAAATATGAGAGTACAAAATACAGAGGAAAATAACCTCAATCAATTCACTCGGAATACATGGGAGGTTCACACAAGTGATAACGTTTCAAGCTTGTGACCCACAAATTCTCCCCTAACCAAAACTCTCAAAGCCCTTAAAACTACATTGTGAATGCTGATTAAGTTAGAAAAAACATGCCTCTATTTATATAGTCCTAAACCTTTTACTACCAGAAAAAGGACTTGTCAATTCAAAACCTCTTCCTAAAAGGAAAACCTATTTATGGTAAGAAATCAGGACAAATAAAATCCAACAAAAATATATATGAAATTTGGGTATATTTTAGAAACCATCATTTCATGTCACAATCAAAATGATATTTACTTTGCCAAAGTAGTATCATTACATATTCCGTGAATATTTAAAGACGATATGACAAAAATATTTTTTGTGGAACCTTAACACGTGAACTCATAAGAATATGTGAAAGTTGTATGGACCATTGCTCTCCCTTTCACTCGAAATATAAGTGATTTTGAATGGCCTTAAAAAAGTTTCGACGACGCAATATTTTTTATCTCTCGAAGAGAAGATAGATAACTAGGTTTATCCATTCCATTGATCTCAAAATATGATTTGAGACATGATATGAGTTGTTGTGTCTCACATGACATGATCCCTAAAACAAAATAAACAACCCTTGATCGCTTATGGCGTTTCATTATATGTATTTTCAGGAAAAAAAACACTTGCAGTTGAAAAATATTTTATCAATCGAACATGAAAAAAAAGAAAAATATTTTCCTTCGTATCAAACACATTTTTTATTTTCTAATTGCATATTATTCTAACCTTCCTAGTTTATCTTACTAGCATAATACTTTTTTTTTTTTTTTGTAAAATAATGAATTATTCATTCTATTGGGAATCTATGTCATTCTCACGTCTCCATTCTTTTACAATATGAAAATGAGAAAAATATATAACAATAATTTGGTGTTTTCACAATAAAGGAAAAGAAATTTTTTTCTAATTGGAGATTTTTTTTTTTAAAGTATATAGATCCTTGGAATATGGATATCACAAATTTTATAAAAGGCAAAAAGAATAAATACCCAATAACACATGATGATGAACTATCAAAATTCTTGTACAAATAGCCATGGTTCACTATTGTTGTGACTTGTAAAATTTATTAATTAATTGTATATATATATAGTTTTTTTCTTCTTCTATATATCAATCTTCATGTCATCAATAAGAGGAAGAGACACTTTAGAACTTGGTGGTGTGATAAGTGATGTGTTGGATCCATTCACAAGGTCTATTAATCTAAGTGTTGTTTACAACCATAGGGAAGTTATCAATGGCACTAATTTAAGGCCTTCTCAAATTACTAACCAACCTAGGGTTGAGATTGGAGGAAATGATCTTTCCACATTTTACACTCTGGTAAAATTCATATTATATTCTTCATCGTTTTTTTGAGTTCATGCTGATTAATTTACGTATATATAGTGACTTATTAATCCGATCGAGTTGTGAATAAAATATAAAGGATATCCTTATTATATGATTATATGAGATAAACAAATGTCTTTGCTTTGATTATATGTGAGATAAATAAAATTCATTAATAATTGACATGTGATTTTTTAGCTTAGTTTTTTTTTAAATATTGGAATGTACGTTCTTCAAGACTTGTGATTTTTTGTTATTTAATCATGAAAGATTGTGGTGGATCCTGATGCTCCGAGTCCAAGCAATCCAAATTTGAGGGAGTATCTACATTGGTCAGTCATTTATTTGATTTTTTTTATGTTATTAATGTATTTTAGTTAGTTAAAAATAAGTTATCTACTGCATTTTAAATATTCAAATTGGGATTGATATTGATTATCTAGACTAATTCCAATTTGAAATTCTACAATAAGATATATAAAGTATTTACTCTATCCATATATATTACTTAAATCCTTTTTTTTTTTCTCTCAGTGTTTGGATAATCTTTTTACATTCATTTGCACAATATTTTTATATATGTTTTCCAATGTTGTTAACTAGGTTGGTCACTGATATCCCAGCAACCACAGGAGTAACCTTTGGTAAGTCTTTTTATATTAATCATGCAATATTTTTATATTTATGTTACGTTAACTCATGATCGACGTATTTGTTTATAGTCGAAGGCATTTATATATATATATATTGAGTTGCAATAATAATGTATGTTGCCAACTTGCTAACTCTGTGATATCTTTTTAGTGATATTGTATGAACATATCTCTCCATTCTTAGTTAGAAATTTGATTTTTGATTTCGATTTCTTTTGAAATCGAGATATTCACTAGGACGATCACTTCTGTCTTTACTTGAGTCTGCTTTAAGCCTTCTTTAATAGTAATAATTCTTGTCTTTTTATTTAAATTTATCTTAAGATCTTGACTGTCAAATATTATCATTTGTTTATTTATGTAAGGTAAATTTCAGTCAATTTTAATAATTCTACGAAATTTATAAAATTCTTCTTAAAATCAACAACGAAAATGCATATTTAATTGATGGAACTTTTAAGAAATTCTACTTTTTAAAAATATTCTACTTTCTTGGGGTACAACTTTAATAGATTGCACATTTATTTTGTGTACAATAATTATAGATTCTACGTACTATAAAGAAGAATGTATACTCTTCATATTTTTAATGATACTGAACCCCTTTGATTATTATTTTTGTTGGTAACCAAATTTTGACACATTTATAGAATTTTATGTCATGTCACCTACAAATTAAATTATTTTACCATTTAATATTGTTACTTCTAAATTTTAAATAATTATAAATGAATACATATATATATGTATATGATTGTATACATGTATAATGTATGTATGGTGATTAGTGTATGTATGATTGTATGTCCCCTAGTGTATGTGTATGCATGACATGCTTTAAATAAAGTATAATACGTAAACGTGTTCTCTAACTTGTATTCAACTGCCATATATGTTTTCTAACTTCATATTCTACATGGTACTTCACGTGATATGCTCGATCTTATTCATATTATATACTGTCTAGGACACATGTGTCTACTTGTTCGTATTTATACAAATTTAAGTGTCTACTTGTGTACCAGTAGCGCAATCGGAAATTCCGTTTAGAGTGTCCAAAATTTAATATATACGTACGAAAAATAATCTTTGACTTATATACTTTGTACAATTTTCTAGATATGTAGTATAGTATAGTATAGTATAGTATAGTATAGTATAGTATAATTTTTCGACAAAGGGTGTTCAACCGATCACCTTGGGCTATATGTGTCTATACGAGACTATGTCACTGTTGTGCACGCCGAAAGTTAAAGGGCATAAATATCAGTTGACGCAGATATTAAATATTACTTTAATTTTATGAAAATTTGTATTATAGGGAATGAAGTTATATGTTATGAGAGTCCAAGGCCTTCAATGGGAATACATAGAATTGTTTTCTCTTTATTTCGTCAATTGGGCAGAGAAACTGTTTATGCACCAAATTGGCGTCAAAATTTCAATACAAGACAATTTGCTGAACTCTACAATCTTGGATTACCTGTTGCTGCTGTTTACTTCAATTGCCAAAGGGAAAATGGAACCGGTGATCGTCGTTGCGAATAATTATATAGCAGGAGCAATGTCGATTGTCGGATCAGAGAGGAGAGGAATATTATATTATATAACATGAGCAATATAATCTCAATCGTGGAAGACAGACGATGATCGGCTTCTTATATTGCAATTATAGAATAAATTCTAATTATGATATATTATGAGCTTCTAGTATAAATATATGATGATGATACTCATCGATACAATTTAGTTATGTCTATTATTTTTGTTGTTGCAATCGAAAAGTAGTTATTATTCTAAAGTTTCAAACAAATTATACTATAAAAATAGGTCATTGGCCACTTTTTGGCTCCACTAAGTTTCGAGATAACTAATTTTAAGATAATTTGTTTCCAACAAAACGATATAACATAAAAATTGATGTTTCTAGCTCATGCAAAGACCAAATAATTGAATAAAAAGGGAAAATTGTGCAGTTAAGCAAACTTATACTATTTAATTACTCACCATAACTATAGTTTGCTATAATTGCCACTCGTGACTAACATTATACATTAATTACGTGGGCTGACTTCGAGTTTGTATAATTAGTCACGTTTGTATATGTATAATCGCCATAACATACAAATCCGTATGTAATATACAACTATTTAACCTATATACATCTACAACTCACCTCTCTCTTACTCTCTGCCCGCTCTCACTCACCTCTCTCATCCCTCTCCCAATCTCGTACGCCTCTCTCCTACCTCTCCCGATCTCTCTTGCATATGTACAATAAGCAATTATATACATATACAGATCACATCTCTGCCCTCTCTCACTCGCCTCTCTCATCTCTCTCCCATTCTCTATCTCCTCTCTCCTTTCTCTCCCAGTCTCGCTTGCCTCTCTCCTCCCTCTCCCAATCTCGCTTGACATATATACAAATACGTATGTATAATATACAATTATTTAACCAATATACATATACAATTCACCTTTCTCACACTCTTTTCCCCTCTCTCTCTCCTCTCTCCTCTCTCTCCCAGTCTCACTCGCCTCTCTCCTCCATATAATATTTAGCTACGAATTGTATTTATCAAACTATAGATATGGAGAGTAATTAGGCTATTTTTAAGTGGTTATTTGTGAAAGTGTCCCATAAAAACCCTTCTCTAGGTTTAGAATGAACCCTTTTCTCCCAATAAAAAAATGGAAAATTTATCAACAACAACATTTTATTCTTTAAAGTGACTTCATAACAACATTTTAACTATTTAGTAAAAATGACAATGTTTTAGTTAACATGAGTTATGTATTTTTTTTATTTGAGTGAATACATATACTTAATAATAAAAATTAGAGTAAAACATGGAACTTAAAACATCAAAAAAGGTAAAGACGACACCAATAATTTCTTCAGTTACATTTTTAAAAGCTGAAATGTTGCCATTATTTGTGTTAAGCGTTTTTTTGCTCCTTTGTTCTTAATAATTCAAAAAAAATATATATACAAAGAAAGTTTTGTCTTCTTAATTAATAAGGTACACGTATATTATATTAATTTGTCAGTGTCGTAACTCGTAATTTAGTTGAACTTCAGTTTTTTATTTTTAGTCATACGTATAATAATTGATATAGTATATATGTAAACATGACGAAAAAAATTGAATCAATATTTTGATATATAGTTCCTTAAATTTATTAATCACGGCGTTCGTATGAATGATTTTTTTTTGGAAAATTTTCAAAATAACAATATTTTAACATTTAATGGAGCATGAGAACTTTTAATATTTATTAAATTGTTAATTTATGTATTTTTGTCATTTGTTTAATTTGAAAAAAATGCAATTATTTATTAACAAAATGGTGAAAATTATGGAAAATAATATTACAAATAAGGTAATTTTTAACTTTAAACCAACAAAGTTACCATAATTACTAATCATAATTTTGGTATAACTTTAAGTAGGTCTAGATTTATTTTTTTACTATTCTCATGCTCTTTTCTATTTTATTTTTGGGATTAAATTTTACTAATTTATTTCCTATTATACATGTTTGGTTCCACAATTGACATTACTTCTCTCTCCCTTAAATCTCAAATTTTCAATATTAATTTTAACTCTCCATTGTAAATATTCAATCTATGTCGAATTGAAGTCTATTGATTTAAGATTTTTGCTGGCAGTGAAGAAAATTTTAGAATGAATACTGAATAAAAAAGATACAAATTTTGTTGGCATACAAAGTGAGATTGAAATACAAAGTGATTACAAAAAATCTAAAACTTGCTAGCATACATTTAGAATTAACACAAAATAAAAATACAAAACTTGTTGGCATACAAAGTGAGATTGAAATACAAAGTGAGCACAAAAAATCTAAAACTTGTTGGCATACACTTAGAATTAATACACAATAAAAAAGAAATACAACACTTGTTGGCATACAAAATGAGATTGAAATACAAAATGAGCACAAAAAATACGAAACTTGTTTGCATACATTTAGAATTAATACAAAAAAATAAATAAAATACAAAACTTGTTGGCATACAAAGTGAGATTGAATAGAAAATGATATTGAAACACAAAGTGAGCACAAAAAATCTAAAATTTGTTGGCATAAATACAAAATAAAAAAGAAATACAACACTTATTGGCATCACATAGTTAGAATATACACAAAAAAATAATTGTATGAATCCTAATTTAGAATAGCATACAAAATTCTGTAAAACTATTTATCTAATACAAAATTAAACATATACATAATTTGAAATGAATCCCACCTACAAAAACAGTAAAGAATACAATTTGATAGTTTAGATACAAAATGCAACATGCCATAAAGTTATTTTTCATCACCCTGATCTTCAACAATTTTATCAATTTTTCAAATATTGACATTCGAAAATGACACTTCTTCACATGAGACACCTTACAGATCAAATTCAATACTTTTGAGTGATTTATCTTACTGTTGACACTTCAAAAATGATACTTTTTCACCTGATACTTTTTCCATATCCAGATTCGACATGCAAAGCATATAAAATACTTTTGTATCTCAATACTTCAACAAATGTTGAAAATCTTTTGAATGATTTTTAAGATTTCTTAGAAAAATGGAGGATTTTGATTTAAGAAAAAAGACAAGGTTTAAAGTTATATGAGGATATGGAATAATGAAAGAAATCTTTAGAGAGAAAAAGAGAAAAGATAGAATTTTGGTAAAAATATTTAGAGAATGAGAGTGGGTAATGGGGTCTATTATTTTTAGTAAAAAAGTGAGCCTAATTTGAGAAATAAAAGGAAGGTAAATGAATTATATAAGGATACATTTTATTTGTTAATATATTGTCATTCTGACATTTTAAATAAATATTTTAAAATATTGTTATTTTGACTAAATATGTTATGTATTATGAATTAATTGTTAATTTTTCCTAAAAAAATTGTAAAACCCATTATTTAATTTAATGGAATCTTAGACTTCAAAGTTGGAACTAGAATTTTAAATTAATTTAATTATGAATTCATCATCACATTCATAACTCATTTTAATGTATGAGGTCATAATTTGACATTTATACGAATTTAATATAGATTATTGGATTCGTTCAAACTCGTTAACATAGATCTACCATCTTTACTTCCAAATGTTGATGTTCTTTGTGCTATGCATAATTCATAGGACCATTGAAAAAAAATTCTAACTTTTCCATAGAATCAAACCTATATTTCAATGGTGTCTAAACCACTCACAAGTCACAAAATATTGTGCCCCCCCACCCCCCCCCTTTTTTTTTTTTTGTCCTATAGAGATTTTGTTCCAAAATTGGTCCCTCCCACTATGTAATCACAAATAAAATAATTATAAGTATCAAGAAGAAACTTAGCTCTTTTATAATTCGAAAGGCAAAAAAAAAAAGGGTTTTTTTCATGAAAAAATTGCATTTCTTTCATTAATGGTAAGTCGGTAATTATCGTGATATTTGGTTTTTAGAATCTGTTTGATATTGTTATTGAAAGGTCAAAAATATTTATTTTTTGAAAAATTAAAATGTTTGGCAAATTAATAAAGCAATTTTTAAAAAGAAGCATATCTCATGACTTTGGTAAAACTTTCATTTAAGAATTTTACTTTTATATAGTAATATTTTATTATTATTTAACGTTTACTATCATTACTTTATATTTGATATTTTTATTTATATCTAAATTATCATATCAATATTCATTTTTTATTTCTATGTATAATATTGATTAAAAAATTAAATATATGTGTATTTTAATTCAATAAAAAATTAATGTTTTTATTAAATTTTTTATAGTAGATATTTAAAATAATTTTTATATATAAAATAATTTTCATATTAAAAGTACATTGATACTTATTCTTTTTGTAATTTGGCACTTAAAAACACTTTTAAAAAAGATTAATCAAACACAATTTGCTTATCAAAAATAATTTTCAAATGAATTAGTCAAACACAATTTGTTTTTTCAAAAGCAATTTTTTGAAAAGTCATTTTAAAAAAATACTTCTAAAAATAAACAGATTTTAACGATAATCTCAAACAGACTCTCAATATCATCAAAGGTTGTAATGGAATAGTAAGTGTCCATGTATTCTTACAATTTTGGTCTTTCCATTTGATTTATTAAGATGAATCCGTATCTAAAACACTACATCCGCATCTGTTCTAAGATGCTCAAGAAGTTTTGTCTATGTTGATATTCCCTTAGACAAAAACATTCCATCGAAAATCTTTCTGACTTGATCAAGAAATGTATGTCCTCCAAATCGTATCGTATTTTAACTGAAAGAACTTCTTACAATAAATAATAATAAAACCCTGTTTCATGTCCTGTGAATATCCCTAGTTCAATTTGTTTGGAAGATCATGATTATTGAAATTGTTGCCATAGAAAGAAAATACTACACTAACTATTAACCTTCTATCCAAATATGTGTCCTCCACCCTCATATCTGGAATCATGTTCTCACCCCCTCGATAACATAAAACAGGGTCATATCCTATGTTATCACCTCCCCAATAATTCTTCGGCACACTCTATATATCTATGCCAATTTTTTAATGTATGTAAACATAAACATGCATTAAAAATCTTCTATAAAATGAAAATTTAGCTATTTTATAATAATTTAAAAGTATTTCTAAATTTGCTTAAGTTGCTATATAACATAATGTTACCTTAGATTACTCTTGTATAATGGGCTTGAAAATATGAGCTGATAATTTGGTTCAACTTTGTTGGGATGGATCATATGTTTTAGAAGGGAAGACAACTAATGTAGTCTTGGCCTTCACACACATAATTAAAATATCGTATGTGTATCGTAGATACACATACGCGACAACTCATATACAAAATAAACAGAAAAATATCGCAATGTTATGTAAATATCAATAACGTCACCGTCCGCCATAATATAAACTGATACTATAGCCCTTTATGAAATTTTCTCTTGTTTCATTTCTAAATGGGCTATTGATCTTTGCCTTTTAACCAATTTGGGTTTTCACCATGGTGTTTCAAACTAAGTCATCAACATTGGGTCCAAATTGGTAACCTTTTGGGCTGTCACTTTGATTGGGCTTGTTTTAAATCAAATTTAGTCAGGAAAAGTGCACAAATATCCATTGTGGATGTCACATGTAATTTATGCTTGTATGTAAATTTTGGGTAAACAATAAAAATCCAATATTCCAGAGCTAATAATTTAGATTCACGCTAGTTTACAATATTAGGAATCTTACTTAGTTTTGGACTTTGGATATGTGGGGACAATATTAGGTGTAGTTTGTTGTAGATACAATGTATCCAAGTGGATCCACGTTTATCTGACTTTCTCGTTAGCCTCTCTCCTTGAATCTGGTATCCCAGATACACATATCTAGTGTAATTCGCATCTATCTGAATACATAGACTATCTCGTACACCTCCCTCCTCTCATCTCTCCTTATTTTAGTGTATATGGTAAAATATACACGTATTTAAGTATATTTGACCTGAAATCTGGTATGAAATTATTAATTAGTGAAACACTATGTAATTATTTCAAACTGTAGGAAGAATTAGTAAATATTATAGGAATGTTTGTCTAATTAAGTAGCTTTTCCTTTAATTTTTCTTGTAAGTATATCTACTTCAAACATAATTGAGACATAATGTTGCTATTCATCGTCAAGCATAAAATATTCTGTTTAGGATCTCTATCATACTTTTCAACAGAATATTCTTAACGAAAGTCTCACCTTTTTTTATCCTACATTTGAATCAAAGGTTAGACGTTCATGCATTTACCAACATTTTAGAAAAATGTATTTATTGTCGAATAATGGAACGATGACTTCAATCGAAATATTAGATAGATTAGAAAAAAAATATGATAGAAAATTAAAAATAAAATTGTTCATTTGGGTTGGACTCATCACAGAATGTGAAGAAGCCACAAAATTACTTGCCTCAAATAGGTAAAATGTCTATTCACTCGATTTTAATTTGTTTATCTTGATTTATTTCGCAGATAAAATATTCTAATCTTGTAATATTAATTAAAAATATATTTGGTGTACCAAAAATGCTCGTTGAATCTTTTAATCATAAGTATATCAATGTAGATATTGGAGGTAAAGAGTTACTAAATAAAAAAAATTACTTTTTTGGCTTATTTTTAAAAAAAAAAGGTAAAACAATTAATAACAAAGGAGGTATCAATTTCCAAAAGAGAGGAAAAAATTAGTCGACTTGTGTATTATATGTGATGAAGATGACAAGAGGTAATTGCTTAGACAATAAACATCCTATATCTTCAACTCTAAAATTATGAATTTGAATTACCATAGAGTAAAAAGATGAAAGTTTTCAAGGAGGGATCACTGTTAGATGATTCGTTTCACTCCTTTCGGAGAATTTTCAAACACGATCCAAGCTAAGTAAAGAATCAAATCCTTTCCCAAATAAAAATGGGATTCGTCAAAGGAAAGGGTGAAAATAAAAAACAAAAATAGGAAATGAGAATTACAGGTTGGACCTTCATTAACTAGATCAATCTACTGAGATACTAAACTTCTCTGTGGGACCAAGATTTATTATTCATAATATTTTCTCAATGAATATTTGAAATAATATTCATGTTTGGATATATTTAAAAACAATTAAAAATAAAAAATGAATTGAAAAACAAAGTTAGAAATTATTTTTAACTTGAAGAACAAACTTAAGTTGGATTTATATTTTTCATGACAAAAAAATATTTTTTAAATAACATTTAGAAAATTCAAATAAATAAACAAATAGATAAATTTTATGACCAAACGAATAATATTCTAAATAAAAAATGGGACCAAATATTCCCCCTTCCAATTATATCATGTTGGACCATTTGACGCCTAAATATATCTCACACATTATTTATTGACTAGAAAAAAAAAAGATTAACTTTTAGGTACGAAAGGAAAATATTTTTTAATTTTCTTATGTTTGTTGAGTTAAATATTTTGGAAAATATTTTTTAAATTAATTTATTTTCCTAAAATTTAAGGAAAATGGTTTTCTTTCAAAACTTAAAAAAAAACATTTAGTTCCAAAAAAACGCACTTCGACCTCAAAAAAGCGTATTCGTAAAAATATTTGGAAAAGGAAGGGGTATTGGGTAGCATTAAAGGCTTTTTCATTAGCGAAATCTCTTTCTACCGGTAATTCAAAAAGTTTTTTTGTACGCCAAACAAAAATAAATAAGTAATAAAACGTTAGAATAATTTGAATCAACTTGAAAAAAATTATTCAATTATTCTTCAATTATTATCTAATTGAATATAATTGAATAATTGAACAATTTCCCTTTCCTATTTGATATTGATTAGCTCACCAATCCATATATAACGGAACTCTATTCGCTTTTCTGATTGATATAGAAAATAATAGAATTAGGAAATCCTCTATTTACTATTCACTGAATAATAACTTTTTTGTTGACAAAAGAATAAAGACCATTTCTATTCCAAGGTGGGGAGTTTTATTTTCCCCATCGACCTATTTGCAGAATAAAATGCAAATAAAATTCTATATTTGCATGTCTATAGAAGAACGTATATAAAAATCTTTAGTGAAAGTTAAGAACTCATTGAAAGTAATTGATTCTATTTTGAAACCTTTTTGTTTTCTCGAACTTTCTCACTTTTAATTTTCTCTGAATTATTATATAGACCCCCATATATATCTTGCCCTTAACCCAATAGAGAAAATTGCTTAATGAAATTTTGTATGACTAATTGTGAATTTTTAGCGATGCAAAATTGGTTCTTTTCTTTCTATTTTGTCGTCAAAATCCCTTTTTTGTTTTATTTTAGATTTATGAAAAAAAAAAAAAAAAATAAGAAATTGCTGCTTAAACAATGAAAACAAAAACTTTTTGAACTCTATTCCTTAATTGAGTATAGAACGGTTTAGTTACAAGAGTTGAATTCGAGGAAAGCAGAAAATATAGGAAAGGCCCAGGTTAAATAAAAAAAACTAAGACTCTAAACTCAAATCAAAAATAATGAACCTTCAACCTCAAATTCCTATTTGAACAACTTTTTATTGGTATTGATCCATTTGAATCATTACTAAACTAAAATAGCTTACTCAATCTCGACGATTGCTTATTCATAGGCTATTATGAGTTCAAGACAAGCCGCTATGGTGAAATTGGTAGACACGCTGCTCTTAGGAAGCAGTGCTAATGCATCTCGGTTCGAGTCCGAGTGGCGGCATACCATCTTCTAAAAAGGATAAATAGATCTTATAATGAATTCAATTCCCGATTTCCATTTTAGAATTATGTAATTAAGGGACTCTTCTTTTTTAAGATTTTTTATGATATTTTCAACCTTAGAGCATATATTAACTCACATTTCCTTTTCGATCGTTTCAATTGTAATTACAATTCATTTGATAACCTTTTTAGTCGATGAAATTGTAAAACTATACGATTCGTCAGAAAAGGGCATAATAGTTACTTTTTTCTGTATAACAGGATTATTAGTTACTCGTTGGGTTTCTTCAGGACATTTCCCACTAAGCGATTTATATGAATCATTAATTTTCCTTTCATGGAGTTTCTCCCTTATTCATATAATTCCATATTTCAAAAAAAATGTTTTAATTTTAAGTAAAATAACTGGACCAAGTGCTATTTTGACCCAAGGCTTTGCTACTTCAGGTATTTTAACTGAAATACACCAATCTGGAATCTTAGTACCTGCTCTTCAATCTGAGTGGTTAATAATGCACGTAAGTATGATGATATTGGGCTATGCAGCCCTTTTATGTGGATCGTTATTATCAGTAGCACTTCTAGTGATTACATTTCGAAAAAACAGAAAGCTTTTTTCTAAGAGCAATGTTTTTTTAAACGAGTCATTTTTCTTGGGTGAAAATGTTGTCGAAAATACTTCGTTTTTTTGTGCTAAAAATTATTACAGGTCCCAATTGATTCAACAATTGGATTATTGGAGTTATCGGGTTATTAGTTTAGGATTTACTTTTTTAACCATAGGAATCCTTTCGGGAGCGGTATGGGCTAATGAAGCGTGGGGTTCCTCTTCCAACTTTATATTACCATATTTTTTTTGTTGAAAAAATCAATTTATTTTGTCTGTACTCTTAAAGCAGCATCCCCACCAAAAAAAATTTTAAAACTTATTTTAAAAAAATATTTTTAACTTCAGTTGTCTCACCCCACACCTACCCCCAACCCCCTACCACCACCACCACCCGATAAAATAATAAAAGTTATTTTTAAAAGATAGTTCTAATTTCATTTTTTTATTTTTTTACCCCCTTACCCTAGCTCCCACCCCCCAATAAGCCCCCCTACCCCCTTAAAAAAAATTTAAGTTTGTTTTAAAATTATTTTTCAACTTCAAAATTTTATTTTTTTCATCCCCAACCCCCAAATAAATTTTAAGTTTGTTTTTAAAAAATATTTTCAATTTTTAAAATTTTATTTTTCACCCCTGCCCTCAACCTACCCACCCTCTTAAAAAAAATTTAATTTTTTTCACCCCTACTATCGACCCCCTCCCCCCCCCCCACCCCCCTCCCAAAAAAAAATAATTTAAGTTTGTTTTTAAAAAATATTTTCAACTACAAATTTTTATCTTTTCACCCCTACCCTCAATCCCTTCCCCTGCGCCCCCCCCCCCTCCCCCCCCTCAAAATAAAATAAAATATTTATGTTTGTTTTAAAAGAATATTTTCAATTAAAAAAAAATATTTTCTACTCTAGTAAAAATAAAAGATGTTTCTCAAAAACATTTTTAATTCATAAATCAAACACAAAATATTTTCTACTCACCAACCAAACATGAGAAAATAGGTCAAAAATCTACCTATTTTCTAGAAAAACATTTTCCGTAGAAAACATTTTCCTTCGTACCAAACACACCCTTAATATCAGCGCATATTTTTTCTTTAGACAATCATGTCATCAAAATATAATTATAAGAAAACAATTATTCGTAAAGAATGAAGTAGTAACTTGAAAAGTAATATAAACTCACTTTTAAAATATGTTAAAATATATATAATTTTTTTTACACTATATGCATCAGTATTTTTAAAAATATTTTTTTGGCGTGGGGCGTATAAAAAATATTTTGGTGCATAAAATGAAGACGTAGATCCATAGGGCATAAGCTTCAAGCGTAAAAACGTAAGCCCTGAGCATTTTTTTTTTGGTTTTAATCTTTTCTGTTTTAAATCGTTTTTTTAAAATTATTGGTGTAATAATATTTCTCAAATAGTAATTGTAATACTTTTTTTCATCATTAGTCATTAATACCTTTCTTAATAAAAATTATAATATTTTTATATATCTATATTATAGGCTATTTAATAAAATTTATTTGTATAATAATTATAAATTTTACTTTTGCTTATTTTCTTAGTAATAAAATTATAAAATTAAATATATATGAAATTACAATTCGTAGATCCATAAGAATTATGCCTCGTATCTCGAGGTTTACGTCTCACCCCGTATTGCATAAAACGTTTCGCCTCATGCCTTATGCTCCGCCTTTTAAAATACTGATCCGTACATATAAATTAAATTGAAATAAAAATTCATAGGATAATTTAGAAAGGAAATATACAAAAGTAGAGTATTCTTTTTTATCCTCTTCGCTATCTTTACATAAAGAGGAAAATGACTTTCAATTTTGTAGTCACACTAATATTAACTATGGTAATTTATATTCGATAATAATTAAAGAATTTAAGAGAAATATACAAGTAATAAAAAATATTCTGATTAATTAATATATAATAATTGAATCAGACAATTTCTTGCTTTTTTTATTCTTTTTAAATGTCTTTATCACTTACAGAATAATAAATTGTTAATAAGTCTTGCAAGTCAACCATTCCTATTTTTTCACTTAATATATATATATATATATATATGTACTCACACACATATTTATTCTCTTAATATATTAGGAGAGAGTTGAGGTTGAAACAAGTAGTTCTTCGTTGATGTGTCTGTTTTATTAAGGGCATTTTTACAAAATCATTTTTTTAAAAGAGAATTGAGGTTGAAACAAATAGCTCTTCGTCGATGTGTCTGCTTTAGCAACGGAATTTTTATAAAAGAAAAAAAATCATTCTACATTAATCTATTTAGTGCACAATTTTTTTCTCTCGAAATTGTGGGAGTCATTTTTAACTATACTCTTTAGTTTCTTTAGTCATAGTTTTATTACTTTGAAGGTCAGTAATATTTGTATAAATTTATAAGTATTTTGAGTAAAAAATCAATAGTTAATGAAGAAAAAAACTTTATTATGAAATTAAATGGACCTCTTTACATTAAATTTGCAAGAGAAAAAAATAAAATAATTCATGATCACGTAAGTCGAAGAATAAGTTTCAGTTGACCCATTATAACTTCATGAATGAGGTTTATATTCTGAGTTCGGAACCTAAATAAGCCACAAAAAGATAAAAGTGATCAAAATAAGTCACTATTTTGGAAAGTAACTAAAATAGGCTTAGTAAAAGAAAAAACTTCACTTTATCTAATATTCTAAATATTTTCCGTTAGTTCCATAACGTGTACAGTATATTTTAATATATAACATAACTATTTATTACACTTTATAAAGTGTAAATTTTTCTTACACTTTGTAAAGTGAAATTTTTTCTTACACTTTATAAAGTGGAATTTTTCTTAAACTTTATAAAGTGGGAGAAAAAAATTATGTTTTACAAATAGAAATATTTTCACGTTTTGAAGCTTTATGAAATTTTTGCAGTGTTTGTCATACAATTATATTGATTTGACATATCATAAAAACGGAAAAAATTATTTCATATGTATTTTTTTTTATTCTGAAAACTCCTTCAAACTCTATTTTTAAGAACATTCAAACATAACACCTTCAACATTTTAGTCTTCTATTTTTCTTCATTTCAATCACAAAAAAATATCTTCTACCCCAAAAGTTAGAGTTTTTGATTTATTGGGATGATAAAATTATACATGAAGAAAATATCGTTTATTATAATTGTCCTCCCAAACACAATGTCAAATATTCAATTAATGCCGATATCATAAATTTCTTTCATCAATTTATAAAAGAAATGTGCATAAATAGTACTGACTGTAATTTGATTATAGTTGTAAAATATCCTACTTCATTTTTATAACAAGGACAAGTAAATTTTGGAGAGTGGATTATTTAGAATGACGAATTGTTGACCGACTTTTTGAGGGTTTCAAATGACTACATAAATCAAATCAAGTTAATAATACTTGAAATGTATGTTAGAGAGCCTAAGACTTGTCAACAACGTTCTTTTTTATTGGTCGAAACCTGTGTTAAATCTATATTTCTCTTTGTAAAACATAATTTTTTCTTCGACTTTATAAAGTGTAAGATTTTCTTCCACTTTATAATGTGTAATAAATAGTTTCGTTATTTATTAAAATATACACATTATGAAAATAAATAAAAACGTTTAGAATATTAAATAAAGTGAATTTTTTTCTTTCACGAAGCCTATTTTAATTACTTTCTAAAATAGTAGCTTATTTTAGTCACTTTTATTTTTTTTTGGGCTTGTTTAGGTTGGACTCTTATATTATCCACTTTGATTGACACAATGAATTGTTGTTTCCTAATATGATTTTGAGCAATTTTTATTTTAAGTCAAATAATTTTCTTGTTGGACTTTTTTAATATTTTTACATTATAATATTTCATAAGTTATATTCTACGTCCTTAAAAAAATATTATGCTTTGCTATGTATAAGTGCGCTGGTTAAATAACAAAAGTAAAGTTTAGTCCATTTAAAAGATAAAAATAAAAAATAACTCATTTAAACGGTAAATCATGCAATCAAACTTATTGGGTAAACACTTGTGTTTTTAAGAAACAACCAAGATAGAGTTTCCAAACTAATTAGAAGTAAATGCAAGGAAATAAAGTGATTATTTCATCAAATACTAGATCTTTAGTGGCAATTAATTAACGATAATATTATAATTGTCACTAGATATTTTTTAGGGACAATTAACATTATTTGAAAATGTCCCTAAAATTTATAGCGATATTGGATCCAACCACAATTAACTAATGATGGTAAAAACTTTAGCAGTACTTTTATTTAATATGAATATTTATTGGTGCTAAAAGTTACTCCCTTCGTCTCAATTTATGTGACACTTTTCGGTTTTTGAGATTCACACAAATCTACCTTTGACAGTAAATTATTCATATATCTTTTAAATATTTTGAATTATCAATTATGTGACTTATAATACTTTTTACATAGTTTTTTTCTTCTTCTTTGTTGTTTATAATTATATAAATTTCATTTCAAAAATTTTTATGCGTAAATTCTTGGTTTAACTTAAACTGTTTAATTCTTGAAAAAATGAAAAATATCACGTAAATTTGGACAAACCGGATTTTATTTTTTTTTGTAGTGAAATCACTATGCATGAGTGACATGACACTTTGACTTTACCCCAAAATCAAACTTTGTGGAATTGATAAGATTCTTGTTTGTGTGCTTTAAAATGGCATATATGCAAAGAGCTATATCATCAAGTTGGAGCAAAAAGAGAGAGAGAACAAAAAGAATGCCAAAAACATGAAGTGACACAAGAACAAAATACAAGTGGATATACCCCAAAAATAGCTTGTATAAATACCCCTTAATTCTAACTCAATATGATCATTGACTCATTGCATATAGTATTTCATCATGCAAAGAGAAAGAGATACATTGAGACTTGCTAGAGTGATAGGGGATGTTTTGGATCCATTCACAAAGTCTATTAACCTAAGAGTTGTTTATAACAATAAGGAGATTAGAAATGGTTGTGATTTGAGGCCTTCTATGGTTGTTAACCAACCTAGGGTTGAAGTTGGAGGAGATGATTTTCAGACTTTTTACACTCTGGTATACCATATATATACACTTTATATACACAAGTTCCATTGTTTTTGTTTTGTACACGTGTCGTTTTTATTTTTATATTTTAGGTTGATGAGTATGAGGAGAGGGAGAGGTTGGTCGAAGAAATGTTTGAATAAAGGTGATAATATGACATGACACACGTAAACTTACTAAGGATATGAATCTAGATAGGAAGATACGAAGGTCGATGACTAGGACAAAAGATTAGTTGCTAGTCGAGTATTGTCTGAATTTATTCCTTTATCATTATTGTTATTAATTACTCTCCTACTTTTCTTACTCATTTTTTATATATATTTTACTTGAGTTGTGGGTCTATCGAGAATAATATTTCTGAAAGAGCTATAAATATATTAAAAATCAGTTTTTTGATGAAAATATTTGAGCATTAGAATAGGTAACAATGTTTAAAAATATAAGTCATGTGTATTAGTGATGTAAATATTTTTTATATAATAAAATCACTTAGAAAGTAATTGTAATTAATTCTATTAAATTGCATGGTAAATACGTACCATGATACATGTTGAATTACAAGATGGTATAAATTTTTCGTTATACTATCATAGTATATAATTTAAATTCATTCAGTAAATAACTTCTTACATTTATTAGTAAGCGAAATTATTTTTTCCAATTTTTATAATCGAAAATTCATTTTAAATTTATTCTTCGCTCTGATTTGTGAAGGTTATGGTGGATCCTGATGCTCCAACTCCGAGCAATCCTCACCACAAGGAATATTTGCACTGGTTAGTTTGTTTGTTTTTTTTTAAAAAAAAATTATAACAAAAGATTTGAGATTCGAGCTTTTGGAATGAAATCACGAAATTATTAACACATTTTTTTCTACAAATAATTCCATTTGTGATTAAAATTTAGGACAAATGAAATATTCACATATTGCATGCATATTAACATTATCAGAGACAGAGCCATAATTTTTAGTTATTATGAGTCATGTCTCCTTTTATTATTTTGAATTGGTGAACTGTACTATTAAATGAAATTTGAAGCAGTATACATACATATTTTGAATTAAAATTATCGAGTTAATCATATCAAATTCATAATTACCATACTGGCTCTACCTTGAATATTATTCGCAAATATTTTGAATTTTCTTTTTCAACTTCAACATTTTATTTTTCATTTCAATTATATATATATATATATAAAATCATTATTTAAATTACACAATTACTACATGTTTTTGAGTAATTTTAATTTGCTAGGTTGGTCACTAATATCCCAGCAAGCACAGGAGTAACCTTTGGTAAGTCTTTCCTTCAACCCCCCCCCCCCCCCCCATATATATATATATATATCGTCGATTGATACAAAATTTTAGTATATCATGATTTAACGTTTACTCATAAGAATTTTAGTTTGCTCAAAAAGAATTTTTAGATCGAAAGGTGAACTTTCTCGTATCATTTTATATATTTGATTATTTATTTTGTGTTATATAGGAAATGAAGTTGTACCTTATGAGTGTCCAAGACCTACAATGGGAATACATCGACTTGTTCTAGTTTTATTTCGTCAATTGCGTCGAGAAATCATCTATGCTCCCGAAAATCGCCAAAATTTCGATACAAGGGATTTTGCAAAGCTCTATAATTTTGGATTGCCAGTAGCTGCGGTCTATTTCAACTGTCAGAGAGAAAATGGTACTGGTGGTCGTCGAGTATAATATTATTCGAAATCTTTTAAAATGTTGTTGTCACTTGTGAGTGTGGATTTCCCCTAAAAAAAAAAAGTCACTTTTAGAGAATTATTCGATATATATCTATCGATATTTTCTAGAAGCCCGGAGTAATATACGTGTATCCAAAAATAACTATAAAGTCTTTAGTAGTCATCACATCATGTAATATCAACCATTCTTAAAAGAATTGGTGATGACTATATATATGTTTGGAGTGTCATTAAAGAATAATATTTCTTCTATATATCTTGTATGCAACCTTTATAAATCAATAATTTTGTTACGTGGTGTTATTAATTAGTATCTTGATAGTTTTCAAATAAATTAAATATTGAATCAAGCCTTATCAGTCGATAGTATCTATTGGCGAAAAAAAAAGAGAAATAAAAAAATAATCACTTTATTCCATATACAGTCACTTCAAAATTTTTATTACATTAATATTCATTCTATTGTCTTTCAAAAAAGCTTATTCGATCCAAAAGATATATAAATATAATAATCATTTATTATCCATTTAGTATCATCATACAAGATAATTAAAATTTAACACTCACTTCACTATTTTTTTTACAACATATATAAGATATACTGGTTAATACTAAGTAATAACACACACACCAAAAAAAGATATACATATATATTTCAAACAAATTCAATATTGGGTCAAAGCCTTAACGATAATAACCAAAAACAAAAGAGGGGAAGATAGAAAAAAGAATGTTAAAGGATAATCACTTCACTTCATATATATATATATATAATTAATCACTTTGAAAATCTTTATTACACAAAAGCTCATTCAATTAATCAAAAACAATATACAAAATATAATATTTAATTACACTTTTAACATCACCATACAATATAATTGAAATTCAACACTCACATAATCATGTTTACAACATTAAGATTAAAAAACAAACACAAAAGCTCAATCCAACAACAACTTATTAAAATAAGACTCAAATTTGTTCATTTGCTTGGGAGGAAGAGCCACAAATATATTAACCCCATCATTATTGTTGCTTTTACCATCATCAATATTTGGGAACAATAATATAATTTCTTTTCTATGACAAACCACAGGACAACTATATTTTGGTTTACCCCAAGGGTATTCAACTTGTGAAAACCCTAATTTCCACCATGATGAAAGCAAAAATTCCCCATTTGGAAATCCTTTATTAATTTCACCCCAATCAATTGCACTTCTTGCATATTCATCATTCATTCTCTTACCCCCTTGTGACACCAAATCCACAATTTTACTAAAAGGCCCTTCTTCTAGCTCATGACACGTGGCTGACGCGTAAGACGTCAGCACAGCGTTGCCAGCGTAAGATTGTGGCAACGGTGGATTTAACCTAGGTCTAATATCAACCGCGAATAAAATAGTTGAAATTCGCTCTGGATTGTTCTCATCATCGTACGATAACGCCTTACACCTCCATACATAAGAAGTTACCACATTAAAACTTGTGATTTTCGCGTTAGGGGTATTTTCGTCTTTTGCCTTTTCCTTCAAGGAATTAATTTTACTTGGATTGAGCTTAAATATTTTGAAGTCAAGTTCTTCTTGTAGGGTTTCAAATACTTTAGCATTTAGTTCTTCACCAATGGGGACATCCAATTTGAGTAATTCGACGTGTGGGAACGTGACACGTGGAGGCCTACGAGCGGCTAGGAGGGTACGATCATTGCATGGGACAATGGCTAAGGGCTTAGGGTTATTGTTGTCATCATCAAATGCTTGAGAAGCTAAGTTTTGTAAGAAAGTCTTGAAGCTTATTCCATCAAAGGTTATGTGATTTGTTGAAAAGCCCATTGCAAAACCACCACACTTAAATGATGTAACCTAAAAAAAGTAAACAATTAAATGGTTATAGCTTTACCTTATCAAATCCCCTAAAAGATAATTATAAATAAATGTCCACAAAAGAATAAATCAACAATGTATAAAATAAAAAAGAAGTTACATATGAGAACTTACAAGAAGTTAAAATGTAAAGATAATATAAAGTTTCTTTGTAAAAAAGGTAAACTTGGGACGAATTCAACTTAATGAGTTCAACTGAATACATTATTCTCGACTCGATCTATATTAGTACATTCATAATATATATATACGAATTAAATTCATTCTGAACTCACTGACAATATATAATATTAGAATTATGCTTGTCTGTCATTAATATTCGTGTTTATTAACTTTTATAAAGCACAGCTAGGTAGTAGGTGAAGGAATAATTATTGGAAAGGTACATATGAACCCTTTATTTGTCCTATGAAAAAGGTTAAATGGCTAAATAGTATATACTAGTATATAGTATATATAGTATTAATAAGTGACAATTTTGTTAACTAGTGTTTGAACTTAAGACTAAAGACTTGCATTTACCTATCACACGATATCGTTGAGTGATAAATATTCTTTCTTAAAATTAAATAAAGTTCTCAGGTTTGAGCATTAAAAATGAACTAATCGTCTTTGGTAAAGATAATGTTACCTCTCTCAATGTGAATCAAATTTAGTTACGCTTCAAACATGAGTATCAAATGCCGAATCTAAATTTTTTTTACAAAAATCACATAGTGTAGTTGTTATTGGAAACGATTGGTCCTATTAGTATTTATTACTCCCTCCGTCCGGTATTGTTTGTCATGTTGCGCTTTTCGAAAGTCAATTTGACTAATTTTCAAAGTTAAATTAGATCACATTAATTCGATGTTTTAAACCAAAAAATTAGATATTCTAAAACTATATGAAAAGTACTATAAATTACAACTTTTGGCATATTAATATGATGAAAAAATACATCTCAAAATGTTAGTCAAAGTTTTTATAGTTTGACTCTAAAAATAAAAATCATAACAAACAATACCGGACGGAGGGAGTATTAGATATAAGATAAAAATGTGAAAGATCATCATTTATTTTTCTAGATGGGAGGTAGCACAAAACATTGACATTACAAGAACTCTTAGTAGCTCGATCGATTGACTATATGAATTACATTAAATATATTGTGTCTAAAATTCTGAGTTCAATTAACCCATAGTCAAAAGGCTACATCAACCTCTATTTGCGATACAAATTCGATCGAATTCATTAACCCCCCCTCCCCAAATCTACTCATTACACCAACTAGCTATGGAAACCCTTAAAGAAGACATAAAATATATAGTTTAGACAAATAATTTTATTTCCAGAGGCAGATCTAGAATTTGTAATACTTTAATGTGTATATGTGTGTGCGTGTGCCCACGTGTGTGTGTTTCACGTCAAAAATTAATACATGATTCAGTTGAATCTATCGTTCAAAACCTAATTGATCCAGAGTCCCAACTATTAAATATCTTTTTAAAGAAGCGTGTAAAAATCTTAAAAGACAAATAATATAAACACGAGAGAAAGATCAAATATATACCTGGAGAATGCAAAGTGGTTTATCATCTTTTTCCAAAATATCAATGTTTTCATGAACAATTAATTGTCTAAAACCAGGATTAGGGTAAACTAAATCACCAATCTCATTTAATGTTAATTCACTTGAAGCAACCATAAATACAGCCCCAGCATCACTATTACAATCAAATTCCAATCTTTTTGATTCTTGATTCATCCTAAGTCTCCCTGCCAAAAAATCATAAGGGACAAGAACTCTAGATAACGCGATTCGGAGTCGTTCCGTCACAATTTCTGGTGGAAATTCAGGATTTGCATTGAAAAAATGTAGTGTTTGGACATCAAAATTGAGGACTTGATCAATATTTGGTAAGAACATAGGTTTTTTTGGAGTTTCTTGAGATGGGAAGACTAAGCTAGTGTTATGGATTGTGACTTTTAGGTCTTGGATTGTTGATTCAAGTGGTTGGTATAGGGTTCCCATATTTGAAATATTGAAATATTGAATATAGTGATACAAGTTTGTGTTTTGTTAGGTATGGTGTGGTTTGTTTGTGTAGCTATGAGTTGTATATTTATACTAAAATCAACTAAGGTAAAAGGGACCACCTATGTGTGCATGTGGTCATATAGTTTGTATCCCTTAGCTTCATCATAATTATAAATTAATAAGAGTGTTTCGGTTCAAACCCTAGAAATGGAAAATTTCGATTCTGATACTTTATTAGAATAGTATTCAAATCATGATATACAGATTGGTTCATGGAAACTCAGTAATGTTTTTCTTAACTTGAAGTTGTTACGAGAATTCATAAACTTTAAATTCTGAATTTGTATATACTCGTGATAAGAAGCGTCATTTACTTTCTGGTGAAGTTATTAATATGAATCTGAATTAGTTGAATTAATGAATTTCGAGAAAGGGATTGAAGGGAGAGATCTTTTAGTTACATGGGTTGCACATGTTTTTTATTTTTAGGTAAAAATAAATAAGAAAAGAGATCCATAGAGATAAATAAAGTTAGATATGTGACAATTGTAAGAAGTGTAGTGGTTTAAATCTAATATATTACTACATTTATGTGGCTTTCATTATCAATACAACTGGCCTTCAATTTCTTCTCAAGGATGTCATACTATTGACAATTGCCTCTATATAGTTTTAATTGCGGAAAATGGTTGAAAATATCTTTAAAATATTACGTATTCTATTAAAAGGGAAGTTACATGAATGTATTTTTAGTCATCTAGTTTAGTAGCATGGCTAAAATAAATATATTTGTACATTTTGGTTTTATATCATATGTATATATTGTGTATATGTATTTGTATAATATGTATATCTAATATAAAATATGCACTACATATACATTGTATACATATTTGATAAAGACATATTTGAATCTACACGCATACATTAATTATAGCAACTTAACATATCATTTTGTAAAATTTAAATTAGATGTTCTAGGTAAAAATGAAATAATCATAATTTTATAGTTTGATTAATTTTTCAGATGATCATTCAACTAATAATTATTATTATCCTGAACAACCATCCTTCTTCTAGATTCCATAGTTTCTTCAATAAAAAAAAAGACTTTCTGAAATAAAAATTATGAATTAAATAACTATATGTGAAATATAACTCCGTCAAACTTATGAAATTTTAATTTTTTTCCAAAAAAAAAAATTAGAAAAAAAGATTATATTAATTATCAGTTTATACCTGGTATCAATTTTAAAATAGATCTTTTATGTACCATGAAATGTCTCCACCTACTTTATCAACCATATTAATATACTATGATTCAAATTATTATTCTATATAAGTGAGGTCTTCAACTTTCTATAATTATTATTAAAAATCATTAACACTTTTGTAGAAAAATAAAATGAAAAATTAAAATTCTTCTAAGTTATCAATTATAAATTTGATTTTCCTACTATAAAAAAGTCATGATCATCTTTCTACTTTACAATTAATTACATTAACTTTAACATTTAATAATTGGTTGAGTTAACAGTTTATGAAAATGATTGTACATTTAACAGCTTGAAAAGTTAGTTGAAAAAATACTATTATTTTAATGAGTTATTAAAATATTTAAAACTCCGCATATTAAAAATCAAGATTTAAGTTATATACATCAATATTAAAAAGACGTTTTATTAGAATCGTTTTTTTAACTCATTATAGTACGGTAGTCACCGTTTTTATTATATTTTTACTTGAAAACATTCATCTATAATTATCTAATAAGTAATATGCTTGTGCAAATATTTTACATTATCACTATATGAATATTGAAATTTTGCCTCAAAATCGAATCGACCGATAAATTTAATTGAAGAAATATTATTGATTTGTATTATTGGATTATTGAGTTTAACGGTTTTAATATTTCAACCAACTTCTCATCTAAATTAAGGTTGTACTTCCTAATTTTGGAACATCAATATTTTTCCTAATTAATTTTCACTTATTATTATTTATTTGTTTGAAAAAGTTGATCCCCTAAATCAATAGATGGAAATAAAGAGAAAATTTATAGAAATATAGTTCGATGATATTTGAATATTGCATAGCTCGATTCGTGTCACATTTGTTATTCGTAAATCTCAAACTCAAATTCAAATATTTTAACTTAAAAAATGAGAGATTTCTTTCATTTTGCTCCATAATTTTTCGATTTTTTTTACAACGATTCAAAGTCAAAAACAAATAAATTTTTAATTAAAAGTTTGACTAAACATATCTAAATCTTTTGTATAAGCATTTTATTTTTATTTTTATATGAGAAGCTTAATTAAACAAAATGAGAAAATTTGGAAAAAATGAATTACAAAAGACAAAATATAATAGAAAGGGGGCCTTTAGGATGTGACCTCTTTTCCAATGGCACATGGTTGTATATTAATGATAAAGAACTTTCATTTATTGACTTTTTAAAAATTTTTATTTCGTGTTCGGTAATTATATTAAAGTTTGAAAAAAAATTAAATTTGTATCAAAAAATTTTCATATTAAGGAGTAAAATATTCTCTAACAAAAATCACTTTATATTTAAAGAGATTTAAACCGAAATATTTAATTAAGAATTAAAAAAATACTTATTACTTGTAATCTGGTTCATTTCTTTGAATTTAATTAGACCTAATAAGTTGAGGGACAACGTTCAACTATATTATTAAATATTCTAATTAATGTCATTTTATATATGGTACTGATTTTTCAATCATTAATTGTGACGGCCAACTTAATAGAAAAGTAATGTTTTTGAGCACAATTTCATGTGTCACAAAGTAGTTGCTTGAAATACCAAAATATATTTTGTGCAAAGTCTTCTTATAAATAGAGTGTAATTTTTTATTTTAGGAAAATAAGATATAGGTAAATTTTTTCTTTATTTTGTGAGGCAGAAAAATTACTTCGATAGATACTCAATTTAAAAATATATATTTAAAAGTAGATTATAAAAACAATATGTCAATGCTGAATAACAAGATACAAAATAAATATAATAATAATAATATATATGTTTTTATTTAATAATAAGCGACGATATGACTATCGATAGGGAGAAAAGGAGAGGAGGAGACTAGTCCCTTCCTTTTATTAACTACTTCAAAAAGTACGACAAGGCTTAACTATCGATTAATCTTCTATTTCTTCGATTTTCGGCCTTTAAACTTTTCTATATAAAGTCGTGTCCTTGTGAATAATATAACTTGTTATGTCTGATTATATCATACATTTCTAATTTATGCTACAATCAATCTCTCACACTTAATTTTGATAGACATATTCATGCACCTCCTCCTCACATATTCGACAAAAATTATACTTTAAAGTATGAATTAAATACTCGATACGAATAACTTTTTACCCCACTCATTGTGAAATGTGAGCTTAAGGTTTAATTTAACATTGAAATATACTAGTCTACCTACTAGGGAGTTGGGGGTTGGATAAGGAAGACACTTTTGCCATAAATTATTCATAATAAAATGGAGGGCCAAGAAGTAATAAGAAAGAGTATAGGGTTATTTGGGACCCTATTTCAACAAACTTATTAAGTTCTCGATTAGAAGATATTTTTTTTTTCGATGTTTGATATATATATTTATATTGATCATTGATTAATTTGAATCGAAATTGCTTAAGGTTCATTGTTTTAATAAGAAGTATTCCTTAACTATTAATGCCTATTTTTTTTCAATATATAGAGAGATTTCCCCCCCTCAAAACATAGCATTATTTTTCTTTTAAAATGTTGCAATATACATAGTATATAGTATATATCTAATCTAATTAAAATCGCGTGAATTACAATATATGTTTTATTTATGTGTTTTCAATGCAGAAACTAGATATCAAAATATGAAAAAAAGTAAAATCACGTAGAAGTTAAGGAATGTGAATATATAATATATATGTATAATATATACATAAAAAAAAATATACGTATTACTAAGCTAAACTATGTAATTTTTCGACGAAAAAATATTGATCGACAACCCTCAAGTATATGTGGCTCTGCCATTGCATCAAACTTTACGTATATGTAAAGTCACAAGTGTGTGTTTCCATTTCTATAGAGAATGCGTTTATTATTATGATTTTTCCGATACTCATAATATTACTAAATTTTTATAATTTTTTGAAAGTTCTATTATAAAGAATAAAAATGTCAAACTAATTACATTAGATACTTTTCTTAAAGCCGTTTTATAACCTAAATTTGGAACTCATCAATACATACAATTAAGAACGAAAAGATTATATTCATCCCATCACGACAATACATTTGCCAACAACATAGGGTGTAATTAATTTGATGCATCATTCTTCAACATATAACAACTCCTTTGATGGAGACAATTGATACTTAGGGTTATAAATCACAAAAATAAATAAAATGGTACTACTAGTAAAGAAAGTATGGGTCATTAATGTTTTTTTTTCCCACATTACAATAATTTTTTGTGGAAAATAATAAGTTGTGTTTGCCTTAATAAAGAAAAAATATAATTAACGTAGAAGTTACTAACTCTTTTTTTTTTATGGAAGTTGAGACCCCTCTATGACGTGATATTAGACTGATTAATCGCGATGGACTAGTGTTTCGAAGTAAAAGAGATTTCAAACTCAGAGCAGGTACGTTTCATTATCAAGAAGTTGAAGAAAACAAAAAAACAGATTTCTGGTGAGTGCATGTACGACAAAGAGAAGTTGGAGGAGAAGCGCTACGAAGAACAATGTTTATTTGATGTAGAATTCAATTAAGAACATCAAGGGTTATGTGTACTAATAGGTAACTATCAACGTAAAAATGATGAGCCGGAGGGTGTAAAACGCACCTTACTAAAAACGATTTTATAATCCAGATTTGAACCCGAGACATCTTTGACCTGATTTTTTAACTATAGTAATAGGCTATCAGTGGAATATGGGCTTCTGAAATTATTCATCAAAAAGTGTGGGCCGCTGACTTGGTCTATTGGTCCAATCCAAATGGGAAAAGCCCAATCAACTCAAATGGAAAAAGCCCAATTGTTTGTTATTGCTTGTTAAAAAAGGGACGAATTAACTGATAGGGAAAATTACGCGTATAAGCAAATATATACTAGTTAATTAGTTAATTTAACTATAATTTTCCTTAATTACAATTCACGACCTAATTTCATCTATAATTACGCAGCTCAACTTTTTAGTTTTGTATAATTCGCACGTTTGTATAATTTGTAATTTGTATAACTTTCGGATAATTCGAAATTTGTATAACTGTTTACACTTCTGATGTTTGTAATTGTGTAGATTTGTTATTTCAAGCTTATACAAATTTAATTAAATTATACCAATTATCCGCAAATTATACAAACGAGACAACTTAATCTGTAGTTACAACACGTAAATATGCAAACTATAGCTATGAAGCATAATTAAGTCTAATATAGTGGCTATTTGGAAAAGTCCCCCAACCGAAATAGCCGTCATCCGGTCACTTAAACTAAAATAATTGACCGAATGTATAATACATTTCTTATTCACGTATAATATTTATACATTTACAAATAAACATTAAAAAGAGAGTAATCTTGAACTTCCTATCGTGTTTGCTTCACAACAAACTTTAAGATCTACAAGTTTCACATTTTGACCTTAAAAGTTTGCCCACAAGACAATCGTGAGTTGAAAGTTTAAAATCGTTCATTTTTATATTAAAAAATAACTTTATTGTAATATCTAATGTAGGGGTCTGAAAGGGGGCATACTTTAGTCTTACCTAAAGAGAACAAAAAACACCCGTTTAAACAAACGGTAAAAAAAGAAACAACAACTCATTTTAAACCCTAATGAATGCTCGCTGTGCGAATCTCAAATGAGTCAGACTCTAACACTAATATAAAAAATCTATTAAGAAATTAAAAGAAAATGAATAACAATAAGTCCTAAAAGGACATGCTGCAACAAACGAGACTGTAAATCCTGAATACGAAACAAAAAATCATTAGTAGAAAGTACTTACTTCCATTTAAGTCCTCGCGATATGAATCTAAATTAATCGAATTCTAGTATTCTAGTAGGAATATCGAAAAAAGAAAATGAATTAACAAGATAGCAAAGAAGAAGAACAAAGTTAATTCCCAGCCTTGCATTTTCCATCTTAATATATATCTATCTTCATCCACTCAATTTTTTTCATATAATATTATTATTTACAAATAATTTTACCAAATTTTTTATTTTTATTTTTTTTATATTCATTTTATTAACAAACTCAAATCAGTTATTGGAACAGAAAAAAAATAAAAAAATATGCTAAGCATCAGAGTAACAGCAACCATTTCTTCTTCTTCAACTCTTTTCTTTACAAATTCCAAAAAAATTTCAAATAAATTCTCTTACATTTCAAATCCATTGAAAAATTCTTCAAAACCCATTAAATGGAACTGTAAAAATTCAAGAATGGAGTCATCAAAATCAAGTTTTGTTACCAAAGCTTCAGCACAGCCACTTACAAATCCTGCAGAACTCATTGATTCTGTTGAAACTTTCATCTTTGATTGTGATGGTATGATTTTGGATTTTTTTTTATTTAATGTTGATTTGGGTGTTTGTGTATTTGATTGATTATGCTGGTTTTGGGTGTTACTGGGTCATTTTTCGATTTGTGTGTGTCATTCTTGTGCAGGGGCTATGCTAATCTTTTCTGCATTGTTTTATGTGTTTTTTTTTCAGTGTTTTAGTGGAATTTTTTTGTATGTTTATTGGAAGATGTAGTTAAAGGTGTTTCATTTTGGGGGTGTTTATTGCTGTGTTGTTTGGACTCTTAAAAAATGTTAGATGGGTGTGTATATACTCTAAAAATAATGTATTTTTAGAGAATTTGAACGATATAGGTTCATTGACTTGTTTCACATGATATAGACAACTTGGGATTAGGGGGTTTATTGGGATAATAACATGTTTGATCAAGCTTTTGGGAAGTCGAAACATCTTTTTTTAAAGAAAAAATGCTTAGTTTAGAGAATCGAGGTGTTTGACCAAGCTTATAGGGAAAAATAAATGATTTCGAGTGATAGTAAAGGTTGATTTTTAGAAGCTAAAAAAGTAGTTTTTTTTTCCAAAAAACACTTTTACAACCTTGACAAATCACAAATTGTTGCTATGATAAAATATTTTTTAGATTGATTAGCCAAACATCAGAAGTACTTTTGCGAAAATCATTTTTAACAAGTAGCACTCAACAGAGACAAAAAACACTAGGTGACTTCTTTCCATTTGTCCTAACCTTAGTGAATAAAGTAACCTGATACATGTTGCGGGTGGAAAGTATCCCATAGAATCAGTCGAAGTGCATGAAAACTCTTAAAAACGGTGTGATATGTCATTTTGTTGCCCTTCTATGTAGCTTTCCAATCTTTTCAACTACCAATGTGGAACTTTGTTCACACATACAACAAAGTTAAATGCCATTCATAAAGTGGAGAAATATTAAATATGTAGTAATCATGAAGGAATAAATCAAAGTGAGGAACTTAAATCCAGAATTTCTTATAAAGGACACAATCTCAACTCTCATTTAAAGTATTGTGTCTGGCCAGAATATGGCATCTGATATAGAGTGCATTGAATTTATTCTATACATAGTGAGAATCTAAAATGAATACCCCTAGAGTATGATACATTTCAGACTTTTTTATGCGATAGTGGCATGACCTAAATGAAGTAATTTTAGGAAGAATGTGAATTAAGTTTTTTCCTGATACATTCAAACCTCTTTATAACAACGTCAGTTTGTCTGATTATTTTTGGTTGCTATAGCAAAATGCTGAATATAACATAACATGAAATATAAGTAACAATGAAAACTTGTTCGTTATAGTGAAATGTTGTTATGTAGGATGGTTCTTATAGACAGGTTTGACCATTAACATCTTTTACAGGTGATAGCCTAAGTTTCTTTCCTTTCTGTTATCATCTTTTGTCGTAATTATCCTGAAAGAAATGTTGATAATATGTTCCTAGCAAAAAAGTTGAGTAAGTTACTTAAAATAAGGTCCTTTTTTCCTCCACTATTACAGGAGTCATATGGAAAGGAGATAAACTGATAGACGGAGTCCCTGAAACTTTGGATCTACTCAGGGAAAAGGTTAGTGTTTCTAATGATGGGATGCTTTGCGTACTTAAATTTGATTACAAGATTGCTTGTAGCATTCAATTTGTAGTGATTCAAAACAAAGTTACTTTTTTCATAAGAAAAGTGTGACAACAAAATCATTTATTAGTGAACTGGTTGCTCCATGTAACGTTTCGGTAACTTCATTCTCCAGGGAAAAAGATTAGTTTTTGTTACCAACAACTCAACAAAGTCTAGAAAGCAGTACGGGAAGAAATTCGAAACACTTGGTCTTAGTGTCAACGAGGTAAGTAATGGTTCTTCTAGTTCATATTTATAACTAAGTGGATCAATAGTTCTTATAGCAAGTCACTTTCCAGGAGGAAATTTTTGCTTCATCCTTTGCTGCAGCTGCATATTTGAAGTCTATTGACTTCCCAAAAGATAAAAAGGTAAGCCACAATAAATTCACAGCATATTTCCTATTGTTGAGCGACTATTAATGTCTTTTAATCTTGTGGTCTTAATCATGCCAAGTGGAAAGTTGATATCATAGAGTTTCCAAAAGTGGAAAGTGAAATTCTTTTTGAAACGGACAAAACGAAAGTAAGACATACAAATTGACATGGAGGGAGTAAAACAACTTCAGTTTGAAAATTAGACATTTTTTCTACTAGTATGGATCCTTTAGATGTTTAAAGGATTTCAGAATCATATGCTTTTTTCATTCTCCCAGATACTAATGGATCCTTTAGATGTTTAAAGGATTTCAGAATCATTATCCTTTTTCATTCTCCCAGATACTAATGGTCTTCTGTGTTGAGTTATTGAAATAAGAATAGGTAAAGTACTGTCTGATAAGTTGTGGATCTCATATTACATTGCGTCTAATGCTTTCAGCTGCATTGACATGGATTTTTGGTATATCTTTTGACTGCGTAGCATGGATTCCACTGCTAAAAGCCTAAAATGTACCATATTGTTTAATTGGTGTGCATTTTTAAGGTGTACGTTGTTGGTGAGGATGGCATCTTGAAGGAGCTTGAATTAGCTGGTATTCAATATCTTGGAGGACCGGTATGTAGAAATAAATTATATACAGTCCTTTCTACTTTATGAATAAGCTTTGGTATGTCTTGCAGTTAATAACGTTTGGCCTCTGATAGATTTTCACCTCAAATAAATCAATAAATTATTAAAATTTTGGTCTAATGGTTTATGAATGAATGTTTATCTTCTCATTCTAGTTAACTAACCTGTGGAACTAGTGATATGTTGTGTTCTCGCCTTGTCACCGTAGCCATTTATCTTACCTAATAGAAATCAGGTCTTATAGTTATTAGGATTATACCATTGTCTCTCATTTTCTGTCTTTGTTATGATTTTCCGTTGTCAAGTGTAAAAGTCTTATACTTGGCCAGAAGATTGAGATAAACAAGACTTGCAAAATGAAAAGAAACAATGAATGTAATTTGCATCTTTCAACCAAAATTATGTGTTCTTACACTGCAGACTAAATTACGTAACCTTGGAGCCAGAGTGCTGCAATTTGAGCCATGCCTTGGGCACTTCCTTTCAACTACCGCTAACTATGTAAACTTTGATAACATAGTTCAAAAAAAAAGTTCTTTTCTTCTCTTTCTATAGTTAGGTTCAGAGAGAGAGAGAGCTACGGAGCATTTGCTTGGTGCCTTCTTTGGTACCAGATTCACATTTGAACTGAATGCTGTGTTATTCTTTATAACAGGAAGATGGCGACAAGAAAATAGAGCTAAAGCCCGGATATATGATGGAGCAGGATAAGGATGTATGCTTCATTTCATGCTTCTAAACTTATTTTATTGTCATGTGTGTTCTACGTTTAAATCAGACCAAGCTCTACTGTTTTTTTAATATATTGTGCTGAATTGTGTCTATACCTTTCAGGTCGGAGCTGTTGTTGTTGGATTTGACCGCTATTTCAACTACCACAAGATTCAGTGAGTTATCCTTTTTATCTCTTCTGTATCATTTTCTCTGCTGAATAATATCTAACAATGAGATTACTTTGTTTCGGATTTGTTCGGATTCTAATATTCTATTTACTTAACCACTCATATAGTACTTTTTTCTTTTCTCAAAGTTCTGATCATCTAATCCATTTTGGCTATCCCATGATAAAATATTCCCTTGCTAGTGGACCTGATTCAGACTAGAATTACTGTCTGCACATATAAACCCTGTATTCAAGACAAGACTCGGGAAAAGTGAAGGGTATTATAAATGTACAGGCTTCCTATGTCGCGCATTCACCTGTCTGTATAAATCTTATCTGACCTGTTGATATCATATCTCTAACTTGATTTCTTTAATGAAGGTATGCTACCCTGTGCATACGTGAAAATCCAGGATGTCTCTTCATTGCTACAAATCGTGATGCTGTTACCCATCTTACAGATGCTCAGGAATGGGCAGGTTATTCCCCTCTCATGCTTTAAAAGCTAGGTTCAGATGTTTGTTCTGTGAGTTAAATCGTTCATTAACAGAAGTTAGTTGTTGAACCCATTCTCTGTTGGACTTAAATCTACTTGGCACCAAAATGATTATTTCTGTAGTCGTCATGTTTCACTCGCCTAACATTTACAGTAAGAGCTTTTTCTTGCAATCAGAATTTATCACATGTTATTGCAGTTGTGATGTACACTTCAATTCTTTTCCTGTTTTACCTTTTTACGCTCTCGTCCAAGTCATTATCTATAGAGCCTTTCTGAGCCATGTCATTTGCTTTTTCATCTGAAAGAAATGTTGAGGTGTTAACTAGTTTGAATAGTTGATTACTGAACTAATTTGGATCAACCTTGTTAGTCGTTAAACTCGAGGTTATATAGTTAGAAAGATGACAAGATTTTTCATTTAGCATTTACTTAGTCATCAACTTATTGCCATGTTAAGATGCTACTCTAGCTAATCTTTTTTCTAAATTTTGTGTCTTCTGCTTTGATCATTCTGTACAGCCATAGCCATGAAATATTTTTCCATATCTAAACTAAGCTGCGTCCTTTCTTTTCTGTTGCTTCAGGTGGTGGTTCAATGGTTGGTACGATCCTAGGCTCTACAAAGCGTGAACCACTTGTTGTAGGAAAGCCCTCAACCTTCATGATGGACTACTTGGCTGATAAGTATGACACTAATTTTATACAATATTATGTCTTGTCCTACATTGTCTTGTTTACTTGCACTCTTTGTCGTTGTCTTCTGCTCCCTTCCCTTTTCTCCGTTTTGTGGCCGAATGGGCTCTCTGTCAGAGTCCATCAATTTTTGATGTGTAAATCAGCAAGCTTTTCTAGTCATAAAAGTTAATGCTGCTCCAAAAGCTCGTGATTCCCGTAAATGAACTTTTAGCTATAAATATTAAATAGCTATAAATGCAGGATTTACACATTGCCAATAAAGGTAATTGAAACTTGTAACTTATTACCATTGACTCTTCAGCAGTGGCGGAGCCAGGAATTCCATGAGGGGATTCAAAATATACAAGAATGTCATACCCAGAGTTTGAACTTCTGACCTAAAACAATTTTTGAACCGCCTTTGCAATATGCTAATATCTTCACTTATAACAAGATGATTCAACACTAAATATATATGAAAAAAAAAAGTTTTCTGCACAGAAATTTTCTGAGAGGGTTTCAATTGAATCTCCTCGTCGATGTATCTCCACCCCTGCTCTTCACTAGCGTTATATTATCACTGTGGTTCTTACTTATTTCAGATGTATACTTGTTTAGTTGCTGATGAAACTTTGTCATCCTATGATGAATGCTTCATCATGAGACTTATCACAATCATACTACCTTACTTCTAGATCAAGTTTGATTTGTTCTCTGTAGTTGCATGTTAAGTAATAATACTTTAGGCTTTAGCCTTGAAAGGGTGACCTAAATGTTTGCATCATGCTTATGTAGGTAGCATTTGTACTGTCTCTCATAAAAGAGATAGAAAGAGTGTTTACGAACTTTTTCTTCAACGTATGTATACTGAAGGAGTAGTACTGGCATTGTGATGTATCACTTTCATGTTCATATTCATAGGAAAAAAACTGTCGTTCAACGTTACGAAGTTCTTTATAGAAACTAGTTTTCATTATGCATTTTCTCAATCTGTAACAGTGTAGATGTGAATATAACCGGACGTTGAATAACTTCTCTTTCTTCATCTTCTTTAATGTTATCACAACAGGTTTAAGATACAGAAGTCGCAGATATGCATGGTCGGAGACAGATTGGATACAGATATAGTGTTTGGACAAAATGGTGGCTGCAAAACTCTTCTGGTTCTCTCAGGTATCTCAGAAAGGAATATTTGTTCTCCTTATAAGGCATATGCTTCAAAATTTGTCATCCAACACTGTCTTTTGTTCATGTTTTAGGCGTGACATCTTTATCGATGCTTCAAGATCCCAACAACTCTACACAACCGGATTTCTACGCCAACAAGATTTCTGATTTCCTCTCCATTAAAGCGGCTGCAGTTTGAGCAAATTCACTGATTACGCGTGGCGATCCCATTCTTTGTGTTTGATGTGTTTACTAATGCACTTCATTTATGCATCCCAGTTTCTCTTGTAGCTAAAAGAAGATGGGAGTTGAAATTAGGCAAATGAGAAACTGCATAATGCAATGTAAAGAGTACCATTTTTAACTTTCTAGATATAATAATGGTTTTTGGAAAAAAAATGGAGTCTAAGCTTTAAAATCATGATGTAGTGAGGCATCTTTTGATTATTTTTTCTTGTTGGTGCATAATGATGCAAAAATTGGAATGTCATGATTCATATGCTTCAATTTAGTGAAGGTGGAATGTGAATACAATTGTAAAATATTAATTTTTGTATTGTTAGTAGTGATAAACAATCTCGTTATTTCAGAGGTCAGGTAAGCTCTGCATATATTCTGTGTTTTTCAAACCTCGCTTTGTGAGACTGTGTTGTTGTATTTTTAATAGTGATAACAAGATTTCGAACAGTATAATATTGGTGTCTGCTTTGACATCGTAAGGTTATTTTGAAAGTTTTTCATCCTCAAGATTTGAACCGAAAAAATTCTCTTGATATTTTAAGATAATTAGCAAATTCATAATCATGTTACACACTCAATTTAGATTCTCAACGAAATAATGCTCGTCCTAAATGTTTCCCCCCACTAATATCTCGTACTCACATTAAAGCCTGACTAGAATAAGATTTACGTGGAAAAGTTCTACGTAGTGCCATAGGGGTACATTTACTTTCTCCGGACCTCACATGTGAATTATATTGAATATGTTATTGTTGTTATTAGTAAAACTTATTATGGGAAATCTTTTATTAAGTCTGACTATAAAAGGAAATAAACATATTTAAACAAGATAAAATTTAAGCTAGTGTTTGACCATACACTTTAGATCAGAACTTGAAAATTTATCTTCATATATCTATATAATTGTTTGATCAATTTAATCAAATTTTGAAAACTTATAATAGAAAATCTTTTATTAAACACGACTATAAAAGGAAATAAACATATTCAAACAAGATCAAATTTAAGCTAGTGTTTAATTATATATTTTGAAATTTATCTTCAAATATCTATTTAAGCATAAATTTTAATTAGATTTTAAAAATCTAATCTTTAAGGGGAAACGATATTTTTAGTCCCTATGCTAAGGCTAATTTCTTATTTTAGTCCTTGTGTTATTTAACTTAGCACTATTAACCTTTAATTATATTAAGTGAGTGATTTTAATCCTTCAATTAACAGACCCAATAAAATTAACAGAGAGTTCACTGCTAAAAGGGGTAATTCGGATATTTTAAAGTAATTGCTTGAGAAAACAGATTTTTTTTAAAAAAAAAAATCATTCGTTGCATAATTTATCATTTGTCGGTGTGAGAGGGAGGGTTAATGCCTATCAAGTTGGTTTTTGAAATTGTAGCTCAACTCGACGGACTTGTTCTTTTAGATAGAGATAGGAAAGACTTAGCTTGTTCTTCAAAGAGAGAGAATTAAAAAGGAAATACTCGAACTATCTTTTTAGCAGTAACTCTCTATTAATTTTTTTTTGAATTTGTAAGTTGAAGGACTAAAATCACTTACTTGATATAATTGAAGGTTAATAATGCTAAGTTAGATAACACGAGGACTAAAATAAGAATATAGTCTTAATATAGGGACTAAAATACCGTTTTCCTCCCAATCTTTAAATATTTTCTTCTCACAAATGGTCACATAACTTTAATTTTTTTTCAAATAAAATGCATATCCAATTTTTCAATTTCAACTTCAAAATCATATATCTTGAATCATTTTTCCAAATATAATACATATCCAATTATAATTCAAATCTTCTAGTTTCAACTTCAAAATCATATATCTTTAATTGTTTTTTCAAATAAAATGCATATCCAATTATGATCCAAAATTTTCAAGTTTCAACTTTAAATTTTTTGATCAAACGGGAGCTAAAAATGAATTAGAACATATAAATTGACTATACACTTTGAATCAGATCTTGAAAATTTATCTTCATATATCTGTTTGATCAATCTAATAAGATTTAGAAAACTTATAATGGAATATCTTTTATTAAGCATTACTATAAAAGGAAATAAACATATTCAAACAAGATCAAATTTTATAGTATCTGATTATATATTTTGGATAAAATTTTAAAAAATTATCTTCAAATATCGATTTAGACAAAAATTTTATATCCAATTAGAAATATGGATTAGAACAAATAAATTTCCTCCTCAAAAAGACAAAAATACCCTCCTCAATCCCTATTCCATCTACAATTCTACATCCAATCTATGGGTAATTTGGTCATTTCACCTATTCTTTCAAGAATATACTTTATAAGGAAAAAAGACTAGAGACTTTCTTCTATAAATAATGAATGAAAATTCAGATCCAACAAACACAAATCAAAATTCCAAAAAGCTAATTTCTTCGCTAAATCGATCGTTCGTCGGAAAAATTTGGGCATTGACGGAGTAAATTCGAGTTCCGGTGAGAGACGAATTGAGTAAAAATGAATGAAGTATCGGAATGCAGCGTTTGTCACTCGAAATTGGTAGCTTCGCCTACCAAAAGAACGGTGTCAAAGGCTTATGATCGTCATCGGACTGTTGTATCGGTGAAGACTCGAGCTTTCAACGTGTTTTTGGTTGTCGGTGACTGCGTTTTGGTCGGTTTACAGGTATGTGAAACTTGCATTGTGAATTTTGTGGTTTGGATGATAGTTTTACTACTTGCTCTTTTGACTGTTGAGCTAGAAATAATTAGCTGAAGAACAAAAAATTTATTGTGAATGTAGACGGTTAACTAGTATGAAGCAAATCCTTTTTGAGCTAGAAAAAGTGTGTGTTTGCATTAGTAGCTGGAAGATGAACAGGTACAAAAGTTTATGATCGTCATCACACTGATGTATAGTTGAAAATTCGCTGTTTTATATTATTTTTTTGGTCGTCAGTGACTGCATTTTGGTGGGTTTACTGGTATTGAGTTTTTGCTGCTGTAGCTTATGTGGAACTTGCATTTTAATTTTTGTTGTTTGTAATGGTGTTACTACTTGCTCTTTAACTATTAAGGTAGAAATAATCAGCTCAAGAACAATCTTTTTTTATTGTGAATTTGTTGGATAGAATATGCACGTAGATTTTTAACTAGTCTGAAACGAATCCTATTGAGCTGGAAAAAATGAGTTCTTTTGGTGATTTGTAAAGCCACAAAGTAAAGAAGATGTATGCATTAGTGCCTGGAAGGTGAATAGATACAAATTCATTTGCAAAAAATAATGTAGAAGTCTGAGTATCAGGAACTGCAACCTGTCAAACTTAATCATCTGCATCAATAAAATGCTGAAAGTTGATAAAAGTCTTATGAAATGTGGAGTGTTGGTGAAATAAAGTAGGAGAGGCAATTGCTAGCAGAATCACATTTTTTTCTCCTCATTTTAAGGTGCGAATGGGGGGAATAGGGAGGTGGCATGTGATTGATCACATGTGCATCTTAGCGTAGAATCATTTTTCTTATGACCGGGAAAGATGTTGTTTTAGCTTTAGACCAGCCCCTCTACCCTTCTCCCTTACATACTAAACTTGGTTCGAACTCAGTAACTCACACCTACTACACATCTTGTGTTCTTCCTTTGTTGTTGAATCAAAACCCTAAGGCTCTTAGTTTAGAATGATATTTGGCGATGTTAATGACTAGTGATGGTGATTGTGTATGTCGATTTGGAATAGTGTTGACTGATAATAGTGGTTATGGGTAGTATCTTGTGGTATAGTGGTTGACAGTAGTGATTAATCGTGGTTGTTGTTGGTGGCGGTTGATCATTAGTAGTGAAATGATATCGATAGCTAATGACAATGATGGCGGTTGATCATTAGTAGTGAAAATATATTTTGGCCTATCCTATGATATTTTTCCTTTTGATGATAAGAGTTGTAGTTTTGAATATGTTTACGTCTACTGGTTTCTTACTTGATCGAGGTAATTGTGTTTTGTATTAAAATCTGCTAAATTATGCAAAACTATTGATATTACTAAAACTGGCTCATCTTGGAATGTAGAAGGTAAAATGGCTCAAAAGAGTAAATTGATGGGTATGTCTAAGTTTCATTTTGGAATGTCATCAATTTTCTCATGATTTTGCAAAATCATCTTTGAAATACTTCCCATGGCAACACACATACAGAGATTGATGCCAATAAAAGAACCTCATAGTCTAAATATCTCTCTTAGTGAAGGTTGGTTGTTGGTATGACCTTAAGCTTTTGATTTTTTTTATTCTTGTGTTGATTATTGAATATTACGTATTTGTATTTATTTTAAGAAAAATGTGTATTAGAGTAATTATTTCTTAGAACTTGGTTATCAAAAAGTAGTTATTTTGCACAGAGTACCACTTGTATATTAAATAAAATACATTTTTCATTTATTTCTTTTCTTGCAGCCTATACTTGTATATATGTCAAAAGTTGATGGCAAATTCGAGTTCAGTCCCATCAGTGTTAATTTTTTGACCGAGTTGGCAAAAGTTGCATTTGCAGTAATAATGCTATGCTTAGAGGTATGTCTTTGTCTCTCTTTACTGACTTAACTTATTCTATAACCTTCTACACCTTCAATTTCCTATGAGCTTCTTCTCTTCTTTTTTGATATAACAAATTCTCTACCAGGTATTGGTCATATGCATCATAATTTGTTCTTACTATCTTGATACCTTGGTATAACTATTCACTTGTTTTAAAATGTTTCAATCTCTTGTATTATTATTTGAAGGCTCGAAACCAGAAGGCTGGAGAGAAGTCTCTTCTTTCTTTCTCCACATTGTTCCAGGTAAGACTTGTTAATTCACAAAAGTGATTTTATTTGTTTTAAATAGATCAAGTTTCATGTTCAGTTGTGTCAAACAATAAAAAAAATGTTCCCACTGAGACTTTTCTTTTTCATGTATACAAAAGAATATACCTACACTTTTTTTTAAATCAAAGTAAAAGAATTTTCATTCATAAACATGGCTAAACTGGCTGTTTACAAGGGGTATACCAAAAGGTAGAGAATCTACAAAATATATGATTCTCTTTAGACTTCACCCAACCGTCTATACAACAAGGAACTTTCTGTGTGCACCAAAAGAAAATAAGGGAACAAAGACTACTCTTCAACTGTAGAAACTCGACTCTACTTCTTATAAAGCTCTCCTATTTCTCTCTCCACACAATCTACATTAATTCATAAACTTAGATTCTTCTTGTATTCTCTCGTTGTTCTTCCTGCGTGTTGTTGTTGTTGTCTTTTTCATCTGTTTTGAGTTGAGGGTCTATCAGAAACAACATCTCTTCCATTTAAGGAAGGGGTAAGGTTTGCTTATACACTACTCTCCCCAGTTCCCAGAGATTACACTGGGTATTATGTTGACTTTTCCATATACCAATATTGTTGCTTACCTTAATGAGAATTAGTGAAGATATTTAACATGAACATGGAGAGTTAAGTAGGTGAACCGATCTCAGCCGGCTTAAAGCCATACTTTAATAAGAGTTTCAAGTTAAATAAAAATCTTTTATTTATTTCCATTTGAAGTTTATGTTTCTACCTTTTTGACATGCAAAATCTGAACTTTTGATAGTGAAGGATTTTCTTTGTTATCCCTATATTTCTCTCCACTTCCTTATAGATAGTTTAGTCATCCTTGTTAAATCTACATAGAATGTTAGCATTCTTTTCTATATTTCTCCTTTATTTTCCAGTATACAACGAATGAAGAAACAATGACCATAACTGATGATGACCACTGACTTCTAATAGTACTTAATAAATGGTTAATGGGGCCTCAATAAATTGGGGGTGCAGTTGCTTCAGCTGCTTGGTCCTTCAGCCGGTAAAAGGTGGGAACCTGTCTGGCCTCAGTGGAAAAGTAATAGGTTTCTATTGACCAAGTTAATCTTTAATAACCAATATGTGAATGGGCTTTGTTCATTAATTAATACTCCAATCTGAAGTTTGAAATTAATGAATCTAACCATTCAGAAGTTCTTTCTCTGACATTCCTCTACCACATAGGACACAAGTGGGATATTAAGAATTACAGTGAAGAATGTTCATGGCAACTTTTGTTACAAACTGTTTTTCCTCTATTAATTGCAGGCTGCTCGGAACAATGTGCTTCTGGCTGTTCCTGCTCTGCTTTATGCTATTAATAACTACCTTAAGTTTATCATGCAGGTAAATTTTTTCTATCGTTCCTCATTTGGATATTAATAGGTTATTTCTGAGATGCTTATCAAATTCTCATGACTTACTGCCCTTATCTTAGATTCTTAGATGGTGGGTTACAAATAGATTCATATACCCTACCTCAGCTAGCTTGGGATTGAAGCATATTGATTAATATGGCTGTTATCTACTTTTTTTTTCTCTCCCAGCAGTGTACTATTCTTGTATTATTAAGAAATACCACGTGCTTTCCAAGATAGATATGTATGTACATATAACTCAAAAAATACATTACTAGAAGATTTTCTTTTATAGCCTCTTTTTGTTGCTTTAGATCAGAAAGTAAATTGAGTATCTTCCTTGAAAGTTGAGAACTTTGGCATGAAGAGACTTGATTGTCATCTCAAGTGGAATTATTTAAGCTTCTTGATTTCGTATAATCTTTATCTGTTGTGATTACTTTCTTTAAAATTTTATGTCTTCTCAAGTGGAATTATTTAACTCATAAGGACTCACTTTCTTGTCTAGCCCTAATGTTTTCATTGTTGGAGCATGTTATTGGAGTTCAACTATCCTCTCACACTTCCTAATGACACTTTCTGTTACTTCATGCAGTTATATTTTAACCCTGCTACTGTAAAGATGCTGAGTAACTTGAAGGTATCCATTTGCTTATAGTTATTGCTGACACTTTAAGACTTTGCAATTTACTTGTGAAAATCCTATAGTAATTTTGGTTTGATAAGTTATTATCTCCCTGATAAAATTGCAAATAGCTGATAATTCAGGCGGATCTTACATGCTAGATTAATTACAAACTCTGCTTGCTATCTTTTGTTTCTGCTTCAGTGTTAGCTTTAGTTGAGTGTTCACAGTCAGGTTTTACTATTAGGTGTTAAGATTTCCATTTATGTGCACTCAAGATTGAATGGAAAATAACAACTATGAGCTTAATTTTCTTCAGATGGTTGAGATAGGTAGTCCTTTTTCCCCTTTATTATATATGCTGTGCCTGGCCAACTAGCGTGCACCTTAATTGATCCACCAGGCTGCCCGTACAACTCACAAGAACAGGTTTCCATGGGTAACCCTGCCCTCCGAAGATCGAGCCGATAGGCTCACATAAAGTATTTGTAGTTGGGATTTGGTGGTGAGCTGGTTAGTCTCTTAATTGCAGTTCGTATTCAAGGATGATGTGTTTACTCTTGTGATGCCTAATGTGAGGATTCAATTATTTTGTGTCATACTTGTACCAGATCTTTCCTCTTTTGCCGCTGATTGATTTATCTTCTCAAATTTTGTGTTGGTGATTTTTTTATTTTTTTTTAAATTCTTAAAACTTGCAGGTTTTGGTAATTGCAATGTTGTTAAAGATGGTTATGAAACGCCGTTTTTCCATAATTCAGGTTGGTAAAGCTGACAGAGGTTTGTTTATGAACTATAGTCAACTGTATTTTTAATTGATTTTTAGATGTGTACGATCTGTGTTTATGCATCTTGGACCCTGAAAGAATGCTAACTATATATGACTATCAAAACTAAATGGTCACAGTGGGAGGCTCTTGCGCTATTGCTTATTGGCATCAGTGTGAATCAGCTGCGCTCTCTACCGGAAGGTGCATCAGCTTTGGATCTTACAGTGACAACAGGGGCATATTTGTATACCTTGATTTTCGTAAGTATTATATGAAGATAATTCTTAATGACTACTCACATTCTTTGCTTGATCCATCAGATATTCCAGCTCTGAGTGTACTGCCTTACAGGAATTATTTTACCTTGTGGGATCTGTACACTAATTCACACGATTCCCTTTCTTTTTCTTTTTTTTCCCTCCTTTTTTAGTGTCCAAGAGAATATAGGTGGTTTACAATACAGTGCCACTTGTACTGGAACAAACTTTATGCCATACTTTATTGACTTTACACCTAGTTGCCTTATTTAATGGATAGAAACTGATGCAATGTAATAATTCAGGTCACTGTTCCTTCACTGGCATCTGTCTACAATGAATATGCATTGAAAAGCCAATTCGAGACCAGCATTTATCTTCAGGTGAACTTTTGCTGTTGATTACTCCTAAAGTGCTTTAAGCTGCTGCAGTGAGTTTGATTTCATTCAACTGGATCCCAGCCAAAACAATAGATATCTTCTCTTCCATAGTTTCTTCTTTCATTTCCAATATTTCTTCACTGTCTCAGTTTGAACCATCACATAGAATTGTTAATTGATTTGCTAATAATCAGATTTTTTTTCTGAGCAATACTTTTGTTTGGTGTAATTATACAAAGCTAATAGTATGATAATCACGATCTTCCAAGTAGTGAAATGCTTGTAACCTCTTGGTGTGGTTTGTTTAATGGGTGTCTATGACTTTATCAATGATCCATTCAAACAACTAAACTGCTCTTTGCAGAATTTGTTTTTGTACGGATATGGTGCAATCTTCAACTTCCTAGGCATACTTGGAACTGTCATTTACAAAGGTATGAATGGGAAATCTTATCCTTTTTGTGTTTCCTAAGAATGAAGCTCTCTTGACATTAATAAACATGTGATTAATCATAATATCTGAAAAAACTGATCAATTATTAACTTCTTTCAAATTCTATCTCTAGGTTATCTTTATCTTCCCTCCTTTGTAGCTTTCACCTGCTTCATGAATCATTTACAACTTACACAGAGTTTAAGAATGAAGAAGACTTTTGAATCTTGTGGTTTTAAGCCCGTCATGTGGAAAGTTGTAACTAAAAAATTGCCAAAAAAGGAAAGAGACATGCTTTTTTAAACGGACTAAAAAGAAAAGTAAGACAAACAAATTGAAACAGAGGGAGTATAAGGAAAGCATCAAATAAAGACATATTACTCGTCATAATTTTAAAAGTTAACAAAATGGACCTGGATGTATCAACCTTAGATTGAGTACCATCCATAACAGGATCCCCACTTGCTTATACTTCCCAGGCCTTTTGTGTTTGCCTAAAATGCTTATGATGCATCAATCCATTAGGTTTCATAAGCATTTTAGGCGAACTCATTCAATTCCTATACTCTTGGATTGATTTACGTGTCTACTTCCAGTTGTTGGTTTATGCACAGAATTTATTTAATTCCTGTACTCTTGGCTAATGCTGTATTAAATTCTCCGCAGGACCTGACAATTTTGATATCTTACGGGGACACTCACGAGCAACAATGTTTTTAATATGCAATAATGCAGCTCAGGGAATCCTGTCTTCGTTTTTCTTCAAGTATGCAGGTGAGGATTCTCTCACTTATTTGGCTTCCCAAGTAGATTTTTGACTATTATCAATGAAGGTAATAGAGTGTATTTTTGAAGAATTGATTGAATTATTAACATTGAATCTCTTGTTATTTGCACTCGACAAGATGCATCTGTCTATACATCTTGTCTAACCATCCGATTTGTACTCCATATTTTTTTTGTGTTTTATATTTCTTTTGTATGTGGGACTTGAGCTTTTCTCTCCCTGAATTATCCAATTTTCGAGCCAAAATGGGTTGCTTCAATTTTTAATTGTTTTGCGTGTGCTATTGAATTTTTGATTCCTAGCTCTTACAAGGTACTTCCAATTTCTGGTAGTGAGCAACATGCAGATTTCATTTTTCTACGGTGGTTTGTATTGTCTAGTAAATGTATCAATTAAATGCATTAACTAATCATTGCTTCGTTTTTACATTTGCAGATACAATTCTGAAGAAGTATTCATCAACTGTGGCCACTATTTTCACTGGAATAGCATCTGCTGTATTGTTTGGACATACCCTTACTATGAACTTCATCTTAGGGATCTCCATTGTTTTTATCTCGATGCATCAGGTTATATTTGGATGTTGTTATCTATTTTGAGTGGCATGCTTAGTTTTTTAACTTGGACTCACGTCAAGCTTCAATTTTTCAGTTCTTTTCACCTCTTGCAAAGGTCAGGGATGAGCCACAAAACAGCAACCTGGAAATGGATTATCCGAAAAACTACAGGTGCACTCTTCTTTCAAGTTTTAAGCTTTATGAAAGCAAAACTGATATACACGAGAGATTGTGGTTACCCTGCGACGTCTTTCCTCAACAGGCTTTCAGATGCTTATCTCTAGATCCGCCCTTTAGATTGTTTTGGATCAAGTACTTAACGTTCTTACTAGTCACTGGTGTCAAAGGACTGTCTAAACTTCCAGAGTATGGAGGGATACTGGACTAGAACCAAATAGGATCCATCAGAACATCATAATGAACTTCCAGAGTATGGAGACATTCCTAATGTTATTCTCTGAATTATGAAAACAAAATAGGAATTTCATCAGGTTCCTCGTTTTCAAGAGCAGAGAGGGTTTAATATTTTACTATAAGTGGACATGAAATCAGGCAGGGTCAAGATGAAACAATTGCTTCTTCTGGTCCAATGGAGGGCCCACCTTTTTCTCCCTTTAGTTTCCTTTAAGCTATTATTTTTCTATATATGGTCTATTTTATGCAGGTGTTGTAGCTAATCTCAGTTATCACTTTGATAGTTTGATGCATGTTGTGTGAAATCTTTAGTTATTGTGTTGCCTTTCTTACAACACATTTGATATCATCAATCTAGTGTTTTTTCTTTTTAAGAAACTTTGAGTGCTTGATTTCTACAGGTCAAAGGATGGATCCTTCATAAATATGGCGGCTGGGGCAAGTGAAGATGTAAGACTCTGATCAACTTGCAAAAAAAAATTCAAAAGATTATGCATGCATGTATTTCTCACATCTTTTTATGACGTTTACAGGCTAGCCATCGCGTTGGACCTGATGACAGAGAACCCCTTCTTCCCCGTTAGTTATTATAGGTATGCATTCTTTTGTCACTCTTCTGGCTCTGTTAAATGATGTCTGCAATAAAATGATTACCTTTGTAGTCTCAGTTTGTCAGACAGGTTGATACATAGTGGACTTTCACTAATTAGTTGATATGTTTCAGCATACTTGATAGATGGTTTTAGAGAAGCAAAGTGTTAAAACCAGTGTTATTGATAGCGTAAGATGGACATGGTTGAACTTTTAGGTCTGCTATTTGATCCTCGTTAAAATTGATGATGCATTAGATTTTTTAGAAATATCAGGTTTAAATTAAACTATCTGGAACAACCTACTCTACATTCCTTGTCAAATATTAGTGTAGCATCCCATTCCTTTATATTTGGTTGAAGCCCATAAAAGCAAGACTGTCTATTTTCGGTAAATGTAGGCATTTGAAAGTGACACCTTGTGGATGTGGTTGAGTATATCTAATTCTACAGATCCTTTCTCATCTTGCTTTGCCAACCCATGATAAAAATTTGTCTGTATCGGTACTTGAAACTTATTAATGTGTGTGAATACAGACCCGTCTTGGTACCATCCTAGTTGCCAACCTTGTACAATTTTCTCAATTCTGATTATGTGCATAGGTTCCTAGGCCACGCCATAGTAAGCATCAGTTCTGTTTGACCATAAACTATTGCATTTTTTTCTGCTATTATGCATGGCTTACGTGAAACGTCGTGACATTGATCCTAACTGTTTCAGCATATATGAGCTAGAGTTGGTTCTAATATACTCATACTACATTTGCAGGATTGGTTTCTGGAGAAACATCGTTGGCTGGTCGGTATAGATAGTTCGGGTTTTGGGTCATTCTCTTGATATTTAATACCTCAGTATGCTGAGAAGATTCTTTTCACCCTCCAGATATAGGTACACAATTCTCTTCAATGAGAATTTACTATAGCCCTTTTTTATAGTATATGATGAGAGCTCAGGAACCACAGACGTTAAAGTTGAGTTCTGGATGACGCGTTATCATCCGCTTTTGTATAGAATTTAGCTCATTACCCTTGACGTTATTATCGCGTGCAGAGTATTTTCTGCATGCACATCATTCTCTGTAAATCTGGTCTTGTGAATTCAAGTTCATGAATAATGGTAATAGAGCATATCAACACCATATAAGACAAGTTGCTTGTTTTGCCTTTGTTTTATAGCTCCCTTTTACTATATGAAACTTTATGTGAATGGAATGGAAGTATTGAAGGATTATGGTTCCAAATGCTTGTTGAAATTTGTATCTTAACTACGTTGGTTAAGTCAATTTGTACGCACCTCGACTAGAGGCATGAGTAAAGTGCATGGATACCCGATTTTGATATTTGCCATTTAAATATTTTTTTGCATGTGTATGACTTCGACAATAATTGTGTTCATGCACATAAGTTCAAACAAAAATGATTGAATTTCAGTCGTTCAAGTAAAAATGACTGAACATTAATCATTTCTACATGAACTTCAGGTTGAAATGCATGAACTTCACTCATACTTAACTTTAAGATATTTTTTTTGAAATTGGACCAATTGTTTGTTTTTGAAAGCTTCATTTGTATGTTGTTATTGACTTATCTTTTGCTCTTACTTTGAAGCATCAAATAATTATTATTAAGTACCATACACTTTCCATGAAAGGAGAAAGATGCTTCTACTTCTTTCAAACTAATTAAAAATTAGTAAAACTTTGGTAATGCATCATCAATTACATGACAATCTACAAATTACCTATTTATTCCTTTATTTGGTTAATATTTTGTTTTAATTCGATTCGATTACTCAAAAAAAATATCTTCAGAATACAAAGTATATCTAGTTTTTTCATAATATAAAAGAGTAAATTATTTCATGTAAAATTTACATACACTTTATCTTTTTCAGATCATGCTTATAAAGTTATATTAAATATGTTATTACTTGTTATTATAGTCGTTGTTGAATATAAAAGTGAACCGTTTTCATTTATTTATTTTTTTGGTTAATGCTTGTTATAGGAAATATTTTTGTTATGACTTGCACTTCAAATAAATAAAAATCGTTTTTTATTTATTTATTGCTTTTAGTAGGAGATAAATATGACTTTCACTTTTGGACCAAAAAAACGTTTACTTTTTTTGGTTATTTGCTTTTCGTTGGAAATATCTTTATTATGATTTTCACTTTAGAATAAAAGAATTATTAATACAGTAAAGACACAAAAAGAGGAAAATTGTAGCTAAAAATTAAGTGCAGTGAATTGATTATATTACTAATAATTTGCCTCAAAAACTTGATTTGGAGATCAAATTTATTCATATTCTTATTTACATCAACTTAATCTATGTTTTATGTCGTTACAGAGTTCTTCTGTTTTAGTCTACAAAATCAAAAGTCAATCGATTGAAATATTAATAATGATTAATGCAAAGATGCTTCTTTAAAGTAGAAACAAGGATACAATCATAATTTAATCAATATATATTCTTTTCTCGATTTAATATTTATTTATATGATAAAATAATATAATTTAATATAAATATTAAATGCGGATTTCTTTTAAGCTACTGGATTAGGCAGAATCTATGGCTTTAGTAAAAAAATTGTATTTGTATTAATTAAATATTTTTTACTTAATATATGATTAATGATAATATAAAATGGCAAAAATGGAGACTTGCTTCCAAGTATTAAAAAATTGACCTACTATTCTACATGCACTTTAATCCATTGTGCAACAATTTTTTAATAGCTTTGAATACTCACAATTTGAAGCATAATTCAAATTCTAAAATAATAATATATTTTTTTTGAGTAAATTTGCTTATTATTGCCTCTAAAATTGACCAAAAAATCATAAATAGGAATATGTTTTATTTGTTCATGCCCCACTAGTCAAAATTGAACTCTTTGACTTAAAAAAATAAAAATTGTAAACATCTAATAAAAAATGATAAAATTATTATAGATTTGATATTTTCAAAATTTATTTATAACTCACTAGAGATTTGAAAAATAAAAAAGAGATTTAATTACATGTGCTATTTAAATAAAAATATTTAATTTGAAAAGGGAATTTTAAGATATTTATTTCAACTCGTATATTATACAGGTTACGATAAAAAAATAAATAAACACTTAAAATATTATTAAACGTAGTTTAATAGAGAAAACAAAACTTCAACTGATTTAACAAATTTCCAAGATATAAAAACATATAATTTGGAACATAAATTATCATGATACTCTTATTGATAGGTCAAATAAATCAAAGAAACTACTAAAAAGAATCATATTATTGTAGAACTAAGATAGCTAAGAAAAATTAAAAGCCTAACATATTTTAATAAAATAACTAGTTGCATTTATTTAAAATAAATATAAATTATAGTATAATATAAAGTCTTTTTATATTAGTTGAACTTTTCCTTTATTTTAGTTTAATAATCATACCTACTACTCTAGTTAGCCGGCAATTAATTAAATATACATTTCTCCCCAAATGGATAGCAATATAATTAAACTTTGTATCATTAATAATTAGTTATTAAATTGTTGTCAAAAATGAAAAGTTGAATATTTTATTATCAATATAAGTTACGTTGTCATCAATGACAATAATTTAGTTTAATTAATTGATAAAAGGAAATGAAACAAACAAATTAGAAATAAATTGATGAAATTTATCTGCATTAAATATTTATATCATTAAATTATACTGAGTGTTAAATTAAATGAATAATGTATATTAGTTAACCATAATTTAGTGATAATCATATTTATAAAAAACATACATTATATTTATTAAATTGATATAAATACGATTAAAACTTTATTGAATTTGTGGTTGGTGTTGATATCATAGATTATTTGTATTCGTTGACACAAGTATCATGTCTTGTTTTTAGAATACAAATATCAATTTAAAGATAAATATTCTTTAGTGACATAATAATAAATTAAAGATATTTATAAATTAAACCCAATTAAAAATGTAGCACATTCTTATTTTCAACAATATTTTTAAAAAAATAAATAACAAAAAATAGACTTGGTCTTAACCATCCAGACAAAGAAATGATTAGTTGGGTAAATCATTAAGGATTTGCCTATGACTCTATCCTTAATTTAATCCTTATCATAAACTAATCAAACTTTCATTAATTAATCCCTATTAAGGAATATTTAACGATGTAACCAATCTTTTTCTGATAATTAATCTGGATTACGTTGTGTAAGACGATTTTAAAAGGAAAAAAACATTTTAATATTTTTTTTTTATACTCAAAATTTGAATTAAGAACCATCCTCGAACTATCCAATTATATCTTAATAACATAATAGTAAACAAAAATAATATTACAAATTTTCCAAGAAAGAAAATTATTCCAAAAAAATAAAATAAAAAAATTGACCAAAAAAAAGTCTTTTTGCTTAAAGATTTTGCTTCTTAGGTTCTTAACGTGTGTAGCTGTCATATTTATTATTTTATATAAACGCGGTTGTCTTTTTGTCCACGTATTTATCTATTTTCCTTAACCCTATCAACTTTCTCCATACCACTCCATGCATTTCTGGTAACGTAAACGGATTCAGAATTTAAAATTAGTGAATTTAGGTTTACGAGTAAAGACAAATGACATATCTATCCTCGCAATAAAACGTGATTGTTGCGAGCATGAATCCTAATAGAAGAACTCGTGATGATTCGATATGATCTGTAATCAATCTAACAAGGCGCGTAATTAAATTAGTTATTACATATAACAAAACGTTATATATATATTTGTCATGACTTGCGAGTCACATGCTTACTTATGATGTAGCATGATTTGGAACTATATTGGTTCGATAAGGTTTAAGAGTAATTAAACATGTTAAATATTGTATGAAATCATATCGATCTATCATGACTTGAACGTCACAATTTACGAATTTCAGTCTCTCTTGTCACCATCTTTTGCCACTCAACTTAAAGGGTGTTTTAGTTAAAGAAAAATTTTATATTTTTTTTAAAAAAATAATTAATTTAATTTTTTTTTATAATGACTAACAAGGACAAAATTAAAAATAGTGCCTCAATAATATGACTAAGTCCACATATTATAACTACATATAACCTAAGAACCCCCACCCACCCAAAGTAAAAAAAACTCTCAAACAACCAACACAATCTCAAAAAATCATTTATCCATTTTCTCCAATTCTTCTTCAAAAAATAGAAATATCTTTTTTTTTTCCTTTGATTATATATTCACTATAATCATATTCTTATTTTCGCCTCCACTCAGATCTATCGCGACTTAAAAACGCTTCATTTTTTCTTCAAGAACAAATTACCCTTCTTTTATTTTTCAACATTTCATATAGTTCGTCAATTCAGTGCTTTATTTCTCGAATCTAAAAAAAAAAAATGGGGATAGAGAATTGGTCTTTGTTAGGAAAACTAAAAAGGGCAGTAAAAAAGATTACTTTTTTACTAAATTTTGATATCAACAAATGGAAATTAGCATCATATATGATTGGAAAAAAGCCATATCATCAATTGAGTTTCAATGAGAAGATTTTGCAAAAACAACCAACTGGATTAAATGTAATATGTATTGATGAAAATGAAGATTTGGCTAAGAATGGTTCATTTAAAGAACTTCAAAGAACTATGAGTTATCCATCATCAGAAGATGATATTGATAAAAGGGCTGAAATGTTTATTGCTAATTTTTATAATCAATTAAGACTTGAAAGACAGATTTCATTGGAGTTAAGGTATTGTAGAGGGAATAGTTTTGGATCTTCTACGTCTCCGTGAGAAGAACAGAGAGACGGATTCAGGATTTTAAGTGATTCCGAGTGTTTTTATTTTTACTTTGACTTTTTCAAGATTTTTTAAGGTGTGTATAAGATTTTGTGAAGAAAGGGGGTGGAGATTGTCTGGTTTTGTTAAGGATGATCTTCATTAGAGCATACAGTTTTTCATTTGTATGCTTTTCTTCTTCTCTTTGCTTTTTAATTCCTTGAGTGGGGTGGGGGGTGGGGGTCTAGGATTTCTTTTAACTTTTTTTGTCCTACTCGTAAAATTGATATCATGTGACACGATCATGAGTTCGAGCTATGAAAACAGCTTTTTGCAGGCATGTGACCAAATCATGGGTTTGAGCTGCGGAAACATCATGGGGTCGAGCTATGAAAAGTCTCTTACGGAAATTGCATGTAACCAGATCATGAGTTCGAAGTGGCATGTGACCAAATCATGGGTTTGATCAAGGGGCCGAGCTATGAAAAGTATCTTACAGAAATTACATGTAACCAGATCATGAGTTCGAGACGTGAAAATAGTCTCTCGAAGAAATGGCAAGGGTGGAGGGTGGGGGGTTGGGTGGGGGATGAAGAATTCTGCATAGATTCTAAAGGTGTGATTTTTTAATTTTTTTTTCTTGTCATGTACATTGTACAGATGAAAAGTATACTTGCACATTAAATAAAGGATTAGTTTTTCTTTTTTTTACTTTAATAACAATATAGTAAACGACTTTAATGGGGTTTAACAATAATATACTCCGTGTAAACGACTTTAATGGGGTAGAAGGTAGTTTCTAATAGACGTAATGACTAATTTAGTAGATTAGAGAAGAGTTCGTGAATCTTAGTGCTTTTTGTAACCTAGATGGAAATCCTTCTAATTGGTGAAAAAGGGGAATAGATGAATGATGTGTGGTCAAGTCCACACAAATTCAATATTTATTGCGCAATAATATTGTTGTATCATCTGACCCTCAAAGATTTCTCGATTATTAAAGAAATATAGGCAGATTCAAGAACATTTCCAAGCTATGACGTTACAAATTTCACATAGTGGCAACAATAATATATCTAATGTGCGGAGGGTAGAGTACCGTATCCCAACCTTGGAGTGTTTCTGATAAAACCTCGACTCAAGGAAAAAACAAAACTTGATTTAATATTGGGATATAAGAAGAACCAAGACACAAATAACTAGGTAAAATTAATACTATAACAAGTGCTAAACATCGAAGTACAGTACAAGCACATATTGCTATTACAATAACACTACTGGTAATTACATTTGAAAGAGCAAAAAAAAAATGTTCCCAGGACTTGTTGCTATGTATAATATCATTTAATTCACAAACCTGATACCTTTGCTGGGGCGATAAACACTGCTATTTGAATTCAGAAATGAGATCATCTAGTAGTCGATGAAAACGAATCCTCCGATCCCAATTTTAAACACCAACACCACTCCAAGGATAAATATGAAGCCAACTTTTAAGCTGCGGTTGGATAAATAGTTATCAGCTAACACTTTAGGCACGAAGGAAAATTCGAACTGAGCTTGGAGTAGGATGCATATTGGTTATCACCAAGAGAACTCAGAAGGAGAACTCATTTGTTATCTTCGGGCTTTGCTTGTCGAGTGTAAATATATCGCTACAGAAACAACGCTGCAAAGAAGTATAAAATTCCTATTCAGTTATATGCCTTGTCAAATTTGTGGAATTTTCCACAAAGATGAAAAAAACGTAGCGGTAAAACAAACTTTCACACTTACGTGGAACCAAGGAAAAAGGCAAGGGAAAGGTGAAACCCAAACAGAAATACAGAAACAACTGCAGTCAGTAGCATTGCAACTGAAGTTGAATAGACCTGCAAACAAATACAAGCTATATTAAAATGTTATCCTGTCAGCTCTCAGTTCATTGGCAGATTGTGTGTGCGAGAGACAAAATTCCTGGCCCTTCTTTACGGGACTATATCTCCTCAAAAGCACTTGAACATAAAGAAAAAGAAAAGGAAGAGGAAATCTCATTGACAACTACGCCACAATCATTTCTATACTCTAAGGACGTGGATATGAGTGCATCCTAGAGCTTCATAACAGGGATCTAAGAGGCTCTTTAATTGGTAGCTAAACTTCATGCCTGATCCATCAATGTTTTAGCACTCCAAAATAGTCGCCTAACCATTGTCCTAATTTTCAGTGGATAGCTCAAATATTTTGGAATGTCTGTTTTCTCTGTAATTACATTTCGAGCAATAAGTTAGCAGCTTAGTCTACATCATTTCTTGGGTGGAATCTCTAGTCCAGTTACCTTCATTGCTTTACTCGTCAATTAGAAAAACAGCATAGCCAAGGAAAAGATAAAGCATGTCAGGCATTGTGCTCACAACATAGATATTCTACGGTGATCTCAGACGTAGGATAATTGGCACTAGACTAATGAACCCAGTTAACACAAACTAAAGCAGATGCACAACCAGAGTCAACCCTACCTTCACAATATTGTCAGCATACTTCATCACCATTGACACTGCAATACCACTGCAGAGACAAGTTTTGGTCAGCAACAATTGAAAGGCCACTGATGAGTGATAATGCAATCAATCTAATTTAAAACAGATGAATGACAGAATGTTAAACCAAAAAACCACTGGCAAAAGAAAAAAAAGGAATAATGCAGCAGAAATGAAATTTACACCTAAAGTTACTCTATCTAAATAACCCAGTTTCAGTGTATAGACAAATCATGTTGAATGGCTGATTAGGTTTGCAAATGAACACAATAAGGGGTGAGTGTACACTGTATACAATTTTTTTTAAAAACAGCACATTGAGCAAATACAATAAACAAACAATTTAGGAAAAAATCAACATGGCAGCTTGCACCTAGTGGAACTGTCTTTTCCCTAGAGTATTGTTTATGTCAATGAATACAGCCAATACAAAATAGTTCCTTTAACTTAATGCTTATCAAGAGAACAACTTAAACACTAAACTAAGCAACTGCAAAAACACAGAAATTTTCGAGTACGTTTATGCCTCGGTACCATGAAATAGCTAGCACAAGAAAAGCAGTACTCCCCACTGATCTTGTATTATTACAAAATGTATCCATAATCTTGAAATGTATAGACTACCACTATGAAGATTTAGACGAAATCAAACCTTAGTGCGTGGTTGAGAATCATGAGAACTGTAATCAGTGAATATCCATGGAAGAACCCACTGCAGAAGTTAAGGTCAAATTGTAAAACTTTACATAGATAACAAAACATGAAGCCCAATCTGATGAGGTAATGTCCTTTCAAGAAGTGCTATTGTCTGTGGTCACTGAAACGGTGATATGCTTAACCTAATATTTATTTGTGAATGAAGGCATCATACAATAATGATTGGAACTGAAAATCATGATAAAATATAATGGACAGATAGGAAAGCTCCAAAAGAAAACCTTTAGAAATGGAAATAGTACTGAGAAAAAACAAGGTATGCCTGAGATAATATTCCCATAAGTTAAACTACAACTAAACTTCAATCACAAGATATTGGAGTGATTCTCTATTCCAATGTACAATTAATTTACTAAGCTAGCTCAAAATACCTGAGGTCATAGCATATTACAAGTGTTCTACTTTAGAGAAAAAGAGGCATCCAATATCGGTTATTTTAATATTTACTCCACAAGCGGTTACTAAACCGCTAGATCGAGTACAATCAGTTGTTACAAAAGGCGCACAATGCAAATATTTACATTGTAAAATGAAAGGAAGGAATGATACCAACTTACTCATTCATGACTGCATCAAAATCTTGAGTCATTATTGCAAAAGCATTGAAGATCATTCCAAAGACATACAACCAGAAATTCTGAACATTAATATTTCTTGACGGTCTCTTCTTAATTATAGCCTGCAAAGATAAAAGAAAAATTATGCACATGGTATTTGAGTCTAGTTTACTTTAACGTTATGCCAAGCATTTTTCGGTTGCTGATGAAGCCTGAGATGGTAATTAAACACGTAAATCACCAGGCTCAACTCTAGTAAACCAAAGTGCAGTGAGAAGTAGTTCTGAGGTCATCATCTAAAGTGCATATCTTTGGACTACTTATCTAACAGAACATATCTGAAAAGATGTACCTCTGTGTAAACTCCTGCAAAACCACTCAAAAGGGCCATTACCTGATATCAAACGAAAAGGTATAAAATCATTAGAAGCAATAGTTTTAACGTTAATGTTATATAGTCCTGCGAATATCTGCAACTTACAATAGCCATAACCCAACCTTGTAAAGGAGCCTGAAGAACCTGATCAGAACTGTACAGAAAGCATCATTCCATTAGAGAAATCCATTGATCATTTCTCTATTCATATAAAATCAACAGAATTACAAGCAGTAAAATCATGATTGTCATCTTTTACGATCCAGGCTGAAACACAAAATATATATAAAAAGATATTTATCTATATAAGCAGTTCAAGAGATGAGATGCGGAAACTGCTATAACCTCACCTAGGATTAAGCTGTGCAGTGGTGCACCCAGCACAAAGTAGAATGAAAGCAGCCCACTGAATTTCAGTTAACCTGAAAGTGAATGTTGCTTTGAGTGTGATAAAATATAGAACATCAAAATAGGTAAACAAGTAGGAACACATTCTGATAATATTATCCCAGAAAGATGACAAAATAAACGTAGCAAACCTGACTATGTTATTCACCTTGAGGTTACTAGCTTCCTATAGTCATATCTGTCAATTAGAATTTCTTTTTGATAAGAAAAGCTTTTCCCTTGAAGATTACCTTTAGTGGAACCTTTTTCATTTCTTTTCTTCTCTTACATTTTTTGGCATCCATACAATATCTTATGATCGATGCATTTCATAGAAAATTTTAAGATTTTCTATTTTTGTATACTTGAACGTGATTTCTCCTATCACTTGAATAAAATTCAAACTTCATAAAAAGGTCAAGCTTTTCCATTCATATCCACCGAATCAGAAAAATAGTGCAGGACAACCTTGCAGTACAAGGTTTCCAGAAAAGATAGATATACTCCCAGCTCCTTGTATATTACAGGGGCTGCCAATCAACTAACCTCCATGATATATGGGGGAGCAAACTGGCATAGGCTTTACTGAGTTTTAAGTATTAACTGCTCATTCCTTGACAAATCAAAGTGAAACTAAGGAGATAGACAGCACCCCTGATCTCATCTTTAAGGAAAGAGACATACACCATATATGGAAGCATAGAAAACCTTTTACTCTCCTACATGGGGTGTTGTCAAACTTCTGTTTTTCCCCACAATGGGCTGTCCAAGTATCTGGGATTTAGCTGTGGTTCCTCCCTCTTGCAGCTCATTTCTTTTCCCCTCTGCAACATGGTATCTTTTAATCTTACCATGCAGGCTGCAGCTGCTTCCCAGCATTCAATTTCCTCCTATATATTTAGGACCCAAAGCCTGAAAAGCTAAAAATGCTTCCTAAATGCATCACCATCCTCTTAACCTCTCTCCCTCCTCGCCCTCTTTCATAAAACTGAATTGTATAAGTATCTCAGCACAAACAACATCTTCTTTTTTTAAGTATCTGAACACAAACAAAACAAGAGGTGGACAAACTTCCTTACGGCGAATGGACTACATTCCACCTTTGATCACTAAAGTAACACACATAACACCTTGCTACTGGAATGCTGGAAGCTTATTGGAATGCTAGCAGAATTAAAGAGTAAACAAGAGATTGAAGCAGAACTGGAAAACCACTCCTCGTTTTCCATTATGCATTATGTGAGACATCTGATTACAAAGAAATAAGATATGCTTTGAAGGCCAAAGACTTCATATTTCTTTTGTTATAAATAGATGTTTAGAAGACTTGTATCTTTGGTGTAGCAATGGCATGATTGGAAGCTTGGCATACTACTTAGATTTTTGGACCTATTGGAGGTAAAACTATAGCATCAATGCTGTAGTGCTTTGATTGTATTTTGTAGTACCTCCGTGGTACTTTATTAATGAAAGTAACCTTACGTTAAAAAAGGAACCCCCAATTCAGTGTGAAACAGAGGGAGATTATATATGAAATTACTCATATGTTTATATAGGCACACAAATAATTATCTAAAGCAGCATTAGAGTAGATTGAAGTTGGAGCTTTTTCTGCTAAAAGAAGACAGACTGGGCCAAATGGTGTATTCGCAACAAGAAAATATGCTGGTGCTTTTTTGTTGTCTGTCGTTTTTATGTCTGTTTATCAAAACTTGCACCATAAGTTCAACTTCGTATCCTTAATTAGTGAAAGGACTTACTTCCTTTTGAGAATAATTTGATACAATATGCCAGTGCTGATAATATTCAAGTTCTTCAGTATCTGATATCCAGGAGCATCTACATACGCAAAAATGTAATACTGCAAAGACCCATGCGATTCAATCAACAACATGTGAGATAGAAGACTTAATTAAGTCTGGGAACAAAGAAAGATATAACCAAAAAGCAATATAAACCTGCCTGAAGTAGATTCTTGACAAGGTAAAGTGCAGCAGGAATAGGATACACTTTAACTTCATCCCACGTAGTGCTCAACCTAAAAAAAAACACTACATTAATAGGACAGGAGACCAAAAAACAAGCCTACTATAACTGAAATCAAACCTCAGTATGCAAACTCTTATTGAAGAGACAAGTTCAATATAAATGTTTGACAATTTGCAGTGTCATCCACCAAGCAAATCTTCCAAAAGTAACTCATTATGTCATTCACTAGTCATTATTTGATAGACAGATCAAAAGTGAAGAAAAATTGTAAAGTTCATATTAAATGATTTAATAAAACCGAAGCTATTTCATACACATAGGAAAAATCAAACAGTAAGATGGAATGTGTAACAACCAAGCATTTGGATCAAAATTCTCTGGCAAAGTTAACCATAAGCATTGTGCAAATACCCTAAGTTCTTACAAGGTAAGGTATCCAACTGAATTTGCTAATATATAAAAATATATATTTTTACCAGACAACCAAGGTGTAGCCTAGTGGTCGGTAAAGTGAGTATAAACCTTGGAAACCAGGGTTCAAATCTTAGCAGAGACAAAACATACAAGGTATTTCTTTCCGTCAACCTTAAGTCATGGTAAGGTATTTCTTTCCGTTAACCTCAAGTCATGGTTTGCATAGTTACCTGATGCTTGTGAATAGTCGAGAAGTGTGCAAGTTGGCCCATACACCAACATTGTCACAAAGCTATTGTGCCACGGTCCCCGAACAAGTAGGGGTCAGCTATATGATAGCTCACTAACCATTTTCTCCATTTAAATTCATTTCAAGCAAACACTACACAAAATAAACTTTTTAAAAAGTACCAGAATTTCTCTATATTTTTCTCTAGTAGTGCTAATAGATCCCTAGACAGCACAGGAGTTTATACATGCAGTGCTCAAGTAGATTCATTATACAAATAGAAAAGTCAAAAAGTAGTATTTCCAGCTCCATACACCCTGGAGGAGGAAATTTAACAAAGATATTGTTACAAACCTGTTATCATCAGTAACGCCATCCGTTCTCCAGATTCTTAGCAAGGCCACAAGCGACAATGCGCATTTCAATGCCTCTACCTATTACATAGAACTTTGAATTCAATTCCACAACAAAAAGTGACAATCGAGCCATTGCTTATGACTATAAGCTCAAAACAACATTGAAAAAGCAGCAAAAGAACTCTTGTAATTTGTGTCATTTCACTAACCAGAAAATTTGCAGTGGTTACACTGTACTCATACTTCCCAGCTCTCTTCGACCAAACAATGAGAATCGATTGCGAACTCGTAAGAACTGTCAGAATAAGTGTTACAAATGACCTATTCCAGCCAATAGAAAAAACAAAACATGAGCAACTCTTCTCATTATCGCAGGCTCTAGCTACACAGTAAACTCTAACTAGCTAATAACACACACCGGATGTAGTTCAGAGTGAGTATAATCTATTACATGTACATGATCAGGTAAAAACAATGAGTTCAATTAAACTCTCTAGATCAATAATGGCACTAAAATCCTCAAATTCTCTTGGCGGAACACGTATAACACCGATAATTCACAAAAAAATTAGCTGAAATGAGGATGAAAAAGAGCAAATACCTTCGGCTTTTCTGTCGGAAGCCACCAATCTCCGGCATTGCTCCGATCGCGGCCATGATGTATGCTTCCTACACTTGTTCGATCCCGAATTTCAAGCAATTCGTCGAGCGCATAGGGAAAATTGTAGATGAAGAAGAGCTTCCGAATCACAGTTTGCTTTGGAGATTTGTAAGATTCAGTGATGAAAGTATGAAGAAATGAAAGGGATAATGGGCTTGGACGTACGGTCTCTATTTTTTGTGGGCTGGGCTTTGAAAATTCACAAAGGAGTATTTTATGGCCCATCTACATTTTTTCTCTCTTCGAATAAAGTATGCGGATATCTGATTTTGACGTTATCGTTTAACTTTTGTCCTCTTTTTAAAGTGTTTTGAACGTGTGCTTATTCGATTTATTTTAGATATATATATATACACGCTATCTAAATATAGTATATTGATAAAATCTAAATTTAGACACAACGTTAAAAGTTGAACTTTTGTCATATACTGTTATTTTAAGGTATTCGAAGATTTTAGTAATTTAGTTTAGAGATACAAACGTTCAAATTTTTGTATTTTAATATGACTAAACTTTGATAATATTTGAAACGTGCACGAAAACTTAATTAAGAGTTCAAAAATAACTATTTACACATTTTTCCTTTTACCCCCTCCCCCACCAACACCCCATCCTCCTTTCTCTTTTGAAAATGCACCTGTTTGTCCCTCGAGATGAACTGGTTCATTGCTAAGGTCTTAACGGACGTTCATTAAAAAATTTGGTCATTTGTTTTAGAAATTCTCGATCACAAAAAAATCATGGACTAGCACATAAAAATCGGTAAAATTGGGGTTTACCTGCTCTGGGGCTCGTATGAACTTGAAAATACGTTAGGTGCCAATCGGAACGAACTTGATCCATTACTAAGGTCTTAACGGACGTCCATGAAAAATTTCAGCCATTTAATTTCAGGAACTCTGTATCACAAAAAATCTATGAACTATAACACACAAAAATCAGCAAAATCTGAATTTACCTGCTTTGGGTCTTGTTTGAACTTGAAAATACGTTTGTTTGCCCCTCGGGACGAATTGGTCCATTGCTAAGGTCTTAACGGGCATCCATGAAAATTTTTGTTCATTTTATTTTGGAATTCCAGATCACAAAAATTCATGGTTATATAGCACATAAAAACTAGAAATACTTTGGGTTTACCTGTTTTGGGGTTCGTTTAAACTTGAAAATATGCATGTTTGTCCATCCGAACGAACTAAGTCCATTGCTAAGGTCCTAATAGACGTTTATGAAAAAATTCAGCCATTTTGCACTTACAAAAATAATAAAATCTGGGTTTACCTTCTTTAGCGCTCGTTTGAACTTGGAAATGCGTCTGTTTGCTCTCGGGATGAACTGGGTCCATCGCTAAGGTCTTAATGGACATCCATGAAAAACTTATTTCATTTTATTCTGAAAAATTCGGATCATAAAAAATCTATTGATTATAACACATGAAATCGAAAAAAATTGAGTTTACTAGTTTTAGGGCTCATTTGCAATTGAAAAAGAGTCATTTTGCCCCTCGGGACGAACTGGTCCATTGCTAACGTCTTAATGGATGTCCATAAAAAAATTTATCCATTTTATTTTGGAATCCAGATCACAAAAATTCATGGTTATATAGCACATAAAAACCAGAAATACTTTGGGTTTAGCTACTTTGGGAATCGTTTGAACTTGAAAATGTGCTAGTTTGCCCCTCAAAACGAACTGGGTCCATTGCTAAGGTCTTAAGAACATCCATGAAAAAATTCAGCCATTTTTTTTAGAAAATCCGTATCACTAAAAATTCATGGATACACACAAAAATTGTCTGCTTTTGAGCTCATTTGAACTTAAAAATGTGTTCGTTTGCTCCTCAGGACGAACTTGTCCACTGACAAGGTTTTAATAAACGTTTGTGAAAAATTTATGTCATTTTGTTTTGGGAATTCCGAATCACAATAAATCCATTCATAGCACATGAAATTCAGCAATATTTGGTTTTACCTTCTTTGGGACTCGTTTGAACTTGAAAATGCACCATTTTGTCCCTTGGGACGAACTAGGTTCATTGCTAAGGTTTTAACGGGCGTCCATGAAAATTTTTGGTCATTTTGTTTTGGGAATTATGATCACAAAAAATTCATGGACTATAGCACACGAAAATCGATAAAATCTGGGGTTACTTTTTTGGGGGCTCGTTTGAACTTGAAAATGCGTCCGCTTGCCTCTCAGGACGAATTGGATCCATTGCTAAGGTCTTAACAGCTGTCCATGAAATTTTTTGGCCATTTTGTTTCAAGAATTTCGGATCACAAAATATCCATGGACTATAGCACACAAAAATTTGTAAAATCTGGGTTTACCTTCTTTGGGGCTCGTTTGAACTTGAAAATGCGCATGTTTGCCCCTAGGGATGAACTGATCTATTGATAAGGTCTTAACGGACGTCGATGAAAATTTTCGATCATTTTGTATTAGAAATTCTGAATCATAAAAATTCATTGATTATAGCACACATAAATCGGCAAAATCTGGATTTACCTGCGTTGGGGCTCGTTTGAACTTGAAAATGTGACCGTTTGCCCATCAGGAATAACTGAGTCCATTGCAAGGTCTTAACGGATGTCCATGAAAAAAATCGACCATTTTTTTCCGCGAATTTTGGATCTCAAAAAATTCATGGACTATAGCACATGAAAATCAACAAATTCTGGATATACGTGTTTTGAGCTCGTTTGAACTTGAAAATGTGTTTTCCTTCGGAACGAACTGGGTCAATTGCTAAGGTCTTAACATACGTTCATGAAAATATTCAACCATTTTATTTCGAAAATTCCGGATCCCAAAATTCATGGACTATACACACAAAGATCGTCAACATTGAGGTTTACCTGCTTTTAGACTCTTTTGAACTTGAAAATGTATCTGTTTGTCTACCGGAACGAACTGAGTCCATTGCTAAGGTCTTAAGGAACGTCCATAAAAAATAAAAATAGTTCACATAGATAAAGTCTCACACAATCACTATACAATCATGATATTCATTTTTAAGATTTGAAATTTCATAAGCGATATGTAGTATTGAATTTAGAAGTTTGACAGGAATTAACACGATTTTCTTCTGCTCACAGAAAAATAGATTGTTCATTACTGACTTTTCGTGGTCGATCACACCTCACACCTAAACAGGTCGATCCATATGACGAAGACGACTTTTCTCTTACTGTCAAAAACAGATTTACTCTCAATCCGTCATGCACTTCTTGATATCATTCTGAACTAGTTTTCAAACCTACACCAGCTATACACACTGCTTTCACGTTTAGACTTTTTATTTATTTAAACATTAAGGTTCAAAAGAACCAAATAACAATAACAGATAAGTCTATAAATTATGTATTCTCAGTCCGATTATATTAGTTTACTCCAATTTTAACATGACAAACATAATAAATATATAAATATAATAAAATATCATTATCTCAAATTTGTTATGTTCAATGAATTTGAGAACAATATATTAACATTGTTAATTTTCTTAGCCCATACCATAAGCCAAATTGGAAAAAAAAAAATATAAATATATTTTTGATGTAACCTCAATCTAAGGGAAAAGAATTTACTTACTACCAATACAAAAGGCTATTATAGAAACTACACCATTTTCCACTTTCCCTTTTTTTTCCATTTCCTCTCAACAAAAAAATTCTCTTTCATTTCCTCAACCTATACATACACAATATATATAGAGATAGAGAGAAGAAGGGGGGTGGGGTGTGAAAAAGGGAGAAATGGCATCGGAGGATGAATTGATGATGCAGGATGCCACCGACGACGGCGAGTCCTTCGATGATGATTTCTACAGCGGCGGCGATGTTCATGATGATTCCGATGATGATGACGTCATGGATTACGATTTCATCGATAACGACTCCGATGATTCTGATACGGTCATCGCACATCATCGCTCTCAGGTACAGTTGAAGATTTTTGAGTTTTTTTTGCTTTTTTGTTTATTAAATTTATGAACTTTTTTTTGAATTTGGAGCTGTTTATGTTTTTGAGTTTTGATTGATTACTGGATATAGTTCATTGCTAGTAAAGGTATTGATTTGATGGTTGTTTTTAGCTGCTGGTTATTGTTTTTTGTCAAATTGATTTGTTTATTGGATTACCTGTGTTTTGATGAGTTGTGGGTGTACCAGACACAGGTTCTCTACCTCTTGAGGTAGGGGAAAGGTCTGGGAACACTCTACCCTCCTCAGACGCTAAACTGTGTATGCTGTTGTGTTACCTGTGTCCAGACCGAATTTTTTGTTGTTTCCAAAAGTTTCTTTTGGCTTTTGAAACTTGGATTTGTAACAATAGGGGGAGTATCTAGTGTTCAAGTTAGAGTTGATTTCCACGGAAGGAAAGGGAGGAATGATTTGGTTGGATTAACCCCTTTTTCTTCCATATATAGTAGAAGAGGTAAGGGGGGAAAATAGAACCTTCTTTTTTTTTGGATAAGAATAACTGGGTTTTTCTTATGAATACAGTTTTGTCACTCTGGCCACGTGTCCATTTTAGTTGTCGTGCTTACTAAAACTAACTGGTTCAAAACAGTAGTCGTGTTAGCGAATTGAGATATAATCTATTAGTATTAGTTTTCATCTTTACACTTACTTAAATGTGTGAAAAGATTGACGTGGTGCAAAAAGAGATTAGTATTAAATCTATATCAAAGAATAAATAAGGATAATTTAGTCAAGTTATCTTTTTAGTTAATGTTTTCTTAAAGGCCGTGTAAACATGACAAGTAAAATGGTAAGTTGCGCGGACTCTTCATTTTTGCTGCCGCACCCGTGTCGACACGAGACGGGTGCGGGTGTGGCATACGTGTGAGATTCAGTCAACCCACATTGGATACTTTGACCAGAGTTCGTGGACAAATTTTGGGGAAAATTGAGATTTTGATAGAAGATAAAATAGATTTAGGACAAGAGAAATGGCATGCCTTAAATATTATAGTTCCTTTGTCTCTTTTTTAGCTTTTCCTGTTGGTCAATATTTGTTGTTTCAAGCCAAATGGAGAGGAACTAAGGATTTAAGTGGTTGTGTTCTGACTTTTGGTAGATAGTAGCACGGATCTGTAAGGAGAGTTGGTGAAAGGCCTTGAATGACTTTCTTTTTCCTTTTTAGGGGAAGAACCAGAGAGCGTGAAAGAAGAAGTTGGGGGTCTTTCAAAATCTAGAACATCGTTATATCTCTATTTTATAATTTTGGATTGTTTAGCCGAATCCCAGCACCCGTATCCATACCGGGATCCGTACCCCCAAATTTTAAAATCTAGGTTTTGCCGAATCCGATCCTTGGATTTGCGTCCAAATCGGATAACCGCACCCGAGTCCGAACAACTTAGGTAAAATGGACAGGAGAGAGTAGTTTATTCAAGACAGAGAGCCGTAACTATTGCCATTTGGGTTCTCTTACTGCTTTCTTTCTTTCCTGGGTTTCTGCTTTTTAAGTTGGAGTTTTATGTTCACGTTATGCCTTTTTTAAAAGAAGCGATTTATGAATACTAACTCGCGTAGAAAAGCGGGTGCATATAAAGGCAGATTCATTGTATTAGGTGGGGGTTCCAGGGAACCCGGTAACGTTTTCCCAAACCCCGTAAGTTGAGAATCCATTGATTATATAAGAAATTGATAGTTGAGAGTCCATTACTAGAAGATCTCGTGCTTGGTGTGGAATCATTTCCCTTGCAATCTGGTGCAGATGTCCTCTCTTATCATAGCTCTTGAATTTTTTCGCAGTGAGAAACTAAGATATCTCATCTCCTGTGTTGGTAACCAAGTGTATGTTCCTAATAGGGATGCCATAAATCTAATATGGAATAATGACATATGACAAGAGAGTGCTTTTAATATGGATATTATTAAGACTGATAAGACATAGTGATGGGTCTGCCCAAGGAATTTATAAGGCAACTTTGAGCGTCATATTTGTGCCAGTTCAAATCGAATTAGAGGTGTAGCATGGCCTGAAGCCTAAATGTATTATGGAAGAAAAAAACATTTTTGAGCTGAATCTTAACCTTTTCTTAAGAAAAAAGCATTTGTGGCGGGTGCTCCAAGGAATGCTTGAGTAATGTTGTGGAACTTCTTTGCTAGCCGTGCCTTGTAAGAAGTATCACTTACTAAACCAAATTGAAACCCGTGTTTCTTTGATACAAGACTGTAGAAGAATAGGTATTGATGGAGAAAAAACATCTCTTCAACAACCTTCTAGTTGGAGCAGTGTATTAGAACGCTAAAAGCGGAGAAAGACGACTAGGGCTCGCTTCACCAAAGTCAGAAGCATGCAGTGAAGCGTATGATTTATTCAACTGAAGCACAATTTAATATAAAATAAAAAATATTAAATTTGCATAAATAACCAAGAACTTAATAGAAATAACAACAACATACCTAGTGTTATTCCCCAATGGGGTATGCTAATGATGGTGTGTACGCAACCTTACCCTTACCTTGTGAAGGTATAAAGGCCATTCCCCTAGACCCTCGGCAACATGAGATAACATAAAAGATCGGATCAACTCAATTGAAATAAGATATTAGGCAAATCTTTCAATTCTTAAATTAAAAAGTAAGTAGTAGATACTCTCATAACATATTAAGCAAATTTAAAACCAAATCATAAAGGGAGCAATATCCTATCTTCCAGAATTCCAAAAAAAAGAGGAGAAGTGAAAATAATAGAAAATGGAGTAGAGAAATAGATTGAAAAAAGAGGAGAGTAGAGAAGAGAGAAGAGAGAAGAGAGAAGAGAGAAGAGAGAAGAGAAAAGGAATCAAAGCAAAGGAGAAAAGAAGAGAAATTCGAAGAGGAAGATAAGAGAAGAAGAAAAAGAAGATCAGAAGATTTACCTTGAAACCCTAAAATTGGAGGAGAAGAGAAGAAGGGAATAAGTCGCCTTAGTCTGTCGCAGAAGTGATGCTTCACACTCGCCTCACTTCTGCTTCTTCTGCTAAAGCGAGCACTTTTTGATCTCGCCTCACTTCAGGGAACAAAAGCCCCTTGACCTGTCGCCTCGCCTCTTTGAAGCTTTTAATAACATTGAGTTGGATGTATTATAAACTTGATAAGGCAGGAAAATGATGGTTCGACAGTTGTTTCTGGTTCCCAATGTTGATATTTTCATCACTTCAAGTGCTGATTCTCTGATTCTTGATACATTCTGAAGATCAATGATCAACACTTTGACAAGGGACCTGAAATCACCTCATAAGTGATGTATTATAGATCCACATAAGAAATAATAGAAGAATGTAGCAGAAGATTATTTTTTTGAGAATGAAGATAGAGCAGAAGATCTTGTGGAGCAAGTTCAATAAAAATCCATGAAGGATGCTTTCTGTTTACAGAACATAGTCTCTTGATGCTATTTATCCCCTTTGGTTGACTTCTGAAAGCATGTTATGTGGATAAGAAAACAAACTTTCAAACTTTTTATGGTTCTCTCCCTTCTTTTGGGGGCTCTTGTTGTGAAATTTGTTTCTTTTAAGGAAGGGACTTAATTATTTTGGGTCTTGTTAACAGCTGTAAGATATTGCTAGAACAAGCTTGTGGAGTAGGGTAATCTCATTAAAATCTGTGCTCTAAGGATACTGGTGTACTCTACCTGTCTAAAAACTTAAAGGTGTAAATGAGGAGAAGCATAAGAAATCTACGGCCTGAGTTCAAGCAACTTAGAAGTATTAGAATTGGAAGCAGAACTGTATTCTGGATGGATGAATGGATCTTTCATGGTCATTTCAAGGACGAGTTCCCAAATTTGTATGATGTTTGTCGTTTTCTAATGTGAATGTGTCTGAATCTAGAGTTAATGGGACTTGGATAGTTAACTTTAGGAGATATATAAATGATCAGGAATGCTGTAGCCCAAAAGAGTATGTGAACTCCATTAGCTTTGGAAAATTCTCTACTTTATCAAAAAAAAAAAAAAAAAATGCTTTGGAAAATTCTCAAGGTTGCACCATCTGTGTAATGGAAAGGCTGCAGTAAAATAGATTTTTCGGTGAAGTCTCTTTATAACATCTCAAGCCATGGACTTGGAAACATATCTGGAAGTCAAGAACTTCACATAAAGTGATATGTTTCTCTTGGATTGAGGCGAAGGAGGTTTGCCTCACTATTGATAATCTCTGAAGAAGAGGGCTACATTTCAGTTGTGGATGTTACTTATAAGGCAGCCAAAAATAAACCATTAATCATCCTTTTTCGTATAGTCCTATCACCGACCCACTACCTGCTATGACGGCTACAACTCTGCTGGTATTAGATGGTTCTGGGGATACACAGGATCTTTTGCTTTGTTGGTATAGGCGTGGCTGGACAAAGCAACAAATAACTGGTGGTGACTTGGAAAGAAAGTAATTCAAGATGTTTTGAAGAGAAGCAAAAATCTGTCTAGAGGATTAACTTAGATTGTATCTTGTTATTTTCTTTTGGTGTAAAAAGGAATACACTAATGAGGTAGAAAATTTATTAAATTTCATTGAGTTCCTTTAAGATTCAACGAGGACTGTATTTTTGGCTCTTTATGCTCACTTTTACAGAAGCTCCAACACTATCTTGGTTCTGTTTATGAAAACAACTATTACCTTTTCCAAAAAAAAAGAGGAAGCAAAAAGTTGTAATGTGATAATTATACTGGAATACTAGGTATTAGTGCATTGGTTACCGCCAAATTTTGCATAATTATCTTATGTTTGATGAAGTGAATTAACTATTGAATCCTATGTTGTAGTCATTGTTCTCCAGTTGTTTTGATCTTTTATCATAATATTTTCTTCATTAAATGCTTGCTTACTAAAAGTTCTCACGTTTTTACTTCGATTTACCTTTTCTGTAGTCAAACTATAGCATCTTGAATGAAGCTGATATTCACAAATGCCAAGAGGAAAGTATTACGAAGATATCTACAGTGCTCTCTATTCCAAGGGTAGCTGCTGGCATCCTGCTTCGGCATTATAACTGGTAAATTCTTTTCATAAGCATTACTTTGTAGTTATGATAACAGATCTTAGAAGATGACGTACAATGGGTATTGAACTAGAAGTTCTTTCAGTCCTCAGTTGATTTTTGTGGTATCAATAGAACTGTAGTCTATGCATGTCGTTGTAGTCATTTAGTATGATTTTATTTCTTCTTATAAAAATTAAAGTATGCTTGCAGTTCTGGCAGTTAACATTGACTTCTGGGATCTTGAATCTGATGCACATTGCTCTCACTTACACATATGTACAAGCCTTTTAAGGTTTTTAGGGATTATATGCTAAATATCCTAGTGTTTTTGGGTCGACAGGAGTGTCAGCAAAGTGAATGATGAATGGTTTGCAGATGAAGAAAAGGTCCGCAGGATTGTTGGTTTGTTAGAGAATCATGTGCCACTCCCTGATGGGGAAGAGGTAACTTAAATTCATATATGAAGAGTACTTACCTCTTTTAGATTGGATTGAAGCTAGAGGTTTAAGGGCTGGTCACTACTGTTTCCTTGAATTGAAGATGTGCACTTCTTTCTTGCAGCTTACTTGTGGGATCTGCTTTGACGTTTATCCTCGTAAGGAGATCAGTGCGGCTGCTTGTGGTCATCCTTTTTGTTTCACATGCTGGCAAGGTTAATTTCTTCATAAAGTTGTCGCTTCTTCAATGGATGTTTGAAAGGCATTTGTGTCTAACATTCCATCTCCTTGAATAACCTGTCACTCCAGATGAATGAAACTAGCCTTCTTCCGTTAGACAGAATTACTTGAGAAAATCTTTAAGTTACTCTATACTGTCTTAAACATGGTTTGCTGGTTTATCTTGCTGCGATGGTTGACGTTTGCTGAGCTCATCCAGCTCGTTGACAAATAAAAGATGTTGGGAAGAAGATAACAAAATACTAATGGGAGGATTATACTTTTTGTAACCATTTCAGGGTTGTTCTTCTGAACTTTATTATAGGTTCCATAAGCTGTTTTGAGTATTATTATTGGGATGTGGTTCCTTTGGTTCTTGTTTTTTTTTTGCGGGGGGGGGGGGGGGAGTCACTAGTAGAGCTTTTTAGGGGTTGAAAATGTTTTGCATATCTAAGGGCTACTCTGTTGTTGTTGGTTTTGTTACCACAGTTCATTCACCGTCTTAAATGGAGGATGATACTTTTATCTGGGTTTTCTAATACCGCTTGCGTACAGGGACTTTCTCGCTTAAATTGTTTGTTACTTGATTTTAGAAAAATATAGGTGCCAAAGGTTGATTTCGGAATGTATGGATATGGGAAGCTAAAGAGAAAAGATTACAGTTAATTCTATGAGGCATTTACTGGTTAATTTTGTCAGCATAGAAAAATTAAGTGTTAAGACCGCAATATGTGATGTGTGGATTAGGTGCATGTCATGTGTTTGAAACTTGTCATGGACAAAAACTTGGTATTTTAGAGGACAAAGGTGGAGGGGTGGTCCAATATCTACCAATTGGTTGTGGTATGGTTAAGTTTTTCTCAGTTCCCGTTTAGGCATCCCATAGAACTTCTCATTGTCTCTCTATTTGGTGCAGGGTATATTAGCACGTCCATCACTGATGGTCCTGGATGTTTGATGTTGCGCTGTCCTGATCCATCTTGTAGTGCTGCTATCGGTCTAGATATGATAAACAAATTGGCCAATGATGATGACAAAAAGAAGTATAATCGGTACTTTATCAGGTCGTTCGTGGAGGACAATAGAAAGGTAATTGCTCCCCCCTCCCCGGGCCCCTAGTGATACTTTACTTTTTGTTATGTCTTTTGGAAAAATCTTTACTATATGCCTTGTGTGCTATTAAGTTCCTAATAGTTGTTCTGGCCTTCTTTAGACAAAATGGTGTCCTGCTCCAGGGTGTGATTATGCAGTTGACTATATTGTTGGTAGTGGAAGCTATGATGTTACTTGCGGGTGCTCATATAGTTTCTGCTGGAATGTGAGTTGCAATGTTTGAACTTAACTACTTTATATAATGATAGTTGTTCTGTTTCTGCATTTCTGTAATCTGTATGAGTTACATATTTGCAGTGTACCGAGGAAACTCATCGCCCAGTTGATTGTGGAACTGTATCTAAGTGGATTTTGAAGAACAGTGCAGAGTCTGAAAACATGAACTGGTATGTAGTATCAGATTTTATCATCCTGTCCTTTCCTTATCTTTTGTATTACGTGGTTTAGTTGGTTTTGGTAAATTAGTCTTGGAAGAGAGATGAAATAACTTGAGGATTGAGCTATTCTAGTTAGTGCTTTCTCTGGTGAAATTGTTGCACCATAGATGGGTTTTAACCATCTTGGAGACGGAGGTGAAATTGACTCATAATTTTAAATAGAACTTGCTGTAATCATGTCTTCCTTATGTTGGGAAAAAATAGCAACCATGGTAACTAAAGGCACAAAGGTAAAGTTGGAGCATAAAAAACTTGAAATTCCTGAAAGGGCTATAATGCAGCCATTTTCCTGTTCAGAACTTATAAGAAAAGGTTTCTATTCTGCTTTTGCATAGGTTTTGATTCCAAATTTGCTTTCTCTGTGTTGGTTGTTTCTGTGTCATACTGAAGTTCAATCATTTTTCGACTATGCATTTGTGTTAGCTCGGCCTCCTGACTACCTAGTTAACTTTCTATACCATTATATTTGTGTATTTCATCTAAGCCTAAATTCCGTGTCCATATTATAGCTGCATTTTCTGGATATGCATACTGTTTCAACTTTCAATACGTGGAACTAAACATCATTATCATGGACTGTGGTGACATTGCAGGATATTAGCTAATTCTAAGCCTTGTCCGAAATGCAAGCGACCAATTGAGAAAAATCAGGGGTGCATGCATATCACATGCACACCACCTTGTAAATTTGAGTTTTGCTGGTAAGTGTGTCAGCTATTTCCATGGAACTTCTTTCAGTTCCTGATCCTAGCATATGCTGTAGCGTGAGCAATTTTTTCAGTCAGTCTGCTTCCATTTTTAACATTTTGCTTTGCTTACCATGCACACACCAAGCAGCAGGACTCCCCCACTGACGTTGGATGTGTTTTATCTTGTCTACACTATATAGCATAACTAATTGCTTGTTTCTAATGTTTATTCCCCCTCACACACACACACACACACACACACACACACACACACACCGCGTGCTTTTAAAAAAACAATTATATCCAGTGTAGTCCCACAAGTGGGGTCTGGTTTGGGGGGGATTACTCCTACCTTTGTGAAGGTAGTGAAGCTGTCTCCCAGATCTTGTTTCTTTGTGATTCTTGTGAACTAAGAAGACATCTTTACAGGCTCTGCCTTGGCCCTTGGACGGATCACGGTGAGAGAACTGGTGGCTTTTATGCATGCAACCGTTACGAGTCCGCAAAGCAAGATGGAGTGGTAAGATCTTTGCTCTATTAGTATTCTCTGTTTTCAAGATTTATCTGCTAATTCAGTTCCTTAATCATAAGTTAGCTAATGTTTATTTGATGTTTTTCTTCCAGTTTGATGAATCTGAAAAGAGGAGAGAGATGGCCAAAAATTCTTTAGAAAGATATACACATTACTATGAGCGATGGGCCACCAACCAGTCGGTAGGTTTAGGACACCTTTATTTTGGTTGTTTCTCATTATCAGCTATCTTAACTTCTGTTAGGATAAAGGATAACAGAAACAGAAGATTGGTTTTTGCTCATGCTCTTTTATTTTTTTAGGAACTGGTAACTTTTTGCTCATGTTCTTTCTAGATACTACTGTGATTCTTCTTTGTGACCTAAATTTTGTGGTGATGGCTTCTTGCATGGATGATGGATAGAATTGTTATGCGACTTGGCACATGAAATTTTTATAGATGATCTGTCAGCAGACTTTCAGATAGTGTGGTTGTGGTTCTCATGACCTTGCTTTTGATATCATCAATTTAAATATAATAGCAAGAAAGTCTTATGTCCATGGAAATGTCTCCAATCATGGAATAGATGATGCATAATTTCTGCTCCTACCGGGAGTCTATTATTATCAATCTAAAGATCTACTTATGCGATATGAAAATATATATTGGATGATGTAATGTCTCTATCAAGTTACAATCTTATGCAATTGTTAGCATGAAGGTGACCTGTAGGACATCTCGATAGTTCCAACAATGGAACCTGTACATTCGAGATTGATTTTCCCATAACTAATAGGGCGAAAGAGTCCGTGGATGGTGAATATAACTAAGGGAAAATAATTTATGTAACTAATTCTTATCCTCCAATTTTGTTTGGCATGCTTTCTGTTTTATTTTTTCCCAAAAATGACCTCTTTCCTTGATAGCAAAGTCAACCTAATCCAAAAAGATGTTTATCACTTCTATGTTTATCTTCATATATGTTATCTAGATCCTTAGGAACTTCAAGTCTGGGACTTGGATCTTCCTCATGACATTTATTCTTCTTTTACAGTAATCACCTTTCCTGCTGTCTTCTCAAATCATCTTGTGCAGTGTGAAGGCACTAGAAACTTTTGCCCACTTGTGGGTCTGAATTGAAAAGTTATCATCCAGAAAAATAGTTCTCTTTTATGTCATGGGTTTGTTACTATCTTCTCTGTTCCAGTAGTGAAACTTCTGTGCGCGTCTTCATTGCTTTGCATATATTTCATGTTGAACTGGGCGAAGTCTGCATCTTGGGGATATAGAGACTTAAGTACTGTACAATCATGTTTCTTTGCCTCAAAAGACCATTCCTTTTGTTTCTGATTCTTCTTATTTATTGGGAGAAGTCTCTCTATAGATGCTGCAGGATCCTTGTTTAACTGCTTACCTAATGTCAGTAATGTCTTTTTTATGTCTTATTGCAGTCGCGGCAAAAGGCACTTTCAGATCTTCAGCAAATGCAAACAGTACATGTAAGAGAATTTCCTTTACATATAAAAAATTTAAGTATCAAAATTCTTTTACATACAACAGTCTTTTGCTTTTTGCTTATACCCTTATTAACACACTGCTTGTTTATTTCTCTTTCCCGAAGAATTTGAAAATATTCATAAGTAGAAGAACCAAGCTTCCGAATGAACAAGTTAAAACTTGAAAAGGATTTCATTATATACTTCCCCTAAAGTCTTGACCCCATTTGTATAGGCTGAACTGCTGAGTTTAATTTTGTTGTTGAGCTTTTTCAGTCTGCTCCTCTGAAAGTATATCTCATTGTGATAATATAAAGCGTTTTTTTGGAGGCAAAATAAAAGCTTTTTGTTATCTTTCTTGTTTCCTACATTGAATATTCATCCATTGAGCAACCCATTCAAAAGTGGTCAAGTACAAGGTTGGGTTCAAAAGAGGACTTGGCCATCTTTCTCTTTCAAGTTGTCATTATCTGATTATATTTTTGAATTTCCGGAAAGCATTTATTGTGATTACGCTTTGCAGCTTGAGAAACTGAGTGACAAACAGTGTCAACCCGAATCACAGCTCAAATTTATTATAGAGGCCTGGTTGCAGGTAATGTAAATCTTGTATATCAATATTGAGTGTTCTTCCTCTCTCTTGATTCATGTATATGTATATTGATTATGACGGCTAAACCATTGCAGATAGTTGAGTGTAGGCGTGTGCTAAAATGGACTTATGCATATGGTTATTACTTACCCGAGCATGAACATGCCAAAAGGCAGTTCTTTGAGTATTTACAAGGTTTTGCCTTTGCTTCCTTTTCGAGAATCACATTTAGATGGTTTCCTTCATTTATTGAGGCTCTTATCCTTAATGACGTAGGTGAGGCTGAGTCTGGACTTGAACGGCTTCATCAGTGCGCGGAGAAAGAACTCCAGGGGTACCTTGATGCAGAAGGTCCATCAAGAGAATTTAATGAGTTCCGAACAAAGCTTGCAGGGCTTACAAGGTAATATAGATTTTGCATTGAACCTGGAGGTCTAGTCTTTGGTTTCTATTAGTGGCTAGTGAATATAATGGCTCGCCATTATTAAAAAAAATATGATGGTTCAAGTGCTGTTTAGTCTCATCTCTGTAGGAGCATATGAATAGAACGTTTAATACGAAAGGATGTGTCTTGTTTTTAAGTAGGGAGAATACTAATGTAATTTATTCTGTTCAAATGATGACAGCGTAACTCGAAACTACTTTGAGAACCTGGTTCGAGCTTTAGAGAATGGTCTCTCGGATGTGGATGGTCATGGTGCTTACAGCAGGGCAGCTAGCTCGAAAAGCTTGGGAGGTGGGAGCATCAAAGGGAAGGGCGGTAGAGGAAAGGGAACCACATCAAGATCAAGCAGTTCTAGAAACATAGATGATTCAGGACATTGGTCTTGTGAGTATTGTACATATGCCAATGTTAGATCTGCTACCGCGTGCCAGATGTGCCAGCAGCGTCGTTGAAGCCATTTTGAAGTTACTACTTCAGATTGGGAAAATCCGCACTATCTGCTGATTGTTATGACTGAGGTCCAGCTCTAGACGTGTCTTCTAAGTCACGTACATACAGGAACAAATCGGAACCTAACAGTCGTAATGTCTGATGGAGACGATAAGTTAATGGCCATGAGTTGGAAAGTCAATCATACATCTGGAGATGAAATATGTACATACTGCTTGTTGTCTGTCATCTTTGTAAACTGTATCTGACTTGTTGCCAGAAAAATGTTCTTTTGAAATATTCAACTCCCTGATTATACATAGCTGTTGTGTTGGTAAAGTTTTAAGGGCATATATCATAGCATATAAAATAGAAGGTACCAACTAAAAAAATAATGGAAAGGATTGAATAGATAGTTCAATCTTGCACCATGCTAGTTTCTATGCTGCTCGGACTCTTTAAAATGTCACGTGTATGTCGAATTCTTCAAAAGTAGAGCATTTTTGAAGGTTTTGACATTGGCGTGGCATCATTTTTGGAGAGTCCCAGCAATATAGCTAGTGCATGTTTCACTCAAAGTACATTCTCGAATATTCGAATTGTTCTCCTATCTTCCATCTTATATTATGAACCGAACATGAAAGTAGTTTTTCATTAGATGGTTTTCTTGTGAAATTGTAACTCTACTTTCGACTTGAATTATATATCAGAAAAGGTAGGACCCTCGCTCGTCCTAATCGAAAAAGATGTCCTTTAAATTGGATATTTGTCGATGATCTTTGCCTTGGATTTGTTGGGGTATGTGAGATAGATTCATAGTTGATATTGGTTTATCCTTAATCAGAGATATGAAATTGTAAAAATAGCAAAATTTCGGTAGAGAGTACCTTTTGACTCCTTGTAATAAAACCTAGCACGAATTCCGATTAGTCAGACTCACTTGACTTCGAATACCAAATGGTTATACCAAAATAAAGAACAAAAGATAAAGGGATTACACAAAGCTTACACTCATGCTAATTGGTTCACCTTACCATGTTTGGTATTTTGTTTTTCTAATGCAAAACTTAAAAGACTTATTCAAATGAAATGATGCATTTCCAACTTAGCATGTGTGAAGTGATGTAGTAATACATTACATGGATCTAAAGTTCCACATTGCTACAACAAGATGCTGCATTTTTTTTCAACTGATTGTAAAACTGCGTAAAAGATCGATTTGTTGCACCAGCATTTCAGTGTCAAACAAACAATACTCAATGTTTCTACTAGTCTACTTTTTTCTGATGACCAAGAAATTCATCTGGAACCAACTCTTTGGGCTTAACTGCAACCAGCCAACCACTGAGGCTTTCACATGTTGCCCCTCATAAGATGCTAAATGTGATCTATAACTGTCGGTGAAGCATAAGCCGGTGTAGGTTTTAGTCCTGATGTATTGAACTTGTAGCTCTACATGTAGTTCACCACCAAAAATTCTACTCAGCTCTGCTAGTTTTGTAGATAGTATAAGCTAACAGGATAGGAACTGACATGCTATAGACAGGGAAATGGATAAATGGATTCATAGCATAAGCTTTGATAAGAGATCTGCAGTTCTGCATATCATAAAGAAACAAAATTAGCAAGAAGCAGATTTGGTCAAAAGCGATATAACAAAAAGACGGTACTCTATTCTTTGAAGATGCTGATTAAGGAAAAGTTAGAATTGAAACATCTTGAAATACATTATCTTGGAAAGCTACTAACGTGTTCTTCTGTATGCTCTATCCGGAAACAATGGACAGTTTGTTATAGAACAATTAGGATATTGTGCATTCCACAAACAAAAGATAAAGAGGATATGTGATATGACTGAAATGCTATGTTGGTTAAATAGTACCAAGCCTAGAACCGATGGGAAGTATCTCTGTTGGGATTTGAACCTAAGACCTCGTGGTGTTCAACCCACTTCAACGAGCACTAGTCCACACCCTTGGGTGTGATATTGAACGTTCCTCTTTTATCTATGTGAAAGTAATTTCCATACTTGGGAAAAGATCTGGCTAGTTTATAAGAAGGATATAGGTGATGTCAAATGAGCTCCAAAAAGATGCAACAGTAATCCACATTGAAACATGTCAACAACCACTCAGAGCAACGGAAGCACTATGGCCCATAGGAATTTGGGAAGGCAACAATCTTCGAGTGTTTAAAGAACCAGCGTTTAAAGAAGGAAAACAAGCATTTTGTTTAAGAAGAACAACACTTCAAATCAGAACAAAGATGGACATCAAAAAGATCAGTTGAAAACTTACCAAGAAATGCTTCCAACAAATCGCCAAAGATATTAACAGGAGCATTTTCCTAATCCACCGCCTATGGAGGAGTGTCAGAGTCTTATTTTTTCCACTAGTCGGTGCAGATACATTATTCTTCACCAAATAATCATCTTCCTTTTTTGCAGATAGAGCTCGAAGATGATCTTGGAATACTGCCCTCTCAGCCACTAATGCTCCAATCACAATTATTGTAGGCAACACAACAAAGTAAAGATGAGGAAGAACTACCACCATTATATCTGGAAATCCATGAAAGTCTAGCTTTTGCCTCTCGTTGAATCTCAGCACCCAACCTCTGTAGGTCATGTATCCCCTTTCTCCTCCTTCGGTGAAAACTTGGCCAGAAAGCCAAGGACATAATATGAGGTAACACAAATAAATAATTATTGAGAACCATACAAGTGGAAGATTGTATAGCTCTGATAGAATCCATGCCACACAAGTTACCAGTTTTCTGTTTCCAACTAAGCTCTTGTAAGTATACTGTTTCCTAAGAAATACAAAGATAGCTTTTGGAAAGACGAGGATGGGAAGAGTTAACAAATAGAATAACCATAATATTGGGTAATATAAAGCCTCCCACTGACAACCCATAACAATAAACTCTTTCCAATTCCATGAAAGCCTAGCACGAAGACCACCCACAGAAAATGGCCTTAGTTCAGTCAAAGTTGATCTGCCTTCGATATCAACTGCTTCTATTTGTAACAAAAATCTATCAGGAGATGGATCTTCAAAGGCATTAAAGTTCCACGGACATGTGTAAAGGTTCCCCCTAGATGTAGAATCCTCATTTCTTCTCATAGGAGTCTCCAACACTGTAATGAGATTTCCAGGTCTTGAATCATATATCCTAGCCACAACTGATACAACTGGAGAAGAAGAAAATACAAGAGCCCTGATACTGTTTAAGTTCAAGGACTCCATCTTGCACTTGTGAAATGATCTCTCCAAAGTAAAGCGAGAGTCCAGAGGAAACGTTGGCAATATAATAACGTTCTTAGCTCCCAACTTGAAGTCAACATCAACAAAAGACATCCATCCTCTATCAATGGACAATATGCGCATTGCTCTACTTTTCCTCCAGTCGCCCATTTCCCACTCCCAGAACTCTTTAAATTCAGTAGCCTCATCTGAACAAGTTTTTGAATTATTTGGAAGTGACCCATGTCCATTCAATTGGAGAAGATGTTTGTGTTGATTTGACTCATGATGCCTCTTTAAATTCTTACCAAACTTTGTATGCAAATGCCCACATAAGTAAGCAGACAAATTATGTGTCAGAAATGTCTCTTTCAGGGTTCTTCCAGATGGCGATGCTGCAGAAAATGAAAGTGGGAAATGCCCATAAGCAATCTTGATAACAGGTTTGGCATGTTGAGAATCTAGTACTGAGAGCTCAGAGCTTATTTCATCTAATAGTTGATCAGTGGGATGACCAAATAGATTGGTTGGGCCCCGCAGACCTAAAGACGTAATGCTGTCAAACCCCACGAACTGAATACTGCGTTCACCAGTCTGGATCATAGAGCACGCGCTTTAAAGAATGATAAAATGCTGATAATAGAAAGTATTATATAAACACACACTAGCATCAATCCAGAAGCTCAAAATTCAATAATTCTAGTCAAGGAAAAACATACATGATTATATGTTACTAGTAGGCTTTTAAAACCAAACAATTTATCGAGAAGAACTATGAAATAAAAAAGCTACAGATAACAGTATAGTCATCCTAAGAGGTCAAGGCTACTAGCAGAGTATGATATTATTAAGTGGATAAGCTCAAAGCATGGCATCACAAAGTTTCTGATGTTTGTGATTGAAGCTTAGCTGATTGATTGATTTATATTAAAGTTCAGGGACGATTCACCCTTCATTCTGAAAGCTATGGGTGTCTAAATGATGATAACATTGCCAATAATTACATCTATAAAGTTTTTTTCTTCTTTTTTTTTTGTTGGAAATAATACATTAATAATGGTTACATTAAGCAAGGAGAAGATTCCAACATGCAGAATCAAAGAACTAGAAAAGAAATTGGCTCAAACTTTTAAAATAGAACTCATTTGATTCTTAAGATTTTCCTTTATATAATTTGTGATAAATATAGAATTCATAAATATTGTATAGACAGATATGCTTCCATACATGGATTTTACCTCTTCCTCATTGCCCATGTTACAATTTTACACTACCTTTATCCTCGTCTAAGAAAATTTCCAAGCCTCTTTTGAACAGTTGGTTTCCCCTCCATATTAGTTTCATTTTAAAAGGCACCTTACTAGCAGCTTGAATGATAAAAGAAAAAGAGTGTGTATCGAACACAAGAAGCTAACAGATACGATCTATAACAAACCTGAATAGTGACACTATTGACCAGTCCACTTCGTTTTAGCAGCCCATTAATGCTATACTTTGAGTAAAAATCAAATGAACCACCAATGGCTGGTACACCAAAAATATCATGATTTCCTCGGAGATCATAAAACACATTTTTCTTCAGTCCACTCCTTTTAATGACATCATCCAGGACTTTCTGGTATTCCAACCACTCCTCTTCATCTTGCTTCATTATTAGTAAATCCTTGCTCTTTCCATCTGATGACGATTGAAATTATCAGTCGTATACGAGCAAAGAGCATTGAAATATCTTATGCTTTGACAAACACTTTATTCAAATATGTATAGCAATCAACTTGTGGAAAACCACTTTATAGCAGAAATGCAATACATTGATACGAAAACATCAGAGATGTACCTTAAACAACAGTTCAGAAACTCTTCACAGTGGTCACTGATCTCGATTATGAATCAAACTTGAACCAAGAATAATTAAAATATAGCTGTTGCAGAACTTCTTCTTAAATTCTAAAATTAACATGTGTGATGGTTGACATAGTACCCCATACAAAGGAGATAAAACAAACCAAGCTACTTTTGCCACTACACCATAAGTCATGTATGATCACATTTTGAAAACATTACTTCCTTGTAAAACTAAAGTATCACATGGACACTATAGAGTATAGCCTTCACTAATGCGATAATCTGCGGTCCTTCAACAACAAAAGAACCATGCAGTAACTATGTTCTTTACATTCTTGTATTTCAGTCAATTTTCTTTCTTCTTTACTTCACATTGATAAAAGATTCATCTTTTTCTCCTAGAAACCGAGTAACATTTTAACGTCCGCTCCAACTCCCAATCAAATCCCACCAACCTCATTTTCCCAACCCAATAGTTTCAAGAAACAAAAAGAACATATTTCTGAAACCCCCTTCCCTTAATTTTCCACTAAAATACCTCCATCATCATTCACCAGCATCAACAAAGTTGTTTTATAAACTAGTGTTCGACTATAGATTTTGAAATTCCATCTTCAAATATCCGTTTGACCATGAAACTTGATCGACATCACATATCATAATTAGATTCCAAAACATGTCCAAACACAACTTTAAAAACCATAATTTTCAAAATCTATAACCAAACATTTCCAAGAAACAAAAAAAGAACACATTTTTAGTTCCCCTTTTCCTAAATTTTCCACTAAAATCCCTACATAACCATTTTCCATCATCAAAAACTTGATTTCAAAGAACCCCACAAACCCAAATAGACAATAAGATTTTAAAAAGAAAAAATCAATCATATAACAAAACTTTGGAGAAAAAAAAAAAGAAAAGTAGATTATTACCAGTCAGATCACCAGTAATGAAGACTAATGAAGGATTGATCATAGAAAGAGAAGGACCCACAATTTTTTCGAAGCTAAGAGCACGTTCAGGATTATGAACACTGAAATGAAGATCAGATAACTGAACCACCCAAGCTACATCTTCCGGTCCTTTTTCCAATTCTATTACATCTCTTTTGAAGAATTCAGCTGAAATGTAATGAAATTTCAGCAAGAAAATGAAGATTAAGGAGAAAATACATAGTTTTACAATACCCATTTCTCCTTTTCTTCTTCTTCTTTGATTCTTCTCTCTTGTTGTTGTTGGTCTAAGGTACAGAGAGATCAGAGAATTGACAGGGAAACCGGTCGGGTCGGGTCAAGGTGGTATAGACCCAAGTGAAGAGTAGTGTGATGGGTCGGATCACAATAACGAGAATTTTATAGCGATTTCATAGTGTTAAGAAATAATACATCTGTTGTCAAAAAATTAAAAAAAAAAAGAAGAGGGGCTAATACATCTTATTGATATTGATTGAGTTGGAGGGCATTCCGTTGAGTGAATCGATCCATAAAAAAATCTAGATCGGTAATATTTGTAACCAAGGCGTCACGAGTCAGGAGAACATTCAAATATGATATTTGGTGTTCTTAAGTAGGGGGGCAAGGAGGAGCATGTAGGGATGTTGACTACTATATAAGCCAGTGACTAACACCTTGTATAAGTTGGGCGGAGCTTAAAGAAGCACGCACATTGCGCGTTAGCTGAGTTAGCTAATGTTTTTCAGTTGGTTGTTGTGTTAGTTGTATTCGCGCCTTCCTTCCCATCTATCAGTTTGAAAAGATTTTTCTGTATTTTCTTATGATGACCTGGTCGAGAGATTACGGTATAGTGGTGTAAAAGATTTCCTTTTTAATAGTGAGGTTGGTTTATTTGGCCGAAGGGTGCAGTAGAACTTGAAGGAGTACATCTTGTTCCTACTCTTTTCAAATTACAATAAGTATTTCTTAAATTTGGTGAAATCCGAATACATCTTAAAACATTCTGACATACCACGTTTTGATTTCGAATACATACCGATACATACTGTCTTGGTATAGAATGTATCACTAATCTCCCGATATAATGCGTAAAGTAATGTATCGAATGGATACATCGCATAAGTGATCTGGCCAATACATTGCGTAATCTATCCGAGAATATAAAAAAAAAATAGAAATTTTTATAATATTTTTAAATGGTAGATAATTTTAGAGAATATGATAAAATAAGTTGTGTACTTAGATAATTTTTCCAATTATAAAAGGCTCAAATGAAATGGGCCTACTATGAGAAATGGGTGTCAAAGTAGTATAGGCCCAAATGAAATGCAGAGTAATGGGCTTACTATTGACAGAGAAATGGGTCAGATCATAGTAGTATAGGCCCAAACAAAATGTGGCTTAATCTCATAAATGAGATTTCGAGAGCACGGTGTATATACAACCTTACCCTAACGGCCCTACCTTGTGAAGTTAAATGATAACGTCAAAATGAGAAATACGTACATATACACCTAAGTCCTAAACTAACATGGAAAATAATATTTATAGAAATAGCTCCCATTGATCGATCACTTTTCGAACTTATTTTTGAAAAAATAACCATCGTTATCGAATTTCAAATTTTACAAATGAAATATACAATTATTATTTCAATTACATGAACTAAAAATTGGCTATTTGTGAACTTTAATCCCATTATATCCTCTCAAAGGTTTAGATAATGATATTAGGTTAAAAAATAATAACCCTGGCACAAAATTTTCATATAAATACGATAGTTTTTCTGCAATATAAAATCAGGAATTTCTTTAGCCATTAAATCACGTGAACAGAAATATATTCAATATATTCTTACTAGTAGATATGAAGAGGGCAAGATCGGCGTATGCATGTATATCTGACATCTACGTACCTTTGTGGATTAGGGAGATTATTTCTAAAAGCTATCGACTCAAAAGAGTGAAGATATCGATGTACGAAAGCAAGAACATACAATAACAAAATAACAAGACAAATGAATCAACAAATAATAATATACATACTTACACGATCAATCAAAAAATAAGAAACTACACGATTACTTAATTATATAGAAAATATACATTAGAAAATTGCCATAAATTAATATCTGCATTGTACTATATTATCCAAAATTACAAAGCATTTACTTTCCGAGGATTTATAAGAATGAAGTTCCCAAAATTATAGCCATAATAACATAGACTATACATGAACTTCATTCTTCAAATCCTATCAACAAAAAAAGAAAAAATACCATTTGAATTAAACCAACCAAAATTTTAAAAAAATAAAACCCTCTTTCTAAAGTTGATTTTCCAAAAAAAAAAAAAAGATTAGAAATTAGTTATGTATACATCCCTTGCTAGTTATGAGTCATGAGGGGTCTATGAGTCATTCCACATAGTGAAAGTGGGGGCCACACCATGGCAAACCGCCATGGTGCTAGTCCTCGAAGCAAGAGTCATAGGAACAGCTGTTGACATCCAGTTATTACTGTTACATGCAGATTCTTGATGATCATATAGAGTATTACTGACCTTGATTGAGTCGTTAGATGTTGCTGGTTGTGAATGATAGTAATTACCAAATATGTTCTCATGAGTACCAAGTTGTAATTGCTTCACTTCATTATCATTTTCTCCATCATATGATGATCCATTCAATTGTGGCAACACAAATCCACCACCACCATGATGATTATTATTATTACTATTTGCATATCCAACACCTTGATGATACGTAACATTATTTTGTTCCATCGACGATGAAGAAGTATTATCCACTCCCATTAGATAATTATGCGCGTTTCCCAATTGAAGCGAATGAAAATCTTGAAAATTTTGACTGCTAGTCAAATCATGATCTTGCACTTCCTGCTTGCACCACAACCTCTGTTGACTATTACTATAAGGGTTACTATAATGCATCGCGCTTAGAGGTTGAGCTTGTTGAAGAGTTATGTTAGGCCAACAATGGCCCGCGCCATAGGCACTCATTGAACCATTCATGAGATGAGTAGTACCAATATTTTCTTGACTTGCTCTTTGATAATCCAACGCGATTTCAGCTTGCTCAACGTCCTTGAGACGTTTAGCAGCACCTCCGATGGGCAACGTGCTGCTTTCTAGTATGCTTTTAACGTCGTATCGATTAATTTCAAAATTTGTAACAGCATTTAGTCCACGGAATTTGATTGCTGCAATGTCATAAGCCTCAGCAGCTTCTTCTTGTGTACCTTAAAAAAAAAAAATAGTTAGGTGGAATTTTTTTTAATATATATCGAAGTTTAAATGAATTGAATTATGACTTGCTCGTTTTACGAGTACTTTAGATGACCTATCAAATTATTGGGTCAAAATATAGCCCCAATCACTACATGCAAAATCAAATATGGGGATATTTGAGTCATGTGCTAGGCAAATTGAGTTATGACATGTTATTTAACTCGAGCAAACTTCGATCGAATCAAATTATAGAATCTTTTATTAATCTGACATATTTCGATCCGTTCAAATTTGATTCAGCTCGATCAAATAAAATGATTTTTTAGGGAAATAATTAGGAGCACTTACTAAAGGTGCCAAGATAAAGATCCTTGTTTCCAGCAACTCTACCAATTCTTGCTTGCCATCTTCCATGCTGATGATGCCTATTATATTAAAAAAAAAAAAATTACAAACCTAAATAAATATTAATAATATCGAAAAATGATTCGTGTTAAAAAAATCTGATTCTAGTCTTTAAAGGTAATATATGACACATAATTACGAGTTATCACATGAAACACGATTTGAGAAAGAAGAAAGATTATTATAGACAGATAGTCAGATCGGTGTCAAGTCAAATCCCTAATCACCTCAAGAGTTGGGAGTAATATAGTATGAACAACATGAAATTAATTATATCGTACCTTGTAACACCTCGATAAATCGATGCACCACGAGAGAAACCACTGCTCTTCCTATATTAAGGATCATAAAATATAAATATTAGTACTACATTTTTATCTCTTATATTTTCTTGAAAAGTTTAAAATATATTTTTTCCTTATGTAATAAAAAAAATTAAAAAATGTACCTTCTTAAAGATGCAACATATTCCTGCCTAGTCATATGCTTCATTTCTTCAAGCTCTTTCTCATAGTTGCTAATCTGAAAATTTTTTTAAAAAAATAAAACATTTAATCTACGGAATAAGTGAGATGACTTTTGTTGAACTCTTCCAAATCTAAGCAATCACGATATTTTATTGATATTGATTGAGTTGAACAAAACTTTCTGTAATTAAATATATCTATTTACTTAAACTATAATAACGACCTTTTTAACCAAAGCGTTACAAACAACATAACATTGGGTGACTTATGAGTTTATATGTTGGAGCTAGGGCAAGGAGGAGCACGTAGAAATATCGATTAATGTATTAGCCACTAATAGACAAAAGAAGCGAGCAACAACTTATATAGGTTGGACCGGAAAAAAAAAATCTACTCATCTATCGATTTCTCTCGTAAATTAATATAATTTTACGAAGTGTCTAAATCAGACATCACTAGGTTGTTGGTATAACTAAATGTCCTCCCACTAACTAGACAAAATTACTACTCACTCCGTTTAAAAAAGAATGACCCTATTTTCTTTTTAGTTTATTTCAAAAAGAATAACCCATTTCCTTTTTTGACAACATTTTAACTTTCCACGTGACATGTTTAAGACCACGAGATTAAAGGGTATTTTGGTACATTTGACATAACTTTAAATTAGAACCACAAGATTAAATAGTCTTCTTTCTTTTATTAAACTCCGTTCTAAGTCAAACTAGGCCAATCTTTTTGAAACGGAGGAAGTATGAAATTAATGAAAAAAATTAAGAAAATTTAAATGTACTTACTGGGAAATTAGTGGTAGTTGTGGGACCCCAATACTTAAGTGCAGCTAAATCATAAGCACGAGCTGCTTTTTCCTCCTTATCATATCCTCCTATAAAAACATTTAAATAAAAAATAAATCAGCTACACAAAAAATAATTAAATTTGACGACAAATAAATTTTATAGTTAAATAACAAAATTCATTATTAATTATTCTACTTTGCGATAAAATTTTTGTTAATCACGAACAAAATAGTGACGAACTAACGACAAAGTTCATAACTAATTCCAGTATTTCTTTTTAATAATGTATTGTCAATGTAACTATCAGGTCATCTAAATAATATTTACCGATAAACTTAACATTTTTGAAATGTATATATACAAAAGATATATAATAACTTACCCAAATAAACTGCAACAAGTTTACAAATGTTGAGTCCATCCATCACATCATGAAATAGAATAAGAAAAAAAAATGAATAATTAAGAGAAATCCAATTTTAATATTTTGAAAAATATATAGATAAATATAATATATTTAGTGGGAGACAAATTAAATGAAATATAATAAAACATACCTTGCCTTCCTTTTCTAGTTTGTCCCTCTCTTCTACAACTATTATCCCACAAATGTGCTTCATATCTCCCAGTCCACCTATGCCTATAAATACACACAAAATAATTTAAAAATTATATGCAAAGTATTACTCCCTCCGTTTCAAAAAGAATGAACCTTATTTCCTTTTTAGTCTGTTTCAAAAAGAATAACCCCTTTCCTTTTCTGGCAATACTTAAACTTTAACTTTCCACGTGGCATGTTTAAGACCACAAGATTAAAAGATATTTTGATACATTTGACGTAACTTTAATTTAGAACTTCTTTCTTTTCTTAAACTCCGTTCCAAAGTCAAACTAGATCATTCTTTTTGTAAAACGGGAGGGAGAGTATTATTTTATAGCATTTACACAACTTAATTTTCTATGTTGTTTGACTGAACACCCTTCGATCGATGAAATTAAACGATTGTATCGTACCTTGTAACACCGCGATAGATAGAAGTTCTTTGACCAAATGTATCAATAGATTTCTTTGGTGCTACAATTGCACCACTTGTTTGTCCATCAATAGTACTACTATTTTCTCCACCTGTGCTCATAGAAAGTGACAATGATTGTGCATTATTACCATTACCACCACCACCGGCTACCCCCACAACATCGCCCTCCTTCTTATCATCTTGTAATAATGACGGGGTAGTGGTGGTGGTGGTGGTGGTGGTGGTGGTGGTAGTGGAGTTAGGGTTGTTTCTCAACCAATTCTTGATCATTGAAAGCCCGATAATATTATTAGCGTTATTTTCGCTAATATTATTAGGGGTACTACAATAGATATTGTAGTCGTTGTTGTTGTTATTGTTATTGTTATTATTAGAGACTTGTTGAAGCTTTTGTTCACCAATACCAAGAAAGTTCTCTAGCTTTGGTGGTTCTTGATTATTTTCAAGATGTTGACTATTGCATGAATTTCCCATTAACATAGACATATTTGATGTAGTCTTGTAGTTTGTATCATGAGAGTTCCAATCTATATATTAAAAAAAAAAAACATCAAATAAAGCCAAAAAGGGTTGAATTATTTGTTTTTAAAAAATTGAAAAACATATGCACTAACAAGAACAAGTTGAGAATTTACTTAAAAATACATGTTCTTGAGAGATGAAGAGAAAATGAAAGCAAGTAGAAACACTAAACAAAATCAATAACATCAGATATATAGCGAAAACTTAGTGCATCGTATTATCATCCTAATAAAAAATAAGTTAGTATATATTCAACTTCAAAAAGTCATGTTTTTGACACTTATAGCCTAATATATGTATCTCTTATGTCATAAGAAAGGGAAAAAAATAGTGAAAGCTTAGTGCATCGTGCTATTTTTTTTCTCAATTCAAAACCATATTTTTGAAACAAAAACACCATCAATATTCTTAATCTTTTCTCCTTTTTGTTGAAGAGTTAGGGTTTTTAGTATTTCCTCATTAACATGAGCCTTACCAAGTCAAAGTTCAAGACGAGCACGACAGTCATATAGGTTTTTTAGTAGTTTATAGTTCAAAAAAATATCCCAAAAAAATTTAAACAATATCAATTAATATAACTTATTACTCACCTTGTGATTGATGATGATTTCTATTGAAAGCTTCAAAAATACCAAAAGGGGTATTATCATGAGGTACAACATTTAAAGAAGGAAGTACTACTGTTGATTGATCATGATGTTGATGATGATGAGAAGTCATTAGATCAAAACATTCTTGATGTGAACTTTGTTGTGATGTGAGTACTTCTTCATGTGGTGAAAGTGAAAATCCAAGCCAATTGTTCATTGAAGAAGACATATATCAAATATAAAAAAAATTTAAAAAAAATAAAAGGAGAATTAATTATTTTTTTCTATACTAAAAAGTTCATGCATGAAGTTGTAGTACTAGAAATTAAAAAGACTAATATTTAGTTGTTTGAAGAAGAAGAGGAAAGGTCCAAAAAAAATTGTATATGAAGAGGAATCATTTTTCCCAAAGCATAAGGTGAAGATTTATATGAATTTTAAATCAAGTTTTTTCACCCCCCACCCCCACCCCCCTAGATACCCACCCCACCCCACCCCACCCCACCCCCCACCCCCCTAGTCTCTCTCCATTTCTTGTTGGTCATAAATGGGGTGCCCTCTAAATGAGGGGCAGTGTTTTCTCTAATCCCAAAAACATCTATAGGGTTCAAAATGAAGAGCAAATATAGGGTTCACATGAGGGATAGGATGGTAATTTTCTTTGGCTTTATAAGAAGGATATTTTTCTGTTAGTATTACACTATGTATAGTTTATTCAAATAAAAATATAGACAACATATATAAATAGTTATAATTAATCGTAAAAATTCCTTACATTGTCAGTGCATATACCAAGGGCAAAACATGCCAATAAGAGGGAAGTTCGATTAAAAATTACATATACTTTTGCAAATTGGGAAAAATAGTGAAATTATTTTCGTTAAACATATATATATATAAGTTGTTGAATTTTCAAACTAGAGGAAATGTAGTATATATAATCTTAAGAAAATTCAAATTGTCATTTTATGTCACAAGTTCAAGTCTTAATTATATATGACATTTTAAATTTTTAATATTTTAAAATTCTATGAATTTTTGGCTTTGATGAATTGAAATTTATATACATCTCATTCGAAAATAATAATCATCAAAAGTGCATATACTGAGGACTAAATTAAAAAATTGTCTGCATTTGTATAGTTTGTTGCACATATAATACTAATAGTTTATTTATCCTAAAATATTTTAGTTGTATGTAATCTAATCTTCTTCTTGTGTAATCCAAAGATAGGGCAAAGTGGTATATAGCAAGTTGAGATAATTTAACCCTAATTTATAGTCCTTTTTTATATTCTCCACTTGGTATATATAATGTCCACTCTGATGCTCAAATTAATTCAGAATCGCATTATATAAGATATGTTACGGGAGAAAAAACAGTATATATATCTCTTGTAATTAGTAATATAATTTTTTTCATTCGCATGACTCTATCTGAAATAAAAGATTAAACATAACGCGATCATATTCATTCCACGATAATCTTTCATGATTGTGTAATTTTGTTTATATATATTATTTATGAAATAATTATTAATAGATTTAAAACTATAATGATAGTGTAAAAATATTTATATTATATAAGTGTGTATATATATAACCTAAATACTTCTCCACTTGGTCACCATTGACAAGTTCATTAATTGTTGGACACTATTGATTAGTGAAAAGGTTATATAAATTAATTCCAAGTTGTGTTTCACATTAACCAAGATCATAATTAAATTGACTTTAATATCATAAAATTAATTGACTTTAAACCTAAAAAAATTAATGTGATTTCAACAAATGTAGAGACTTATCAAGTATGCTTCATTAATTAGTCAAAAGAAAAACATATACCTTGACATAAAATTAGAAATTGTAGCCACATTTCTCTTTTTGAAATCAATAACAATTATCTTAATTAAGATTTTGTAATTATATATACCAATAGTAAGAATAATATTTTTTCTATGTTATTTATCGTTTTAAATATTTTTATCCTTTTAACTTTGTTCATGCTTCTTCTTAGATGTTTTTTTTTGTCAATTTCTAACCTCCTAATATGGAAAGTCGATATAATCTGAATGAATTTGAAGTTTTTTTAATCATAATTTTTGCTTAGATTTATATATTTATATATTTATATTTATAAAATTCATAAATTAAAAATAATATTTAAAATTACTCAATTTAGATAAGTTGAGAACTGAAATTTTAAATTTTGATTTCGTCTTTGATGATAATTAATTGGTTGGTCTCTTGTACTTTAGGTAACTACTAATCTTGATTTATTAAATAATTAGATCAAAATTATTTATACTATTAATATATATATATAATTATTTGTTATAATATTAAAAGGTTGTGATGGTGCATAAAGAACACATGTTGAGAGAAAAAATGTTACACCTAACAAAGGATAATGCCAAAAAAAAAGCCACCTTTATTAAAGAAAAATACCAATTAAAATTTTTTAATCGTCGAATAATTATATTATATAATAAAAAAATTAAATTAAATATTTATTTTGAATTCACTTATTTCTTTCGTATGTATATGTTTATATTATATTGAACATATATGACCTTATATAATTAAATTTATAAGTATTTTTCTATATTTACCAAACTTAGTAAGCTTTTTAACATATTATAGCATATTTATTAACTCACTAACAATTTCAATTCAATTCAATATCTATACATAAATTCTATAATGTATATATTATAATTCATATACAATTTTTATAATTATTTAATTTGTCATGAACTCGATTTAATTTACGTATTATTTCATACAAAATTTATAAACGAGATTTTAAATCGTGAGCGAGATTCGAAGCGTTATTTTTACATTTTTGTCCTTTGGGTGGCCCTCTTCTTTTTCTCTCCACACTGAATAATTTAGGAGTTGGACATAAGTCATTTCAGTGTCAGAAATCCTCTTCCTAAAAATGTATATATATGTATATATATTATATAGTATAGTATATAATAATATAATATAATGTGTCCACTGTCACACCCCTTAACCTAACCAACCCAACCCATTACTTTTGATTTAATTTCTTTACCCCTCTTTTTATAACCCATAACTATCTCACATTCTTTTGTCCAATTCTGGAGTTACGAGTTCGATTAAATTCAATAATTTTAATTTTATATCTTATGTTTATTTTTAAAGAATTATATATTTAATATTAGAATAAATCAGCTTAAAGATATTCTTAATAAGAATTGATATAATACTCCTTCAAACGATGGTTAAGTTGATTTGAATTTTGAAGGGTGATCATTCATACGATCAATTCGAAATCGATCTCCTCAATCGAGACAGTCGCATAGGACTTACCTAGAACGGTTTATATCCTTTTATGTGATTTGCAGGTTATTACACAATGATGATTTACCTAGATTTACCTAGTGCCACAAAATGCTTACCACAGAGTGTTCATCCGAAGGACTGAGATTGTGACAGAGATATTCTTCTGAGATTTAAAATAAAATGATGAAGTGATATATTTCATTTTGGACCAAACTTGCATGATCTTTTCAAAATACTACGTACCATTAAGAGATTCTATATATTTTTTTGTAGCTTTCCAATCTTTTTTACCATCAATATATCTCGTGTTCAAATTAAGTTTCACGTAGTCCATCACCGCGATTCACATATGTGTACCACACCTATTTTACCAGTATTTATAACAATCTGAGTCTGTATAACTTGTAACATAAACTGAATCGATAGTCATACATCACTATATGCATTTGTTATACTCGTCTCGCTAAACATAAGTTCTAATATCACATGTTCGATTAAATCAACTCAAAAATATTTTTAACAAGATATGATATCGTCCGATTTAATCATTATTATATGTCATGCATGCTTGTTATTATAATCATCAAACTGCTCCCCCGCTAGAAGCGGACGATTTTTTTTTTTCTTACTTCTTTTAATAAAAAAATAATTCATTTACATGATACTGACACTTCTTTTAGTTCCCCTTTTACTACTATTATTATTATTTTATTTTTTTATAAAAATATTATATTTATTTAGATCATGAGATACTTTCCCTTTTAGAGTTTAGAATCTTTTTTAGTTACATATTTTTAGTTTTTTGACACGTGGCATTATCGAGAAGGATGTAGGGTGGAGTCGGAGACTCGATAGAATTCAGTAACTTTGATTCATGTCATATATAAATATGTTTAAGAAATTATTAAATATATATCCCAATCTATCTTCATCTGTTTATTGTGTTTTGACTTTTTTCATATTCTTTTCTTGTACTTCTCTTATTAGTTGTACTCCCTTTGTCCTATTTTATGTGACACTTTTTATTTTTTTGAGAGTCAAACAGTTTAATTTTATCGGACATTTGCGTATGAAATCTTCAAACTTTTTGAAATGAAATTTATATATTTGTAAACTTCGTAAAGAGTATTATAAGTCACAATAATTGATAATTCAAAATTTTAAAAGGATCTATGAAAAGCTTACTGTCAAACATAGACTTATTTGAATCTCGAAATACGAAAAGTATCACATAAAATGGGACGGATGATATAATATGTTTCGTCATTATTATCTTCTTTCTTTTATACCTAAAATTACTATACTTAAAGGAAGGTCTTTCAAAAATAAATTTAATTTAAAATCTAATAATTACTACTAGCACTTATGAGGATATTATTTTAAATTTTGAATCAATTGTAAAGTTTAAATTCTGAAATGTTTTTTTATGTATTAATAATTAGTAAAATTGGTCAAACATGAAGTTAATTAAGGATAATGTGACAAGTTATTATAGATTTAATAAATAATCTGAAGTACACACTTTGTAAAATCTTTTTTTTTAGGTATTCACATGCAACAATTTTCATCAACAAATGAAAATAAAAATGTAACTAAAAATAATTATAATACATAATTAGGAGGTGGGATTTGGGGGGAGGGGGGTTAATTAGGTGTGTCCCTAAATGTGGACATTAACCCTTGTCTTATGGGTGTTGGATTAATTTAATTCTGAACAATTAGGGACAATTTGGAAGAAAATCTTGATTAATTCCTAAGGAATTATTTAACTTTCTCTCTCTACCTTTATGTGTATCTAATATAATTTCTTATTTAAATTCTTTCTCTCTCTATCTGTATTTTTTTCAAATGCATGAACATTAGATATTTGACTCATTTAACTATTGTTGTAGTCCAAAAGTAAAAAAATAAAATTATTAATATTTTTTTAATACGATATAACTCTAGACAGGAAGGTATAATCAAAATAGAGGATTAACGATCCTTTATCTTATTTATTGTTGTTTTTCTTTTTACTGAACTGAATCTATTAGACACAGTGTCTCAATCTCTTAGAGAAAGGAGTAGGAAGACTATCACAAACGTAGTGTGTCTATGATTTACGTATATTCTATTTTTTTCAAATTTTATTAAATATGTTACTATTATTTTTTCAAATTTTAGATTTATTTTAGAAAAAGTATGTTATATATTTTTTTCACTTTGTCTTAGAATCTCAGTATCCTTTTTTTGGTCCTTTGTATGATGGACATATATAAAATATTATATATATAAGATTTGTATGAGGCCAACTGACAATATTGGCTAAATATAGTCTCCTCGAATACGAGGTAAATTTATTAATTAATGTTGTTTTTAAAAATAAATTTTGAAGATGCTATAAGAAAATATCTTATATTTTCTCATTGAAATTTTCCTCATTTATCTTCTTTTTGGTTGTTTTATAATTAAGATTATTTTGAGATAAATTACCAACCTTTTGAAATAAGTTTTCCTCTTTCACTAATGTGTAAATCTAACAATATTTGTGAAGTTTGAACAATTATAACATGTTATTTCGTATTCGTATTATTATAGGTCAATTTAATCTGATAATATAATTTTTGTTTTACGAAATATTATTAATGTATACAACATAAAATAAAATTAGAAAAAGAAATCGATTAGACCTTATAGTACGTATTGGGTTTTTGATTTAATTCCTAGCTATCAACTTGATATTTAACCTTACTTAGGTTTTACGATTATTTTTATGACGGAATTTATCGACAGACTCTTAAAATTAACACAAATTTTTATTTATTAACACAAATTTTTATTTATTAGACAGTTTATATAAGACAGTAATAAATATCTAGCTAGTTAATTGAAAAATATTTTATACTATGCATGAGAATTATAGTGGTTTCAATTGTGAAATCCATTCATTACCAAATTAATTGAACCTAGGTCATGATTAATGTATAATTAATTAATTAATTTCTTGATTCACCCCTACTATATATTGATGTAGACACATAAATAGGAGATCCAATGAATGTGATCCATTTGGTTCCAATAATAAGGGGTCATATTAATTTTTTTTATTAAAATTAAAATTGATAATTGAATTTTTATTAAAAATATATGAAAACTTTAGGTACTAATTTATTTGAATTCAATAATTGTAACAAAAACAAGAACAACTATATATTTTCAGTATATTTCACGTCTAAAAATAGAGAGATTGTCGACAATAGACTATAGACTCAAATCTCACAACTGTAACACCAGAGCATATGTAAAATTTTCAATAAATATTTAGATATGAACTTATAATTTTTTAAAAATATCTAATACTTCAATTAGTTTGAAAAATATATATTTAAATATAATGTTAAAAATATGAAAGAAAATAATTAAAGAAAAAAATATTTTTTACTCAATATATATTGATACTCCTACATTTCAAATTATTTTTTTACTAAACACTAATTAGAAGAGGTTTTAAGCCTATTTATCCATCATCAATATGTGAATAATCATATAACATCACGGCATAATTAATATGTTCTAATTTTTAAGAAGAATAACTATTAACAATAAATTTTCAAGAAAATGATAAATAATTCAAAATAAATATTTTTAGAATTTTCAACACATAATTTGAAAAGAAAAAAAGAAAATTGTTATCATCTCGAAATATGTAAAAAAATCAACAGCAAAGTTTGACCGTCAAGAAAAAAAAGGAATCAAAAGACGGTAAAAAAACACATGGATACATTAATTTTTTTCTTAATTTTATTTAATTATTTATTTATTAAACACTTTTTTTTTGTTTTGATTAATTATTAAAAGCCTGTCTGTTGTACTGTAAAAAATAAATTAAATTAATATATCTCGGTAACATAATCATAATCATGCCTCAAAACTTTTTACTCCATGTGTAAATACAAGTAAATTATGACTTTTGACCTATATATCATTTGACTAACCCTACTTTTGTTTGAATATAATGAGTTTTTACTATATATTTACCTTTTAAAAAAAACTTTTGTAAGAAACTTGATCGCTAGTAATATTTTATCTATATTATTTTTTTAAAAAATATTTTTATTTTTGTATTTTAATATCTTTTAATTAAAAATAAGAAAGATCAGTTCATTTTAAAATAAAAAGCTATTATAGTTTTTCAATTTTTTGACCAAAATTTTTGGATAAATTTTGGTCATTTTATTTTTAACATAGTATACAATATTCCCTCGTTTTATTTGAACTTGCTTATTTTGTACTTTACACGTCTTTTAGGAATTATTAGTAGCTGATTAGAGTTATGCATATGGAGATTAATCACGAGTCAATCTATGCAGTGATAAGTTATGTAGGGATTAAAATATCAACGTATTAGTTATTTTACCTAATTCTATCTTGTAATAAAATAATATATAAATTTTCTCATGATAAACATATTAGTTATGCGAATCTTTAAATTGTAAAAATCAAACGTCATTTTAAATTTATTCATGAATAACTTATTTTTATCTATCCATTAAACAATAACTTACTTTTTATCCAGTTACTAAATCACCCCTTAAAAATAACGATTGTTATAAGTCTCTTGAAACTTCTATTGTAAGATATAAAAAAATCTTTAATAGAAACGATCTAAATGAGGTCCTACGCGACTCAAATATGAAATAATATTTACTAAAATAGTGTACTTCTATACATACAAGTTGTTAATTTTTATCCTGTTTCCAAACTATATTTAAGGTCGGTTAATTTAATTAAAATAAAATAAAAGAGAATACTAACATACATTTATATATTTATTTATTTAGGGTGGTGTGTACACGTACAAAATTATGTTTACTAATAAATAAATTTATTTTTACTGTCACAGCAGAATATATTGAAAAAAATAATTCTATTATTCAAACATCTCTGACTGAGTGTATCCAAAGTTTCTTTTCTAAGAAAAATAATTATTTTATTGCTATAATAAAATTAATCCACGTGTACTTATAACAACATGTTAGAGATTTAAATAATTGAATTTTAAAAAAAATTCAACTCTTTTCCTCTTATGACTTATATGTTATTAGCATGTGCATTTGAAATTAAAAAGGGCATAAAGTCAGAAATATTGAAAAATATTATTGATCGATTATATAATAATGTTTTATTAAAGAGGCTTACGAATGAGAAAACGAAAATATAATCTGACTCGAATATCCTTCTTACACTATATACCATTATCATTAAGATAATCCGATTCAAATATATTTCTTACACTATGTCATCGCTATCAACATAACATGACTCGAATATCGTCTTTCTTACACTATATATCATCACTATCAACATAACATGACTCGAATATCGTCTTTCTTACACTATATATACCATTACAATCAACATAACGCGACGCAAATATCGTCTTTCTTACACTATATATCATCACCATCAACATAAACTCAAATATCTTTCGTACACTATATACCATATTTACCATCAACATAACCTGACTCGAATATTTTTCTTACACTATATACCATCACCATCAACATATCCTGACTCGAATATCCTTCTAACACTATATATCATCACCATCAACATCAACATTTCCTGACTCGAATATCCTTCTTACACCAGATAACATTACTATCAACTTAACCTGACTCGAATATCTTTCTTACATTATATACCATCGCCATCAACATAACCTGACTCAAATATCTTTCTTACACTATATACCATTACCATCAACATACCCTGACTCGAATATCTTTCTTACACCATTTACCATTACCATCAACATCAACATATTCTGACTTGAATATCATTTCTTACACCAAATAACAATATTCTGACTTGAATATCATTTCTTACACCAAATAACATCACTATTAACATAGCCTGATTTACACTATATACCATTACCGTCGCTCCGTCAACATAACCTGACTCAATATCTTTTTTTAACTAGCGATATATATTTTCACGATTCGTTTTTTAATTAATGATTTTTTTTTTAAAAAAAAAGACAAAATCACACAAAAATAGGAGTGGTACCCATGGGGGGGGGGGGGTAAATGAGTGAGTAATTGAAGAGTGGTGCAAATACATTACATGACTAAATACTGAAGTGTTCAGATAGGCCATATCAACCCCCATGAGCAAGAATAAAAACTGATATTTACTACTACTACTAGTTTTCCTTTTTTGTTTCAATAAATGATCAATTTAAGGTCTATATATATGTCATGTGTTATGTGTACAGTCAATTAATTCTCATCTCTGTGTATCATCAGTCTTTTTCTCTTCATTCTCCGGGCTTATAATTAGTGGCGGAATCAGAATTTTTAATAAAGAGTTCAAAATTTAAAAAAATAAAGATATAAAGTAATCGAAGAGGATTCGACATCTAATATACATATCTAAAAATTTTTTTTAATCATATTTATAAATAATATAATTTTTTCCGAAGGGAATAAACCCCCTAGCAATAATGTGGCTCCGCCACTGCTTACAACCTGGACTATGAAGAGCGGAGTCAGTGTGTACGTTACAGATATATGATCGAACATAATAACTATGATTCAAAAATAATGTTATGTATAAATTATTAATTTAAAACAAAACTCAATATTTTTCTTTAGAGCTTGTCCTTTTTGCATTTTATGAAAAACGATTTTCTTGGGTCAAAGGTTTATCGAGATCAAGAAATCAATTTCTTTGATATAGAGTATGGTCCGTTAAAGACTTTCCGTTAATAGCGGAACTAAATGTTTTATCTTAAACACTTGTAACTAAATTTCTGATTTCATCATTATAGAGATTTACTTACAAATTCGATATCTTATTCACTCAGAAAATATAAATATACTAATTTCAAATCTACTTATAAAATTGTAATATCATAATATTCAAAATTTATAAATTTTAAATTTTAAATTCTATTGTCACCATGATCATATTCTGAAAAGTGCAGTGAGTATTATGTAAATATACTGTCAATGACCATGTGAAAAATGGCCCCCTCATTCAGATATTACCATTAATTCAATATGCTGCCATGCAAAATAAATTAAATTATTTTTTTGCAGCATTTATTCAGATAAAATAACAGATTAAAAAAAAAAAAATCATCATCAGTATGTTCTGCACAGACATTCAGCTGATGTGGGACAACTACTTTATAGTTGAAAAATAATGACGGAGTTAAAATTTTATAAATCAACTTAATTGATCGAATCGAATAATACCAAGTGATAATTTAAGTATTTTTTTAAAAAAAAATTATAATTTTTTATTTATTTATTTATTGATTCAGTCTATCTTAGATTTTGAGTGCATACATGCAATTTGGATAATTACTAATTAGCACTAAAGATTATGCATTTGTAGCACAAGAACTAAGGTGGGAACTAAAACCAATAATAATTAATGACACACATACACACAAAAACACAAAAAATTAAAATCCTAGAAATAATTATGATTGTTCTATATATTTGTGCATATTAAATAACTTTTCAATATAAATACAAAATTTGAGTTCAAATTATTATTTTTAGCAAATCATAATCATCGCTATCACATATTTTATATCAATCCATAAAAACTTCAAATTTTAAATTCACATAGTTCGATACATTAAGCCGTTTGAGAAAGGATCGTATTACAAGCTGGGGCGAACTTACCCTTAGCAGGGGGGTGTCGACATCCCTTCGTTGAAAAATTAAATTGAGTATTAACACCTCCTCACACAAGTTAAATGCTGAAGGTGCGAAAATTCCGAAATCTTGTGATATAATCTATTAACCTTATAATTATATTTTTTACTACAATCAGTGACACTTCTTAATGATAATTCTGAATTCACTACTGATTACAAGATCCGATCGTACAATCTTATCTACATTTTGCAAGTATTATTATTTTTACGATCATATATATAATAATTTTACCAGTTACGTCGAGTTTGAGATTCTTTGATGTGCACTAAAGAAAGTACATTGGAGAAATAGGCGGAGCATTCGTAGCAGAAGCATCACCCGTGCCTTCTTGGTAATCTATTCCAATTTGCACAGTCTTTTAGGCTATTCAACTACCAAATCCAAAACCAATGCTTTTTTTTTAATTACTTTTTATAATCGTAAAATAATTTATGAGTATCTCGATTAATTTTATGAGACTTGTCATTTCTTATTATGTGGATTTTTTAGTTATAAATCAAATATCATATTAATTTTTATATATAAATAATTTATCTCCTGATCAATTACCAAACGATAAGAGTACAAAGAGAAAAAATTATTTACTTCGATTAATTTGTTTTAATAGATATTATAAGTAGAGTTTTAGCTTTAGTATGTGGAATAATTATCCATTATAATCTCATAAGTGAGATCTCGGACAAAAGAATGTACACATATCTTATCCTTATTTAGTGAAGATTTCAGAGATTTTCGATAGACTCACGACTCAAGTGAAGCATTTCAGAAACAGATATGAAAATGGAATATTGGAAGAAATTATAATGAAAAAGGAATGAACAATAACAATAACAAATACTAATAAAACAATCGAAGCGACAATAATATCAATTAGAAAAATTTAACGACACTCGATTATCTACTAATCTTTTACCCTAGCTAGCTTTAGTATGTGTATCTATGACTTGTCTGTATCTCAAATGAAAATAAGCTAACAAAAAAAAATGCCTAGGAATGCTCATTTGTTTCTTTCTCTTTTTTTATCTTTCTTGGTTTTTGATACTCTAAAATTAATTAGTATAATATGTTATCAAAACCCTAGAACAACTAGTATAATTACAACTTCAAGAAAATCAAAATTAACAATATTATTGGGGATTCAAACCCTATATTTCTTTTGACCTCAACAGTTTGACCCTTCTTCCTAATATAATTATATAATATATTTCACCCAATCAAGTTATCTTGCACTCAACAAGTAACAAATTGATGCAACCAAAATCTGACACTAGAAAATGAAGTTTGGAACTTGTTGATTTGTTTGTTTTTGTTTTTCAATATCTGTTTTAGAGCCTGATTAATTCAGCTTTACCCCTACACTAGACGACCCGTTAAAAGGAGAAGCACTACCGATCTTATACCCGGTTCATCCTTCGGAACCATATCACATTTCGGATTTGATAAAATAGGATGAATTGAGATGGTATTTTGTAAATACGTACTTTTTCTGTTTAAAAAAGAATGACCTAGTTTGACTTAGAACGGAGTTTAAGAAACGAAAGAACACTTTTTAACCTTGTAATCTAAATTATAGTTATGTCAAATGTATCAAAATGTTCTTTAATTTTATGATCTTAAACATGTCACGTGGAAAGTTAAAGTTAAAGTCTTGCCAAAAAAGGAAAGGGATCATTCTTTTTGAAACAGACTAAAACGGAAATAGGGTGTGTGTTTTTTAAAACGGAGGGAGTAATTATCTTGAATATATTAACCATTTCTTTCTTTTCCGATCGCCGGGAAGGGACAAGAATCCAAAACCTCTAGTTAAGGTGGAGGGATTGCGTACAATCGATAGATCGTCAATCATGACATAGTGAGATATGAAACTTTTGTTGAGTTGTGTGACTATCTCGTCTAAAAGTTTAAATGATTAAATTTTTTTTATTTGATTATATCTTCAATGTATAAAAGGGGAGAAAAACAACACAAAAGAACTTCTGGTATTGAATTGTGACATGCATATTGTTTTATGATCAAATTATTTTGCATTTTTGTGATACAAAGTTATCCCAGTTGGATAAATGCTGTTAGAAATCCAGAAAAAAATGAGCCTGGACATTACTTCAACAAGAGAGCTTAAAGTTCTAATAATGAAATGAAGAATTGCAGAAAAGGAGTAACGAAAAAAGAGCGATAAAACCTCTGGTTTATAGCGTATATTTACACGAAAAACATTGTTATTACAACAAGTGTTGGTTCAAGTTTCGAATTCTCTAGTGTGTGTAATGCAGATTGTTACTAACATACGCGATGATTGAAAAGCTATTTTTCTACATTCTCGAGGGATTGTACGTGTGTATACTTATAACTACCAACGAATAAAACTGAGAGAAGCAAAAGGGAAAGGTTCTAAGAATGAGCTGAACACATTGTTTACAACTATTGACCTGCATAAAGGTCCATTACTCTAGAGGTTGTGGAATGCACCTTCTTTTTATCGCAGACGCCAAGCCACTTCTTGATAAGCTCGAAAACTTTCTCATCGCGTAATAGTCCTCTGTGACCAGCCTGAACTCCTACTCTTTCCACTGCTTCACAATTATCAGCCTGCGGAATTATCAGCCGAGGGTCAGCATTCAACCAAGATATTGAGTATTTGTCAATAGTGTCACCATAGATGTTATGTTTCTCTTATATATATATATATATATATGATATCATACAACATAATTTCATTTGCCTTCCAGCTTAAGGCGCTAGATCGGATGGAAGCCCTGGTCTTTTTTTCTTTTTCTTAATTAGTATCAGACTGTGTCTACTTAAAATACCAAGATACCATAGCAGCTTGCACAAGCCTCGACTAATTCCACAGGGTACTTGTTGCTTCATACCAGCCAAGATACCATTAATCTTATAATATAAAAGAAGAGTATGGAAACAATAGAGAAGTGAAGAATAATACCATTGCTGATTCAGCTGGAACAGTTCCATCACCATCCACGAAGGAATATTGGGGCTAGATCACAATGGAAATAGGTAATAATAAGTAGAAAAGCTTCAGGAAGCATTATATAACAGTAAAGACATGTAATATCTTAATACAGAATGAATTTCATCCCCATGCACATTTCACATATTAGTCGCTATCCACTACCCTAAAGAACCCAAACGATGATTGACAAAGTCGCTAAATTCTCCTGGGTGATTACAACAACAATCACAAGCATTGCTGATGCTTCTGGGACAAAACGTGCTATCCTCCTTAAGGTGTGGGCTTATATCTTTGGAGGTTATCTTATCGAAAATGGAAAAAAGATCGCAAACATTTTCCTAGGGAAGCATATGTGGGTCACAAGTTCTCTAGATGAATGTGGTCAATGATTACATACGCCACATTTATTTGCAGATGCTCTTGCTATACAGGGTCAACTATTACATATGCCACAGAATTATAATGGTACAACCTATGAAAGCAAATGGCCTTATTAATCTTGACATGCATTATCCTTTTTCCAGATTTTATGTAGGATATAACTTTCTTATTATCAAGGACATATATCTTGTGTAATCAAAGTCAGAGTTCAACAGAGAATCCGTACCTGATGATATTCTTATCTTATATTAATGAGAACTGATAGGGCTCTGCCAACTTTCCACTCATACAGGTGGTTTGTTATTAAGAAGTTGACTATGAATGCATGTATTATTATCTCATACATGAATAGGGAAATTAAAAGGTGATTCTGGATGTGGTACATTTTTGTTGATCACTTGATTACAAATCACAAACCCAGAGAAATAAAGCAGAATGTTGGAACGTCATAACGTCACTCTTACTATCAAGGAAAAAGAAATAAAGTTAGTTACCATTGTATGGCAGATATTTGTTAGGTCCTCGATTGGAGAAGCTTCTGAACCATAACTACAAAAGAAACATGTACACCTCAATTAGTGCAGAGCCTCAAAGACAAAGTTACGAATTTGTATGATAAGATATAGTTACGTACCTAACATCAAAAGGTGTATCAAAAGATGTCCCATAGATGTTATATACGGGAATCCCTTTCGGTAATTGAGCGTCATTTAAAATTTTGCGTGTACTAGCTGCCCAATCAAGAATTGATAAGTTGAAAGGTAGAGGCACTGTTTTACCATTTAAGTTGAGCTGCAATTCAGGAAAAGGGGGAAAAATCAAATCACTTGCTATGGCGCTGCACTCTAGTCAAAGATATGCATAACAGAAACAACAGTGTCATCCAAAACCAATAATGACAGCTGACAAACTCAAAAGGTAATAATAACAAATTATCCATCTATTGTATGTATGAGACATATGTTCTATTTTGTCCATCCTTAAATGGTTACTGCATTTCCAGATGACGACAGATATATCACCCACAAGTTACAAAATTTCATATGCATAGACCATGTTGATTTATTCTTACTTTGTTTTTTCTTTTTTTTTTTGGGGTGGGGGGTTAATAACCATGTTGATTCTTTAAATTGGTGCCAAAGCAACTTTTTACCGATCCTGACAAGACAAATAGAAAAAAGGGTGACTCAAGTTTGATCCTAACCTCTAAGCCCTGCCAGACTTGGCGGGTATTTGACACAAGGCATACAAGGAAAAGCTCATGGTCATTTGAACTTTAAAGTATTATAACAAACAATATTGAAGTATTTTTTAAAATTTGTAATATCAATATTGAAGTACTACAGCACAGATATGAACATCATATTTTGGCTAGTTATACCCGCACCTACTAGTAAAGTGAGCATAGAGCAGTTACACCCTTGCTTTTGCTTGAATTAAATTTGTCCTCTTAATGTACAATTGGTCCAAGTGGCACTTCTCAGCATCATTGGGGCAGCTGCTTGAGACAAAATGTCACATGTATTTTACTTGAACCTCATTAGTTTAGCTTTGACTAGTTCAAGCATGCATGAGATCACGAGATGCTTTCTCTAAAATCAACAAGCCTTCTCATTTTAATAGCTAATTGCCGAGTTGGGGAGATTTAGAAGTGTGAAACTTAAAAACTGGCAATATGAAGTTAATAATTCTAGTGGCTAAAGATAGCTTGGAGATATACCTCATTGCTCTTCAATGCTTCCTCAAAGAGTGTCACACTTGTGCTAGCATCATAACGTTCTAATTTAACCACCGTGTTCCCATCCTTGGATTTTTTCCGCCATACCAGAATTTCAGGTTGCTTTTCCCACTTGAAGTCAGTATTTGGCAACATCTCATAGATTGATGGGCACTCAATCAACTTGCAAAAGATTAAACTTAAGAGTAAATCAAACGTCATCTTAAGAGAGCTCTAAAGACAGAAAGGAACTATGACTCTAGTCGGCATCTTAAGGATAACAAGATAGACAATATTTGCAACATTGACGGACACCATATCATAAGAACACAAGACTACCAGGTGAAAGAACAGTCATCCCCCAATCAAACAACATTTCCATTTTAACTCAATGTATAGATAACCATATAGTTTGAAAGATGTATCAGTAAGATTAAAAAATTTCTGGCAAGGCCTAGCACTACACTTTGAGCATTCAGTTTCGGGAACTGTTCTGATATATTCTATTAAATTTTTAAATTTTTTATCAGGTATATTCTATAAACTATCTTGGGCCATTGAAGATATTACTGAAAACGCTGAGGAAGATAGCTTTGTACGAGATGATGCATATGAAGTTAGACATGCATCGAGCATAGTTTGTATTAACAGCTTCACTTAAGAGTAAAAAAGAACTCGTCTTCAGTAAATAAGGAGGCAGATACATTAAATTCATCATCCAATGCACATTTTCCATCTAAATCAACAAATAAGGAGCTATTAGTAAACTTAAGCTTTGTTTTTCTGCAGAAGTTATTAATAGGGGGACTCGCACAAGTTTCCTAAACAAGAGAGGCTTACCAATTGATGAACTGTCCACCTTGACACAAAAAAGTTGCTTTCAAATCCATCAACGAACTGCACTCCAGTTAAAAGAGAATCATTAATGCATCCAGGAGCACCTGTTTACCAGAGATGAACATTAGCATTCTGCACACTTGTAACTCACAGTCTTCAGGTTCAGGGGCATTTTTTAAGGACTACAAACTCTAGCCAAGGAAATGTTTCACCAGAAATCTGGAAGAAAGAAGTCATAATATTCTTTTGTGAAGCTTGTACTGGAGTTCGTAAATACAAACTAATCTTCCACTAATTATATGCGATACTATTACTACTCCCTTCGTTCACTAATACTTGTCCACTAAACCAATAGATTTCAAATTTACTTGTGGCTTTTAACATATCAAAGAAAAAACAATTATTTTTTCTATGTTTTTCCCAAAGCATTAACTACTTATTCCCCAAATCATTTTTCCAAAAACTAATAATAAATATCAATCAATTGGGTATTATAGTAAAATGTTCATATTGATTATTGTTTCTCAAGGGACGTGCAAAGTCCAAAGTGGACAAGTAAAAGTGAACGGCGAGAGTATTTTTTTTTTAAAAAAAAAACTTTAAGAATGATTCAGAATTAGAAGCTGTAGATTGTATTCAGTGCAACTATTATCAATTAGTTATTGGTTCTTTCTTATACTTTTGTAACCAGTACCTCCCCCCACCAAAAGAAAAGCGTAAGCTTCTGATGCTGCCTGACCTTCTCTGGTTACACTGATCATCTACTTCTTTTTTTGTTGTTGGAGGGGGAGGTGGTGCTCAAATACGGTAATCAAATTTATATCACTATATGCATTATCTATGCATCCTCAGACTGGTAAGAAGGATATCTTAGCTAGTATCCTAGCAATTCAAAATAGACATCATCTGCAAAAAGTTGCAAAGAGAAGCAAAGAAAAGTTACCTTGAAAGGGGGTGGCAATGGTAATCCACTTATTCACATACTTGGAAAATACCTGAAAGGTAATTGTTTGCATTTAGGGATGCCACTCACAGAAGAGTGATAATTCAAAATCAAGAAGCTAGGCAGGAATGAAGGGAAACAGAAAAGTAAAATAGAAAAGATACATGAGCAGAACAAATAGGAAGACATTATCTTAAATTGGAGAACATAGGTGACCAACGGTAACAAAAGGCCAAACCGCCCCCTCTTGTGCACACCACTTATGACACATCAAACTTTATTTTCTTATGATTAATATAACTTGATTAAATGCTCTAGGTGATTTGCAACTGAATAAGTATCAAGCAATTGCACTTACATCACTATAAAGAGAAATGAAACATTTGATTAACAATCCGCCCATGGAATGCGAAATAATATCAACTTTTCTTCCCCCAGAAGCCTTATAAGCTGCAGCCAACTTTTCTTTCAGGTCATTCATTGCCTTGTCAATCCTGCAACCATGTGCGAACCAGGTCCCTTAAGTGTGATGATAGTTGCAGCATAAAAATCAAATAAGGCAAAAATAGAACTAAGCTTCTCTTGTTTAATACCATCACATTCAGCAACTTATCGAATAGTAAGCTATGATACAGTGCAATATGACATAGTGGCAATGGAAATTTCAGCGGTTAAATAATACCTATTACTTTGGCGGAAGTCATAACCAAAACCAAACAATGTAGTTCCCTTTTTATATCCACATTTGACAAGCATATCAATCATATCATGAAAATGGTATACACCGGTCAAGTGTACACACTTAACCATCTGGAAATCAAACACCAGTAGAAGGATTATGATCTCATTAAAGGAAAATAGTGCAGAAGAGGAAAAGAAACAAAAAAGATAAAAACATATATTTACTTTTCGCAGGGCATGTAGAGTTAAAATAGATGAGGCTAACCACTATTATCTTTTTGATAGGTGATACTAACTAGTATTATACTATTATTTCAAAATTCAAAAGACTTCAATATGTCCTGAATTATGCAAGCGAGTAATTCTCACTATTCATCATCCAAAATTCACACCTAGTGAATTAAATTTCATCGTCTTACCAAGATCTGTTTAGAATTACTTAAGATCCCAATTCTATTATTGCTGCTAATAGAGAAGGTACCAACTGGGACATGATATATAGAAGGAATATGCACAGTTGGGAAGTGAATGATCTGCTAGATCTTTTTGCTAGACTAGAACATTCTCACATTGATCCCCAGGCAGTTGATAAGTTCAAATGGGGACACCAAAAAGGAGTTTATACAGTCAAGGAAGGGTACCAACAGCTATGCTCTAGAAACCCCATGATATATAAATGGCCCTGGAAACTCATTAGGAGGACCAAGATCTATACATTTACAGAGCTAACCCCTGTCCAGTGCCTGGCAGAGCTAAGAGGGCTTCAATCCTTACTCTTTATCCCCATCTTCCCCCAGGCTACCTCCTAAGGTTGCTTGTTTTACCTGAACAGCTCTATATGAGGCATGTCTCACCAAGACAACACAAAGAAAAGGAAAATACAGCTCCCAAACAGATGCTATATGTGCAAAAAAGAGGTTGAAACCCCCCAGACAGCTTCTTCTTCATTGTGAGGTGGCCTCAGAATAATGGAGAATGATTTTTTGCTTTCTGGTCTCAATTGGACCACATTCCTCACAGTTAAGGATGCTTATGAGAGTTGGAGCCTATGGAAAGTCGACAAAACCATCAAGAAGATCTGGATATGGTGCATTTGGTTAGAATGGAATAGGAGATGTTTTGATGGAGAGTCGGCTGCTTTAGAAGGGTAGATGTATTGCAAATTTGTTTAGTTGGTCCAACTTGTATCCAGCTGTTAATGCAAAACAACTTCAGGACTTCATTAACTCACTTGTTCTGGCTTAGATAGTTTGTATAGTTAGCCAGAGATTTTTTGTAAGCTCAAATACCATATCTTGTAATTCTTGCATCTTCTTGATGCTGTTATTAATACCACTTACTTTATAAAAAAACTCATTTTCACAGACTTATTTCATTGGCCAATTTCCTTTCATAAAAGATTTTCATGTGAGGTACAGGAAACTACTGAAATGAAACCAGAGGCCGAGAGCCAATAATCAATATCCGAGACAAAAGAAAGTGGGAGTTCTGTAGGAAAGGATAGAAACTATTTTTTACAATTAGCCTGATAAATTTATCAATTTATTTCCCATGAAAACTTCTGGAACTTTATTGCTACGGAAATTGAAAAGTAAGGGTGGCTGCCCCTACCATTTCCTTTTAGCCTCTAGCACTGCCTGAATCAAACGTAAAATCCAGTGATGTCTTCTTTAAGAAGAAAAACATTCTTAAATCCACAATGGGAATCTTGAAGTTTATTTTACTCAAACTTCATGTTCCATTCAGTGTTGTCAAACAGAGGTGCCCTTAAACCCTAAAGCTCAGGGTAGGCGCTTCACATCACTTAGGCTGCACTTCCATGAAGACAAGTTAGTAAGGCATGCACCACATTGCCAATAAGTTATATCCTGAATAGAACAGTACTAAGCATAATTATGGTTGGCAAAATGATTTTAAAATTGTTAAAGAAATCATTATGAATGAAGTAGTTGTTTTTTCTTGCTTTGCATATATTTTTTTAAAAATTCTTAGTTGTGCCTTCTTAAACTAAAGCCCACACTTCAATTGCGCTTTATGTTTAACGCCCCCATAGACCTGAACTGCTTTTTAAGGCTCTTAGCCTTTGAGAATACTGGTTCCATTAATTACTATTTTTGGGACAGGGAATTTTACTTAGTATATTCCGCATCTATATATACAAAGGTGATATAGATATTGTCAAGATTATATCATCTCCCCATACAAATTTGACGTAGCAAAACTACAGTTTTTTTTTTTGATAAAATGCGATACTAAAGCACATAGATATACACTTGTGACCACTTGATGATGCAAAACATACCAGTGAAGGATCCAAAATGTCAATTGCATAGAGTCCATAATCATCTTGTGGAACTACTATCTCTGTGCTATCATCCAATGCCTCTGTATACCCTGAATATCACACACCAAAACCAACAATAAGATGCAACAATTCGCCCAAAAGTTTTATTTTTAAAAAAATAAGAACTTCAATGCATACTCTATACAATCTTCCAGTGTCCGTTTATTTACATGTTACAATTATATGAAACAGTTCTCGTGACAACTCAAATAATTCTCTCCATTTCAATTTGTTTGTCCTACTTTGCTTTTTAGTCCATTTAAAAAAGAATGTCTCTTTCCTTTTTTGACAACTCTTTAATTCTAACTTTCCACGTGTTGGGTGGTCTTGGGCCTTCTCAACCCAAAAGCTAGCTCAAAGGTTGAGGCTTTCCCTCACACTTATAAATTGACCACCAGCCCCTTCCACTTCCGATGTGGGATAACCCAACAATCTCCCCCTTCACACATCGGGCCTTGGGCTGGAGAGAACGACAACCCAGTTTCTCCCGGTGGGCTGAGACTTGTTGACAACCTGGGCTCTGATACCAATTGTTGGGAATAAATCCGTAACAGAAATAATATTTGCGGTAATAAAGGCAATAAATGCGGAACACAACAATACGGTTAATCAACGAGAATAAAAGAGAAATAATGACACCAAGATTTTACGTGGAAACCCTCCTAAACAAGGGAAAAAACCACGACCCAAGAGGAGCAACGAATATCACTATAGTAAGGATTTTACACTTGTAGATCCGAGCAAAACTCCAAAGATCACTATACACTCAAAAGAAATAACCCTCTTTTGATTTTTCCACCTTACTATAATATCGCTCACACTCTCTATTTTTCCTCACAGATTATTTTCCTCTGTGATGCCTCACTCTTCTTTTCTCTCCTTTGTAATTTTCTTTTTGGTGTATGTAAAAAGTGAGCTAATGAGCTCCTTTTATAGAAGAAATTTGCAGCTGCAAATTTCACCACCATCCACAACTTGTCAAAGTTGTGCCACCGAAAGTTTTCAATTGTTGTGTTTTTCAACAATTGCTGCCACTACAATTTTGCCAACCTTTGACAATTGCATGCAGCAATTGTTGAAGTCAACAATGGGATAATGGGGATGGACCCCACAAATCACGCCATTGTCAGTTCGGAGACATTTTAGCTTCCGACCTGTCTCTCTTTCAACCAAAGCATGAAACTTTTGAAATACTTGAAACACCTGATCTTTGGTTCTCAAGATATAAACCCACAATTTTCGAGAAGCGTCATCAATAAAGGTAACAAAGTATTTATTACCTCCTATTGATTCTATCTCCATTGGACCACAAAAATCAGAATATACCAAATCAAGTATATTCGACTTTCTTTCAGATGATGTCTGAAATGAGACTCTATGTTGTTTACCAAATAAGCAGTAGTTACAAGGTTTTATCGTTGTACCTTTGGCAAAAGAGATGAGTGATTTTTTGGAAAGAATTTGCAATCCTTTCTCGCTCATATGACCCATTCTTTTATGCCATAAATCTACAAAATTCTCTTCGTGAGCCGCATTTAATTCACCTTGACATATTTCTGCATTTGTCCTGTACAACGTGCCACGAGCAACTCCTTTTGCAATCACCAATGCCCCTTTGGTGAGTCTCCATTTTTGATTCGCAAAGTAGTTCTCATATCCATCTCGGTCCAAGGCAACTCCCGAGATCAAGTTCATCCGCAAATCAGGTATGTGGCGCACATCTTTCAACACTAATGTGCATTCAACATTTGTTTTTAAGCAAATGTCTCCGATCCCCGCAATCTTTGAGTAACTTGTGTTACCCATTTTCACATTACCAAAATCACCGGCTACATATCTGCAAAAAAGATCTCTTACCGGTGTGGCATGGTAAGATGCTGCTGTGTCGACCACCCATTCCGACTCTACACCTGCCAAGTGCATGCATTCTTCTTCCTCATTTATGAGGAGAACAACACTGTCATTATTTTGCACCATGGCAGTTGTGTTGTCATCATTCTTCTGGCCGCTGCTTTCCCCTTTGCCCCTTTTAAGATTTGGACAATCTCTTTTAAAGTGTCCTGGTTGATCGCAATTGTAGCAATTTCTGGCCTTCGATTTTGATCGGACTTTGGACTTTCCACGAGCTCCGGATCTACCATAGTTACTTGAGCTCCTTTGGTAACTTCTGCCTCTACTTTCCGTGATGAGAGCCTGTCCGTGATTTTCAGGCCTTTGTCTCATCTTCTCATTAAGAAGAAGGGCTAATGTGACATCCTTCAACTCAATGGAGTCCTTACCATGTAAAATGGTTGTTGCTAAAGTATCGTAGGAAGATGGCAACGAGTTTAGGAGCACTATGGCTTTATCTTCATCCTCGATCTTTACTCCGAGGTTTGCTAGCTGCGTGATTAGTCCATTAAGTACTTTTAAATGAGACAAAAAATTTGTACCTTCACCCATATGTAGCGCATATAACTGCTTCTTTAGGTACAATTTATTTGTCAGCATTTTGGACATGTATAGATTTTCTAACTTTGTCCAAATGCCACATGCACTCTCTTCATCGATGATGTTATTAACTACATCATCTGTTAAGTGCAATCTGATTGCACTGGCAGCCTTTTCATCCATTTCTTCCCAATCCCAAGTTTCATGAATTCGGGCTTTTTGGATTTGCCGCCTAGTGCCTTGTGCAAACCCTGTTGGATATGCTGACCAAGGTGGTATCAAAAGACAAGTTTGAGCTATGCAAAGAACTTGTCGGCATGCACTCAAGCTAGAAACCTAGAGCTACCTCGTTCAGGTGAATGGGACTGGAGGGGGAGATTTGTGGGGTCCATCCCCATTATCCCATTGTTGACTTCAACAATTGCTGCATGCAATTGTCAAAGGTTGGCAAAATTGTAGTGGCAGCAATTGTTGAAAAACACAACAATTGAAAACTTTCGGTGGCACAACTTTGACAAGTTGTGGATGGTGGTGAAATTTGCAGCTGCAAATTTCTTCTATAAAAGGAGCTCATTAGCTCACTTTTTACATACACCAAAAAGAAAATTACAAAGGAGAGAAAAGAAGAGTGAGGCATCACAGAGGAAAATAATCTGTGAGGAAAAATAGAGAGTGTGAGCGATATTATAGTGAGGTGGAAAAATCAAAAGAGGGTTATTTCTTTTGAGTGTATAGTGATCTTTGGAGTTTTGCTCGGATCTACAAGTGTAAAATCCTTACTATAGTGATATTCGTTGCTCCTCTCGGGTCGTGGTTTTTTCCCTTATTTAGGAGGGTTTCCACGTAAAATCTTGGTGTCATTATTTCTCTTTTATTCTCGTTGATTAACCGTATTGTTGTGTTCCGCATTTATTGCCTTTATTACCGCAAATATTATTTCTGTTACGGATTTATTCCCAACACCACGTTCCATGTTATTTTGGTATATTCGACATATCATTAGTTTAGTTTAAGATCACAAGATTCAAAAATCTTTCTTTATTAAGTCCAATCCACACAAACAAAATGAAACTAAGTTAAAACAAATCGAAACGAAGGAAGTACTTATGAACAAAATCATTTATTTTGCATATATCCAAACAATATCCTTAATCACTTGTTTTAACCAAAATGCTAAGCAAAATATTACTAGCAAAACACTACTATCATACTCTATATTCCACCAACAACATACTCAGTATAATCGCACAAGTGAGGTACTACGAGAGTATTGTGCATAAACTATTTCCGATAGACCCTCGATTCAACTAACACATACAAAAAAGCAGTAAAATGTAAATATTTTCCTCAAACTCTACATTTATGCTAATAAAAATCATTAAATATATATAAATAATCTATTCAAAACTCATATAAACTAAAAATCCAGAAAAAAAGCCTAACCTGTTTTTGGATTGTAAATTGACCATAACTTTTTTTTGAACTCATGTTCAGCTAGGAGAATTCGGACCCAAACTCGGGTCTCGAAACTACCAAATTTCTTACTCTTAGAATGGAGAATGGACCCAGCAATACCCGATACCAACAAAACCGGGTTTCTATCAGCAACAACATCGTTACCCGAATCGGACCTCCGACCCGGTAACAGACAAGAGAAGTACTCCGTCAACATTTGAAACTTCGCCGGAGCTCCGAACGGCGACGGTTAACTTTCCGTTTGTGGTAGTTGAGCTGCTGAAGTGAAAAATGGCATTGAAGAAAATTGTCCTTTTTTTTTCTGTATTTGTAAAAAAAATATAGTTTGGTGGACTAATTAATTAGTCCTTTTGATTGAAAGAAGTGTGTGGAAAATGTGAAAATGATTTTTTTTCAATTATCGAGTATCTATCAAAAATAATCTTTACGAAAATAGAAGTAAGGCATATGTATACAGTATATTTCATCATCTTCGATTTTTGAGATGTTGTGTAATAATTGAAAATTATGATAATAAAAATGTAATTCGATTATTCTAAAAGATTCAGTATCTATCGAAAATATTTTTTACGAGAATAGAAGTAAGGTATATGTATACAGTCGATTTACGAGATGTTATGTAATAATTAAAAATTATGACAGTAAAAATATAATTTGATTATTTTAAAAGATTCAATATCTATCGAAAATAATTTTTACGTTTAAGTGTTCTATTTAAAAATCTTGTTCAACATATATATTTATATTTAAAAAAATTGTCAAAAATGGACATATTATTATTATCATAAATAGAGACAAAGATCATTAATATTTATACGTGTACTAGTACTAGATAAAGGAGAAAACTCAAATTTATTAATGTTTAATCGTAAAATAATAATCATATATTTGTTTTTTTCATAAATAATGTGAAAATTGGATATACGTAAAAAACAAAGTGGAAAAACAGGAAAATGTGACCTTTTTTTATTATTATTATTATTATTATTTAATACTCCTTTCCCATTTCATATGACACGTTTCATTTTCCGAGAGTCAAACTGTTTAATTTTAATCGGACATTTATGTATGTCATCTGCAAATTTTTTGAAATAAAATTTATATATTTATAAACTACGTAAAGAGTACTATAAGTCGCAATAATTAATAATTCAAAATGTTAAAAGGATCTATAAAAATTTTATAAACTTGTTTAAATCTTGAAATGTAAAAATTGCCACATAAAATAGAATGGAGGGAGTAATAAATAAAAAGCACTTTGTATATAGTATTGTTTTTTCCAATGATGTTTTTCTTGCATTTGTGAACCACCTACATATTTTTATTTATTTAATCGTTCGAAAAAACATTATTATTAATTTGAGGTAATAATTAATTTTAAGATTATTTTAGTCGATTATTTAAAAATAAATCATAAATTATTCTTATTTATCTCGTCTTAAATAAATAACTCTAACAGTAAAAATATTGTTTTCTCAAAATGATCGTAAAACACAATTTTTTAGTGAGAAATCTGAAAATTTCTCCAAACATATTTTTATTTATTGTAATATCTCTTGTTCCATATGAAAATTTATTTATATCTTATTTTTGCATTATTTTTCGTTCTTTTTTTTAATTTGTTTATAAAACTTTAATCTCATATATTTTTTTTTGAAAATGACACGTTTAAAGAAGAAGACCAAATTCAAAGAAATCAAAAGTCCCATAAGCAATTAATAAAACAATAAATAACTATCACTATTTTCTAGTCTAGATATAAACAACGCAATCACCAAATACTAAGTTCATTAATTATTTCTTCCGTCTCTATTTATACGTTGTTTTTATTAAATTAATATATAAATAATATTATTTTTTTATTTTACACTTTTAAAATTATCAACCTTAAAGTATGAATTCGATCAATATAAGAAAATTAAATGATTAATTCATGTCAATTAATTAATTAATTATAAATAAATTTATATTCATTTATTGAAAACTTGAGTTCAAGAAAATACTAAATAAAAATATATTATTTATTTAAAAACGTAAAATCTAAAATGCTGAAGTATATATAGAAACTGAGATTAGTAATTTAAAAAAAATAAAAAATTTAACAAGAAGCATCTTTTCAGAATTTAGAATATGCTCTTATTATTTTGACTTTTAAAAAATATTTAAACCTCATCTAACTAACAACAAATTAGTTAACTATATATTCAATTAACTATATATTCAAGTATTCAACGAAATTTCACAAATAAAGTTTGGAGAGGAGTTGTGTGTACGTAGACTTACTTCTACCGTATGAGATGGAGAGACAATTGATACAAAAAAGTAGACACCGCGACTATCTACTAACCTTCTATCTAAGGTCACGTCCTTAGTAAACTTTAGGTGTCTCAGATCTTGTTTAATTACCTTTTTTTAATACTTTTCCGACTTACCTCTACCTCTTCCCCAAGCCACATTGGACAATATAAGATTCAGACCACATGATGCGAAGACCAAGTCAGAGACACTAAACGTCTCAGACCACATGATTTGAAGACCAAGTCAGAGACTACTAAACGTCTCAGATCACATGATTCGAAGACCAAGTCAGACTACTAAACGTCTCACAAAGCTACTCTCAATGAGGATATTGAGACTGTTCAAAAAGAAGATTTCTCGATTAAATCCGCCTTTACGAAAGAAAATAACCATAAAAGGTGAATCTTCATTTTACATAACAACAATCCAATAGTACATTATGAAACAACACATCCAAACAGAATGACCCTTACAATATTAAGTAATTCTGGGAATTTTGTAACTACTGTTCAGCATTAGATGGACATTCTTTCAGAGACTTGAGCACATTTTTGCTAGCCACCTTCTTGGCTATTAGTTTGTCTCGTCCCGAGCATGTACTCTTGTGGATAACGCCATTTGCTTCGACCTCTACTGTGATATAAGCTATACCATTCTCACGAGAGACGACATCCTTCTTCTTTACATAACCTTTCTGGTCACATAGTTCAGTTAACTCTCTTACCGGATGGGGCTTTAATGTCTCAGGTGTAACCAACGGTTCCAAAAGAGGTCGTATGCACTCAAATGTAGTATCTTTGTCAAAGCCAGAATCAACAAAGATCGCACCACCAAGGGACTCGATAACATCTCCAAGCACCTATAGCGAACCAAAAACAAAAATAAGACAAATCTGTGGCATAAAATGAAGCTCTCGACAATGGGAAGGATTGCAGAAAGAGCTTTCAGTAACTTTTTCTTCTATATTCTTAACTTCGAGGCAAGTATTCAATACCTTTGGGAAAGTAGTTTCAGCCTCCCATCCGAACGTGGAGTCAAGGTTCAATTTCTTGAAATCCTCAACAGTACTACATATCTGCCTTTGCAGATCTTGGGAGGCATGAAGAATGTGCTTGTGCAGGCCAGCCTTAACTGCAGATTGAGCATAGCATTCGTTGTTTACGGAGGCAGACCTCAAATCAGTAATTAGTCCTGGAGTCAGTCCGGGATATTTGAAATAGAGATGTGCTGTAACAACATAATCGAGCACTGCATCTCCAAGAAATTCCAAGCGCTGCAAAGCCAGGAGATCATATCAGCATTTGAATCAAATCAAGTTAAAAAAGACACGAATATCGATTTTAAAGGAAGAAACTGTGAATGTAGGAAGTGTGAATATCTATCCTCTCGGCTCTCAGTGTGCAAGGAAGGCTGAATATACCGCAAAGAAACCACAACACAACAAAAAAATGATTCATTTCGTGAAATCATGATGCATATTTCAAGTACTGCTGTTTCTATGATATTACTCATCTTGAGCGCTCACACAATAGATTGGTCCAAATGTGAGGATACACATATCGAATTAAGAATAAGATGCAAAGAGAGCAAGACAGGATTCATATTATCATTATATAAAACCATGACTCTTACTTGAATGAATAAAACAATGCATTTTTTTCCTTCACACTAGCAACGGTAAGAACAACCATCAAATGCTATGAAGCCTTAGGTTAATAAAATGTTCAGGTTCACAACTTTACCAATCTAGGTAACATTATTTTTTAGTAACCAATATGCAAAATATAGTTCCAAGTATTTAACAACATTAAGATGGATAATATTTATTTACGGGAATAACCTGATAGCATCGTGGAATCTCAGGTAGCATGTAAGATCCATGAGTTAGCGCTTCAACAAGCAGAGAAGGATCATTGAACTTGTAATGTAGCAGGGATTCCAAGTATCTGACATTAACTAGCTTCTCAGCATTCATGGGAAAGTGCCTTGACATAGGTGCATCAACAAAATTGATGTCCACTCCAAGCCATTTCATAAATGACAAAGCCGCTACTTCCCCACCCGAGCTGAGGTAGGCACCTATTAGTGCCTCGACCACATCAGCTACTCTCTTACTTTTAATCTTCTGTTTAACCCTACTATACATTTTATCTGAGGACGTTAGGAGCTCTTCGTCGAAGCTGTGAACTCGAGAATTATCACCAGGAATGATCCATGCTTTAAGATCAAAAGGGTCATTACGGATAAATCCCTGTAATCAAAGGTATTTATTAAAGGGAAACCAAAAGAAGAAAAATAGAAAAAGAATTCAGATAGCATTTGCATCCAGCAAGGCACAATACTATGCAGTTAAACCAATAAAATATAAAGGAACTGCATGAACTCTTTAAAAATTCACAGGATATTTACTAATACAAGTATCCAAAAGCACTTGCCCAAATTGACATGTCCATAAAATAATTGCACTCCAATTGATGCACTGACGAAATATGCATGTTTAACAATTATGAAATAACTACTAATTTCCATTATAACAAACAGTAGACATGCAAGAGTTGACAACTTTTAAGTGGCAGGCATGAATAACAGTCAATATTGGATCTTTAGTCGAAGTGTACGAGCAAATATCCCCTGGTTATCCTTTAGCACCAATGAGACATATCCGAAAGAAAACAATAAGTCACCCAAGATTATAAGAGACATGGATTTGATCACCAAGGAATACCTACCGGTATTTTACGAGCACATCCAAGCTTGCATAGTGCAGCATTGGAAATAATCTGGGTTTTCTTGACGGTGAGAAGACCCTCATGATGATTTTCGTAAGTCTTGAACAGCTTTATACTGGCAGCATATTTGAGAAAAGAGTCTCCAAGTGTCTCAAGTGATTCCAAATGAAACTTCTCAAGGCATTTCTTCGTTGTCATTGCTTCCAGAATCTAACATAATAAACCAAGGAATAAGTTGTGGACACAAGAGTATGTATGTAGCTCACAACTTAAGAAAGACTGATTTAATTAGACCAAAGATCTGAGATGAGATCATAGCAGCACATACCTTAGCGGTTGGAATAGGAACATTCAGTGTGCAGTGATCCAAATGCATTCTTTTCAAGTTTGAGGCCATAACCAAGGACTCAATCCGATGCATGATTGAAGGAACATATGAATAGGTATTAAGTGTAGAAATAGAGAGAGGTGACATGATGAGGGAACAAATTTCAGGAGGCAACTCGACAGATGAATCAGTTGAATCTGCAAAGGAGCCAAAGCTAAGTGATCATACATAAGCATTATAACAAAAGAAGAACCCTGTGATCGAACCTTTAGCCTTCTGAGTTCTGCTTCTCTGAAGGTAATTGTGTACTTTACAAATATGTTTTCCCCTAAGAAGTGGTTCTTCTTCAAAGCATATGTTGATCCCATGCCTGTAAACCGCACCTTACTTAGTGTTATGAAACCAAAAGATGATATATGGAGAAGGTGCACCAGAAAATCAGAAGCTAATTGTACAAACCGCTTTTTGTAGTATTCTATGTAGGTTATGGATTCTCCAGTTCTCATACCCAACAATGAGTTGCAATCCAACTTATCCAAAAAACCGGTAACGCAGTATATATGGCCATTGTGAGGTGTAAAGACCAATGAATTCTCCAACATGCAGCTACATACCAACCCAGTTTTGGTGTTCACACTGCGTTTGCGATCTTGAGTAGAACACCAATCCATATGCTTATCCCCAAGAACTTGGGACGGAAACAGCAAAGAATTCACACATTTCCAATTTATTTCAGGGGTACTACCCAAAGATGGGAGCAAAAGATAATCAGAAACTGCAGAACCACTAGGCGATTGAACTGCAGCCAAAGCATCCTGCAGTATACTCAGATCACGGTCAAGAAGAATTCTGAAGACACTGACTTGAAACCTCTGACACCGTCGAATCTGGAGAGAAAGAGATCAATAGAACAAAAAAAAGTATCAACAATCATTTTTATAAGTAACGAGTAAGGAGATGATAAGAGCCATCAAAACTATAATCACCTCTTCAGCAGTAAGTGTAACAACTTTACTATGATTAAGTTGAACTTGCAAGAGTCCCCTCCTATCAATGTCCAAGTCAAATGCCAGTATTTCATCATCACACTTGAGCCTTGTCCTAACAGCAAGTATAATCCCATGAAGCTCGAAGTCGTTGTAAGAGGCATGTTGCATCTCAACTAGGTAGCAGTAGTACACTGCTTCTGAATCATTGCTGCAATGACTAACCAATTCTGGTGGAAAGTATTTTGATTCTTCAACAGTCTGGATTTGACATTCTGCACAATATATTAGGTTAGAAGTGGAGCATCACAATCCAAAAAACCCACATTAGATAAAAGATGTTAGAATTACCCAATTCTTTGTTGATGGTTTCTTCCTCCACGATATCAGGAACAAGATTGTCAGTCAAGGCACCCACATGATGAAGTTCTTCACAAGCTTCCAGGCATGCAAGTTGCTTCAATATTTTTATATTCCCCTGTACACTAATAATTCTTTGCAGTGGCGAACTTTTGGGAAGTTGTAGTGTGCAGGTTCCTGTTTCCTTATCAATCACACACCTAGGATTGGGTTTAAAGTACCTACAATTGAATTGAATGCCAGACCATGATGCAATATTTAACACATGAAATACTCAGTGATACCAGAATCCTTAACACATAGCAAGAGAATATGCAGAGTACAAACCCATCCGACGGTAGCCTTGAGCAATAGAAGTATAACAATGACACGCTAGAACTGAGGGTGACAACTGCTCCTGTGCTTTCAACTTTGTAGCAAGGCTCATCATACAATTCATCATCTAGAGGTGAACATGGAATAGAAGCATGGCGTAATGATTCTTGCCGCATTATCTCTCCACTAGCCATATAGTTTTGCATGCGAGTAAGGGTTGGATCATCCCCACTAGGATTTGAGTCAAAATGAGAATGATCAGTTCATTGTTCTAATCAAATTTCCCAAATTTTATCATTAATACTTGCACAAAATGTCAAGAGCTAAAGTAATTGTTTGTCTATTAGATTCTTTTAAATAATTAATTTAATACTTTTATAACAGCAGTGCAAATAGCAAGTGACAACATCAGAAATAACATCCAGTAAATAATACACCAAAAACAATAAAAAGAGAACACTGAAAAACATTCATAGTATCAATTGGAATAGATTGACAAAACATACTCTTTGACCATCAGAAGAAAGTCTGAGTTTTGCATTCGAGCTCGTCCACGTGATTGTATAAAGCTACAAACAGTAGCTGATGGATCAAATCGAATCACAAGATTGCAACTTTGAACATCCAAGCCCTCTTCAAGAATAGATGTCGCTACAATAATGTTCACCTGCAGTGTTTGCATGGATGTCAGCCTTAAAATCTTCAGAAACTATCTAAAAAGCAAAAAAGAAAAAAGAAAAATTAGACTTACCAGCCCCTTGCGAAATTCTTCAACAATTTTATTTTGACTTTTTCTACTCTGTGACTGGAGCACAGAAATATGCCCTGCTGTGTACTCAGTTCTCCAACCACTTCGTTCCGGAAGCAACTCATTCAGTAGAGACCGAAGAACAATGGCTGTAACAATTCTCTCAACAAATATAATGCATCTCAAATCCTTTTGGTCCCTGTTACCAACAATAAGATTGTTTGTAAGTAAATCACTAAAATATAGAATCCTATTTCCAAACAACAGAATGGATAATCTCAGAAACTGCCCAAATTGAACCCCAAGGGAAGTTCTCATAATTATCGATGAATCCAAAGTAGGCTCAATATCAATAACTGTAATATCTTATAAATATTTAATTGCATCAACACTAAATCACATATCATTCTATATGTGCTCCCTCAAAATCTCTGAAAGAAAACTAGAGCTGGTCCATTTCACCAAGGAAAACAAAAAGATGACCTTCCCTCTTCAAAGTAGTCTCTCGCTGACACAAAATTTAAAACAATCTAACCGACCACTTTTCTTTTTTCTATTTATTCTCCAAAACCCCAATTGATTGAACTAACATGAAAGCTATTGACTTAGTAGATTCATCATTCAAGCGCTCTCACCTGTACTCAAGAAGAGACTCTAGAAGACAATTAACTTTGGATGACAAATATCCAGCATCCGCATTTGCCTGAATATCACCACCAATTGACCAATGTGGCCCTATGTTTACAGGGAAGAGAGAGTGAGTGAGAGAGAGACAAATAGCAGAAGGAAATCAAAAAACAATCTTACAGCTCAGGGAGAAAATGGATGTTGCTAACTACGATACCTGAAGGTAAGCGGGCCGAAAAAATCTTAGATGCACCCATACTGAAATCTCTAACAATTGTCTGAGCACATGCATCAAATTCCCCCCACGAAAAGAAATCATTTTCTTCAAAGGACAAGAACTCAGCTGCCTGATTCAAAACAAAGTCATGTTAGGAAACTGATCAAGGACAAAACGTTTATTTATTTATTACACCAGCAAGGAACAAAAATTACCTTGAAAGCCAACCACACACCCATCTCACTCAAACAAAATAAGAAAGCCATGTGAAGTTTTGATAAACGTCTTCTTGCAGATCCAGCACTCGTAGCAGACAGGTCTGACTTTGAAATTGAACATTCATGCTGCAATAATAAGAAAAGTTAAACAACTAAAATTGGAAGAGCAAAAAAGTTTGACCCATATGTTAAAACATGATTTCTCCAGTCGCTACTATAAGGATAAATTAAGGTTTATTTTGTAGTCTCAGTATTCTTTCAAGGCACTTTCTGTTTTCTGGTTGCACACGATGTAGAGAAGGAAAGAGGCAACATAAGCTAAAATGATAACTGATATCTTCAGAGCAGGATGAAATGTTAGCATGAACATTCTGCAAAGTAGAAAGACAAAATCCATTGGCTAAAGCATTGATGTTTACCTTTTCTTTCAACCTTTCCAGGTCATGAGCTAAAGTATTAAACAGTGAGCAAGGAATATCCACATGTTCATATATCTTCAACTTCGGATTTGAGAATGGGATATACTCTGCCAGAACAGATTCACTGCTACACGTGTATACCTTCATTTGGAAAGGGAGATCACAATTAGAGGAAAGGAATATCTATCTAAATGTGTGTTTATGACTTTCTGCATACAAAACGATATGACAATCATTCAAGAGCTAAGAGTTTAATGCATGCACAGTTCTTTCTCTGAACTACAAGAAGACTAATTGAGAGAACCTTCGAATTCATAAGATTTTCGAGGTCACGGATTTTTTGCCAGTAACTATGTGCCGTGCTAGCACCTGCATAAAAAGTATAAACATGAGAATTAGAGAAAGTGAGATAAACCAGTATTTTATGATGTAGAAAAATCTCAAAAGATGCACAAAGCTATAAGATCAATCCCACCAACCTTTAGACTTTATAGGGGAAGCAGTCATCCCAAATATTCTTGGAAGTTGTGCGCTCTCATGGGTTAACTGGTGATGATAAAACTCCTGAAAGAATATTAACCCTCTAAGATAAGAATCATTCAAGCAGCATACCAAGTCATGCTCAAGCAGGATTCTAGTTAAGTCTTTTCTTATGTGGGTCACATGTACAAAAGAACCAATGGCATGCCCACAGGGGCTTCCACATCAGGTAAATGTACACATCGCATAGTGTGCATGCAAAAGAATTCATCCACTATAGATGTCTTCACGCATTCTCTCTAATATCTCCTTTTGGTCAACTTTTGAAATGAAATATTGTTGAAGTGGCAGTAACTACACAATAATTATGATATCCATTAACAAACAAATCAATTGTAGTTGATATAACGCTGCTCATCCTTTCTGCTTAATGACAAAAGTAGGGTACTGTTGCTGCGAAGTAGGGAACCGAGAGGGTTCATATAACAACATTGTGCAGATGAAGAAATTGCACTACTTCAGAAAATATAATCAACAATTAGCTCAAAACTGTCCTACAGAAAATTCAATCTTAGCAAAAACAACGTACCACCATTATGCTGGCATAGGGGTGTTTGCCTCGTGCATTGTGGCACTCATCAAATATTATAACTTTTATCATGTCTATTTGTAAAAAGCTGTGCCTCAAAGCAGCAAGTAGTATTGCCGGAGTCATGACAAGTACCTGAAAGACAAGCCTGCAGTGATTACTTATGAAGCATCTAAATATAATAAATATATAATGCCTAACTTAATTTCTAGTATATAAATGCTGAACGTCAGATCTAATATATTCGAAGAGAGCCCTTCCAAGAAAAAAAAAGAATCTTAACGCAAACAACAGCAGCTCATTAGCAACTTCCCTTGGAGAATAGCAATTAGCATATTACTATTCCACGAGATCCCAATACCAGCAAATATGAGCAGCTAATTTCAATAGACTTTACAATCATTTCTTTTCCTTAACTGATCTGTACAAAATGTTGCTACGGTTCACTGCAATTTTGATCGAATGGTTACCGGAATGGGATAGAAAAGGATATCACATGGGGTTCGGATATCCCACCATTTAAGTACAAAATGTATTCTGGGAGTAATTAATACTCATAACCAAATGCGAGTGATATCATCTCAAATTTTATCCCGGATTGTTATCCATTATCCCACCAACTAAACAAACCCTAAAGGTCAAAGTTAGGTTGTGGTGGCCTTAGACCCTTCAGCTGTGGGCATTAATATATAGATGCGGGCTTTACTTTAGCATAGAAGCATATACTCCATCTACCATTACTTCAGGCAATAGAGAGGATTGATAAACAAGTCATTTCCATTTTATTCCCATATAGGACTGGAATTCTATTAAGAACTCAAGCTACAGTTAATAATTTGTCACTGAAGATAAAATATAGTTCATACACACCTCATGATCGTCCACTTGTTGTTGCCATATAGAAGCATCCCAATAATCAACGCCCATTTCTCCCCAATATTTGCCCACTTTTAAGTCGGTATGCAACATCAGAGCATCTCCTTGCTTGTAATTATCAAATCACAAGATCAACAACGTTAGGATAATTCAAATGCACAGTTTTGAACCTAAAACCAAGCTGCCTCAAACATATAACAAACTGCATAACATAAGAAAACTAATGGGGAAAAATTAGTTCTACAATCTTTATACTGGAGAGAAATTAGTGGATAATAAAAATATACACATTAAGATGATGAACTTGAAGGGACTAGATTGAGAAGCTAGAAGTACTACCTGAGTCACCAGAACGACGGTCGGGACCAAGAAAACAGCTATGTACGGAGACGGCTTTCGAAGAAGGTAAGCATAGCTTCTAAGAAGCATAATTGCAATCAAGGTCTTTCCAGAACCAGTCTCTAAGTAAACAATGGTGTTCTGCTTTAATGCTGTCTCCAGAGCTTCCAACTGATAACTATACATAACAAATCAACATGTACATTACAAAAGTTCATTTTCTTAAAATAAAATTTCTTTTTTCAATCAATTTTTTTTCCCCTAACTCCATTAAAAGAGAAAATAAATGTAAGATGCCAACCTTCTTGCAAAAGGCAGAGGGTCAGCAGAGAGCTGTTGGTTTTCAGAGACTGCAACATCAGTTGGCTCCATTGATTGTTCTCTACATTAAAATCAGACCAAACAAAACTGAAAACGCCAACAAAGTAACAAAAATGAAACAACAAACTCTCCAAGAAAACGACAACCAGGTGATCATACATAAAACAACCTATATAATATACACACTTCAAAGAAACACAAAGAGAACCAAAATCCAAGAAAATCAAACCATAAAAAGAAACAAGGTTTTGTAAGTTCAGCACTTATTTATTTTTATTTTTTTGATGAAGTAAGTTGTTTAATTACCGGCATCAAGAAGATGCAAAGAGTACAAAAGAAGATATGCTAGCTCCGTTACATGATAGCAGTTAAGATAAGACACGGGAGCCAGCCACCAATTCAAAAAATCTAGAGAAGGCTTAAAACATGACTATGTCTGGCCTAGAGTTAAAGAGCTAATGAAATCTAAGAAAGCAGTGTAAGTTCAGCACTTATAATTAAAGAATTAACTTCCATATGAACACCCATTTCAAAAAAATACATATAAGAGTGATCTTTATGGAAAACAAACACAGGAATAATCAGCTGGCTCCATTGATTTGCTATCTACATTAACATCAAACCAAACAAAGGTAAAGACACCACAAAGTAACAAAGAAGACACATAAAACACTCCAATGAAATGACAACCAGATAACAATACCCTTAGTACCATTTCAAAGAACACCAAAATTTAAAGAGTACACATATCAAATCAATAGTAAAAAGACCAAGACTTTGTAAGTAAAAGAACATGTAATAAATGCTTCAACTCCCCATGGAAAAACCCATTTAAAAAAATGCATAAAAGAGTGATTTTTATAAATAAAAAAAAAAAAGAAGCACAGAAATAGTCAGCTGACTCCATTTATCTGTTATCGTTGAATCAAACAAACATAAAGACACCACCAACAAAGTAACAAAGATGAAACAGAAAACAACCAGGTTACATACCAGGGTTAAAGCAGCCTATTCATCTACATACCATTTGTACCATTTCAAAGAAACACAAATAAAAACCATTATCCAAGAAAAGTACACATATCAAACCAGAAAAAAGAAGACTCCTGTAAGCAAAAGAACATATAATCAAAGATTTAAACACCCATTTCATAAAAATGCATTAAAAAGTGATCTTTATGAAAAACTAAACATAGAAGCAGTCACCTGGCTCCATTAATTTGATATGCACATCAACATTATACCAAACAAACATAAAAACACCAACAAAGATGAAACAGAAAACAACCAAATAACATACCAGGCTTAAAGCACCCTAATCACCCACATACCCATTGCACCATTTCAAAGAAAAACCAATATCCAAGAAAAGTACACATCAAATTCAGAAAATTAAAAAAAAAAAACAAGATTTTTGTAAGTAAAAGAACATATATCAAAGATTCAAACACCCTTTTCATAAAAATGCATAAAAAAGTAATCTTTATGAAAAAAGAATCACAGAAATAGCCAAGAAAACTCACTGACTAGTGCTGAATTGCAAAAACTTTGAAGAACAGTAATTCAGTGTTTAGTGAAGAAGAAAGAGTGAGTAAGAGATACAATATGCTAGAGGTTTTTATAGTAATATAAAATCAAAAAAAAAAAGTTCTGCAACACCCCACCACCCCCACCACACCACACCACCCCACCACCCTATGAAAAAAGCAAAAATAATACGAAAATTAAATACCCCAAAATCTTCTTTTCGGAAGGAAAGAGGAAGGAGGGTGACGAAAAGACAGAATCTTTTGGCCTTATGAATCCAACCATTAAATTTCTAAAGAATATACACGGAATAAAATACACTTTCGATCTTACAATATAGTAAAATACATTTTCAAATCTTCGTGTATAAGTATTTTCAATATTTGTATCAATTTTTTATTAAGAGTTTTATATTTCGAGTTTGGAACCATATGTTATATCATGTGGCAAATCAGAGGAGTTTTGGGGTGTAGCTAAGTTTAGTTAGTTAAGTAGATGGATATTTTTAAGACTGTTAATAGTTTAGAGATAAAACCAATAATTTGCACTAAGTTCAGGGTGTTTTCGATACTTTACTTTTTTTCATCTTATGCTCGATTATTTCAGAATTGCCCCACGTAAAGCCCCATACAGGGTTAAACGCTCCCTATTAAGGATTTTTTATTTTATTTTAGGGCTCGAAGTCGAGACTTTTGGTTAAGAAAGGAGGAGTCACATCTACTGCATCACATATTTTGATATATACACAATATATATATATATATATATATATTGTTTTGTTTTAATACCAATTGAATTTATTTTTTCTACATCAAAATTAGGATAAACCTAAGTGTCACTAAAAAATTGTTCGGATGGCAAATATCTTTATTTTCAACTATTCTTTCTTAAAATATCTAAATAAATTCTAATCTTTTAGATTCTCAAAAGTGATTTGTAAATATTGAAAATAAAATGAAGAAACTTTAATGATTAGAAAATGTTAAATTCTGAATACAGTGATCAGAAGACGTTAATTTTTGGAATTACTAATAAGAAAGCGTTAAACCTTGAAATGTGTTCTCAGAAAATGATAAACCTTGAAATGCGTTCTCTGAAAATGGTAAACCTTGAAATATGTTTTCAGAAAACGTTAAATCGTAAAAGCACTAAACAGAACTCAGGTGTTACATCCTATAATTACTGATAAAAACTAATTAAATTATCCTAAAATCACTTATTAGAAGGCGTTATTTCCTATAATCACCACCGAAAAAGTGTCAAGACTTAAAATTACCTATTAGAAGACGTTAAATTTTTGAAATCGTCGATCAAAAGGTGTTAGATCATATAATCATTGATAAAGAAAATGTTAAATACCATAATCACTTCTCAAAAGATATTATATCCTATAATCACTTATTATCTGGTGTTAAATCTTAATTTATTTTTTTTCTTTTACATACAAAAATTAAGATAATAAAACCAAAGTTTCATGATTGATTTTGAATTAAAGACGTTAAATTAATAAATATGATAAATATAACCATCACAAAAAGTTAATGAAAATAAATATTTAGCACAAATATGTAAATGTATTAAAATGGTTTTATTTGTTTTTTGTTTCACTCAAATTGTAATTAAATTCTTTTAGATTCTCAAAGTGCATGGTTCATGAATATTGAAAATGAATTGGAGAAACAAATTTAAGTATCATTTATTAGAAAACATAAAATTTAAGAATCATTAATTAGATAACATTAAATTTAAGAATCATTAATTAGTAGACATTAAATTTTGAAACTATTGATTAAAAGATGTTAAATTCCATAATCACTAATCAGATGATGTCAAATTCTTAAATCACTAATCAAAAGGTGCTAAATCCTAAAATAAATTATACCATTTGATTTTTTATATTTATAATTTTAAATTTTTGAAATTTTTACTTTACCTGGTGTTTAATATTAACAAATGATGATAAACATATTATAATATTTATTTATTATTATTATAATTAATAAAGATAACCATTAAGTGCTTATTATCAATCCAAAATACTAATAATATTTTCTCCATTGTTTCATGGCAAAAAGGGAAAAAAAACTATATAATAATGAAAATAATATCAACGACAATGACATCTAACAACTTATAACGTACAATTTGTTAAAAATCATTTTCTATCGCATATATGATATTTACTAGTTCGATTAATTTAAATTCGTATGGTATAAAATTAAAAAAAAAATAAAATGATCCTCTTATCATTAGAGGTGAACTATTTTCGTTAAATTTTCTAAATATATTATTAGATAAACTTTTAATTATAAATATAAAATTTATAATTACATAATTTATCGAATTTATAACTATAATAATATAACTTGTCCCCACTTATTAAGAATTTTTTGAAATTCGAAACTAGTAAAATATTATAAGTTACTATTTTCTAGTGATGTTGAGAGGAACTGCTAAAACCTTTGTCTCCAAGGAATCGATTGTCACTATTTATTTTATTTTTAGTCTTTCTGGTCGATAATATTTAATATTTATATTAAAATTTAATTAAATTTAAATTGGTATCGAAAAATTTAAAATGGACAAAGCGTTTCTTAATGAAGATGATGACTTTGTATTCAAAAAAATTTAAATTTAAAACTTTTAATTAAAAAATATTTATCACGTTATCATAACTGCAATTGATTAATTGTATTACTCACTAGTGGGAAATACTATTTTTTTCTTTTTTGATGTTGAAAGGGAAATTCTTTGAAAACTTAGTCTCCAAGGAAAGCTTCCACCACATGGGAAAAAGAAAAATGGACAAAGAACATTCTAGAACATATTAATTATACAAACTAAGAAAAATAATTTTGATATTAAAATTCTTATATTATGAATTGTATTACTATTTTTTTTTTATCACAACATGCACATAATTTCTCTCTTATAACAATATATGAATATAATTTCTCTTACACAGATAAGAGTTTAAAAATTTTGATGCGTCTGTTTCAATAAAGATATTTTTAAAAAAAAATTAAAAAGTTATTACTATAATTAATTAGTGTATATTTTTTTCGAAGGCTATCAGTTTTAGTTATAACGTTTAGTTTTAAATTTATATTCTTTAGTTATATCTTTATAATTTTGAATATTGATGATGTTTCTATGTATTTTGAGTAAAAAGATTAAACAGGACGAAAAAAATATTTTAATTATAGACATTTTAACGGATCTTTTTGACGGAAAGAAAAGAAGATATCTTCTATCACACAAATATAGTACTACTATAATTTATTTTTGAGTAAGAATTCATTTAACCAATACAACTTAAAATTTATCAATATTAATGATATTCATCAAATATTTATTTTACACTTAATGAAATAATTAAATATCGTTTAATTCATATCACTTAAAAATAAATTTGTGAACAAATATTGAATCTATGCCCAACATGAGGTCTTCGTAACTATTACTCTCGTTGTTCCTAATTATTTATCTATTTTTTCTTTTTTAGTCGTCCCTAATTACTTGTTTATTTTTATAAATCAAGAAGAGACATTTTTTTTTCCGTATTACACCCTCAATTAATTACTTTGAAACGGATAAATCATTTTGAAAATCTGTTTTTAATTCATCAAATTTATAATTAATAGAGGTATAATGATAAACTCACTATATTAATAATTATTTTTTAACACATATTAACACAAAAATAAATAAGTAATTAAGGGCAAAAAAAGCAATTGATTTTAAATCATTAATCAGAAACTTTGGTCGAAAGGGTTATTGATTTTTGAATAATTTTGCAAAATTAGTTAAGTGAAATTATTTTATTCTAGTACTTAGTCCATTAAATGAACATTTACTCATTTAATAAGCATTAATGATTTGGTGATTTCGATGAGACGAATGTTCTATTACGAAGAAGTAAATCTAAAAAATATTAATGAATTTTAAAGATTTCGATAAGATAACTCTCTTTGCTTACCTTGTCTATTATTATTTTTACTTGTTTATATTGACAAATCAAAAAATGATAATTTTTTAACCTATTACATCCTCAATTAATTACGTAAAAAAATAGAATTTTTCGAAAATTCTAAATTTTTAATCCATTTACTTTATAATTAATAGTGGTAGAATGATAAACCTATTATATAAATTATTATTTCTTAATAGGTGTATTAATTTAAAAATCGATTAGTAATTTGAGACAGAGAAAGTACATTTTAAAACATTTTGGTAACCATAATATAACAAATATGATAAAATTAAACACAAGAATTAATTTTAAAACCTTTTGGAAACCATAATATAACAAATATGATAAAATTAAACACAAGAATTAATTGAAATATAATAAAATAAATACAAAATTAAAGACGTTCAAGAGGGAGGCTAATAAACCTTTTATTTTTCTTTAGGCCCTCAAAGTTTTGGTTTAGGCAAAATTAAAGTTTTTCAAAAAATGAAAATAAATAAAGACTACCTAACCTTTAATGATAATAATATTTAAAAATTTAAAGTAAATTATTCAAATTTTTGCGTTAAAACAAAAGCTTTCCACCTCATTTTAAAGCGTAAAAAAATAATAATAATGAAGACATTCTTTTTTAAAAATAGTTGTTGAATAAATAATTTCTAATTTTTATTAGTACTAAATTCAGCAATGACTAATATCTTATCAAGATAAATAATAATATTATCATATGAAATCAAAAGTTAATTATTCGCATGATAAAAAAAGATAGACGATACTAATATTTTAAAAAATTTAAATCTTTTATTTGATATTTTACTTTAAATCACTAATTTTATTACAACATGCCTACGATCATATGAAAGCTATTTACGATTTAAAACAAGCTCTAAAGAAGTTGCAATATAAAAAAAATAATATCATTCTTATCAGTACATAAAAATGATCATTTTTATTAATAACAATTAATCCAATAGAACATTACAATAAAACTATTGGTACATAAAATGAGCATTTTTATTAATAACAATTAATCCAATAGTACATTACAATAAAGTTTCAAAGGAAAAAAAGATAAATATAGCCCTGAACTATCATAAATGGTATTCATATACTCTTCGTCATACTTTTGGATCGTCTAAAAACTAAAGCATATATACTCTTTATACTAACGGATATACACACGTCATAATCTTATCAGCCGATTCGACACTTATTAAATATCGAATCGACGAATAAGATTGTGCCATGTGCCCCTATTTAGTCATCCGTTAGAGTGAAGGATATATATGCTTTAGTTTTTGGACAAAAAAGGACACCAATGTCCCAGAAGTATGACGGAGGATATCTGCATATCATTTACGATAGTGAGAATCAAAACAAGTCTCTTAAGAGTTTTGTCAACTGAAGTAGCAGAAAGAAACAACTATACTGCTATGCATTGTATGAATATTCTTTGAGAGACTTGAGCACATATTTGCTAGCCACCTTCTCAGCCATTTTTTGGTTTCGTCCCGAGTTCGTGTCCTTGTGAATAACACCATTTGCTTCAACCTCTACTGTAATATATACTATACCATTCTCACGAAAGACGACATTCTTCTTCTTTATATAATCTTTCTGGACATATAGTTCGCATAACTCTCTTGTTGGATGGAGTTTTAGTGTTTGAGGTGTAACCAACGGTTCCAAAAGAGGTCGTATGCACTGAAATGTAGTGTCTAGGTTGAAACCAGAATCAACCAAGATCGCACCAGCAAGGCACTCAATAACATCTGCAAGCACCTATAGAGAAAACAAGTTGAAACGCGTAACAAATTGGCTTATGATGAAGACCTTTCAGTAACTTATGAGGTAAGTATGTAATACCTTCGGGTAAGTAGTTTCAGCCTCCCATCCGAATGTGGACACAAGGTTCAATTTCTTGAAATCCTCGACAGTACTAGATATATGCCTTTGCAGAACTTGCGGGTCATAAAGAATGTGATCGTGCAGGCCAGCCTTAACTGCAGATAGAGCATAACATTCATTGTTTACGGAGGCAGACCTCAAATCAGTAATTAGTCCTGGAGTTAGTCCCGGATATTTGAAATAGAGATGTGTTGTAACAACGTAATCTAGCACTGCATCTCCAAGAAATTCCAAGCGCTGCAAAGCCAGATGATCATATATATCAGAACACCATTAAGATGGATATATTTATATACAGGAATAACGTACCTTATAGCATCGTGGAATGTCAGGTAGCATGCAAGATCCATGACTTAGCGCTTCAACAAGCAGAGAAGGATCATTGAACTTGTAATGTAGCAGGGATTCCAAGTATCTGACGTTAACTAGCTTCTCTGCATTCACGGGAAAGTGCCTTGACGTAGGTGCATCAACAAAACTGATGTCCACTCCAAGCCATTTCATAAATGACAAAGCCGCTACTTCCCCACCCAAGCTGAGGTAGGCACCTATTAATGCCTCGACCACATTAGCTACTATCTTACTTTTAATCTTCTGTTTTCCCCTACTATACATTTTATCTGAGGACGTTAGGAGCTCTTCGTCGAAGCTGTGAACTTGAGAATTATCACCAGGAATAATCCATGCTTTAAGAACGAATGGTTCATTACGGATAAATCCCTGTAATCAAAGGAATTTATTGAAGGGAAAACCAAAAGAAGAAATGGAGTTGAACACCAAGGAGTACCTACCGGTATTTTACGAGCACATCCAAGCCTGCATAGTGCAGCGTTGGAAATAATTTGTTTTCTCTTAACGGTGAGAAGACCTTGATGATCATTTTCGTAAGTCTTGAACAGCTTTATACTGGCAGCATATTTGAGAAAAGAATCTCCAAGTGTCTCAAGTGATTCCAAATGAAACTTCTCGAGGCATTTCTTCGTTGTCATTGCTTCCAAAATCTAAAATAATAAAACAAAAGAGTAAGTTGTGAGTACAAGATTATGTAAAAGCTCACAGCTTAAGAAAGACTGATTTAATTAGAGCAAAGATCATAGCAGCACATACCTTAGCAGTTGGAATAGGAACATTCAGTGTGCAGTGATCCAAATGCATTCTTTTCAAGTTTGAGGCCATAATCAAGGACTCAATCCGATGCATAATCGAAGGAACATATGAATAGGTATTAAGGGTAGATATAAAGAGAGGTGACATGATGAGGGAACAAAGTTCAGGAGGCAATGCGACAGATGAATCTGCGAAGAAGGCCAAAGTTAAGTGATCATAGATAAGCATTAATTATAATAAAAGGAGAACCATATTATCAAACCTTTAGCTTCCTTAGAAATATGTTTTCCCCTAAGAAGTGGTATTTCTTCAAAGCATATGTTGATCCCATACCTGTAAACCACACCTTACTTACTATTTTGAAACCAAAATATGATATATGGAAACAGGAAATCGGAAGCTAACCGCTTTTTGTAGTGTTCTCTGTAGGTAATAGATTCTTCACTTCTCACACCCATTAATGAGTTGCAATCCAAATTCTCCAAAAAACCGTTTATGCAGTATATACGTCCATTATGAGGTGTACATACCAATGAGTTCTCCAACATGCAGCTACATACCACCTCAGTTATGGTGTTCACACTGCGTCTGCGACCTTGAGTAGAACACCAATCCATATGCTTATCCCCAAGAACTTGAGACGGAAACAGCAAAGAATTCACACATTGCCAATTTATTTCGGGGGCTGTACCCACAGATGGGAGCAACAGATAATCGGATACTGCAGAACCAATAGGTGATTGAACAGCAGCCAAAATTTCCTGCAGCTTACTCAGATCGGGGTCACGAAGAATTCTGAAGACACTGACTTGAAATCTTTGACACCGTCGAATCTGGAGAGATAGATAAAAAAAAAGTGGAGTTCACCAACCATTTTTACAGGTAACGAGTAAAAAGATGATAAAAACCATCAAAAGTATAGTCACCTCTTCAGAAGTAAATATAACAACTTTACTATAATTAAGTTGAACTTTCAAGCGTCCCCTCCTATCAACATCCAAGTCAAATGCCAATATTTCATCATCAAACTTGAGCTTTGTCCTAACAGCAAGTATAATCCCATGAAGCTGGGAATCGTTGTAAGAGTCATGTTGCAACTCAACTAGGTAGCAGTAGTACACTGCTTCTGACTCATTGCCGCAATGACTAACAAATTCTGATGGATAGTATAATGATTGTTCAACAATTTTTATTTTACATTCTGCATAATATAATAGGTTAGAAGTCAAGTACCATAGTCTAAAAAAAATTACATCAGATAAACGATGTTAGAATTACCCAATTCTTTGTTGATGGTTTCTTCCTCCACGATATCAGGAACAAGATTGTCAGTCAAGGCACCCACACGATGAAGTTCTTTACAAGCTTCCAGGCATGCAAGTTGCTTCAACATTTTTCTCTTCCCCTGTAAGCTAATAATTCCTTGCAGTGGCGAGCTTTTGGGAAGTTGTAGCGTGCAGGTTCCTCACATATGTAGGATCGGGTTTAAAGTACCTACAATTGAATTGAATGCCAGACCATAATGCAATATTTAACACATGAAATACTCAATGATACCAGAATCCTTAACACATAGCAAGAGAATATGCAGAGTACAAACCTATCCGACGGTAGCCTTGAGCAATAGAAGTATAACAATTCCACGCTAGAACTGAGGGTGACAATTGCTCCTGTGCTTTCAACTTTGTAGCACTCATCATACAATTCATCATGTAGAGTTGAACACGGAATAGAAGCATGGCGTAATGATTCTTGCCGCATTATCTCCAGACTAGCTTTATAGTTTTGCATGCGAGTAAGGGTTGCATCATCTCCTCTAGGATATGAGTCAAAATGAGAATGATCAGTCCATTGTTATAATCAAATCTTCCAAATTTTATCATTGATACTTGCACAAAATATCAAGAGCTAAAGTAATTGTTTCTCTCTTAGATTCTTCTAAGAAAAATTCATTTTGATCTTTTTATAGCAATAACATAACAGCAAGCGGCAACAACAAAAATAGAATGTTTCAGTAAATAATACACCAAAAACAATAATGACAAAACATACTTCCTGACCATCAGAAGAAAGTCGGAGTTTTGCGTTCGAGCTCTTCCACGTGATTGTATAAAGCTACAAACAGTAGTTGGGGGATCAAATCTAATGACAAGGTTGCAACTTCGAACATCCAAGCCCTCTTCAAGAATCGATGTCGTTACAATAATGTTCACCTACAGTGTTTGCATGGATATCAGACTTCAAATCCTTCAGAAACTATCGAGAAAGCCAAAAAAAAAAAATTAAAAAAATTTAGACTTACCAACCCCTTTCGAAATTCTTCAACAATTTTATTTTGTTTGAACGTGGTAATACGCCCTGTTGTGACCTCAGTTCTCCAACCACTTCGTTCCAGAAACAACTCATTCAATAGAGACCGAAGAACAATGGCTGTAATAATTCTCTCAACAAATATGATGCATCTCAAATCCTTTCGGTCCCTTTTACAAATGATAAGATTGTTCGTAAGTAAATCAGTAAATATAGAATCCGATTTCCATACATTAGAATGGATAATCTCACCTGTACTCGAGAAGAGACTCTAGAAGACAATTAACTTTGGATGACAAATATCCAGCATCCACATTTGCCTGAATATCATCTCCAATTGACCAATGTGGTCCTATGTTTACATGGACGAGTGAGTGAGTGACGTATAGCAGAAGGAAATCCAAAAACAATCTTACAGAAAAGGAAATGGATGCAGTTAACTATGATACCAGAAGGTAAGCGAGCCGAGAAAATCTTAGATGCACCCAAACAGAAATCTCTAACACATGCATCGTCCGATGAAAAGAAAACATTTTCTTCACAGGACTTGTCCACCAAATTCAAAACAAAGTCATGTTAGGAAAATGATCAAGGTGAAAACGTTTATTTTTGAACCAGCAAGGAACAAAATTTACCTTGAAAGCCAGCCAAACACCCATCTCACTCAAACAAAATAAGAAATCCGAATGAAGTTTTGATAAACGTTTTCTTGCAGATCCCATAAAAGACAGATTTGACTGTGACATCGAACATTCATTCTGCAATGATAAAGAGAAGTTAAAACAACTAATATGTTGAACAAGCCAACGTGATTGCCCCAATTTCTATGTTAGTAGTCTTGGTATTCTTTCAAGGCACTTTCGGTTTTCAGGTTGCACACAATTATAGAGAAGGAACAAACATAAGCTTAATGATAATTGATATCTTTAGAGCAGGACAAATGGTTTGCGTGAACAATCTGCAAAATAGAAAGACAAAATCCAGTGGCTATAGAATTGATGTTTACCTTTTCTTTCAACCTTTCCAGGTCATGAACTAATGTATGAAACAATGTGGAAGGAATATCCACATGTTCATATATTTTCAGCTTCGGATTTGAAAATGGGATATAATCCGCCAGAACAGATTCACTGCTACACGTGTATACCTTCATTTGCAAAGGGAGATCAAAATTAGAGGAACGAAATATATACATCTAAATGTGTGTGTATGATGTAAAAACGATACGACAATCATCCAAGAGCTAAAAGTATCATGCTTGCACAGATTCGTTCTCTGAACCAGAAGATTATTAATTGAGAGAACCTTGGAATGCATGAGATTCTCGAGGTCACGAATCTTTTGCCAATAACTATCTGCCGTGCTAGAACCTGCATAAAAAGTGTAAACATGAGAATCTAGAGAAAGTGACATAACCAGTTCTTTAACAGTATGAAGCAGAAACATCCCAAAATAATATGTTCAAAGATATAAGATCAAATCCCGCCAACCTTTAGACTTTATAGGGGAAGCAGTCATCCCAAATATTCTTGGAAGTTGTGCATTCTCACGGGTTAACTGGCGATGATAAAATTCCTGAAAGATAAGAATTGTTCAAGCAGGATTGTCCATCTGAAGAAATTGCACCAGTTCAGAAAATATAATCTTAGCACAAACAATGTTACCATCATTATGCTGGCATAGGGGTGCTTGCCTCGTGCATTGTGACACTCGTCAAATATTAGAACTTTTATCATGTCCATTTGTAAAAAACGGTGCTTCAAAGCAGCATGTAATATTGCTGGTGTCATAACAAGTACCTGAAAGACGAAACCCTGCAGTGATTACTTATGACACATCCAAGTAATATATATACAACGCCTATCCTCTGCCAACTCAAGCAACGGTTTATAATCTATCACTGAAGATAAAACATGGTTCATACACACCTCATGATCGTCCACTTGTTGTTGCCACGTAGCAGCATTCCAGTAATCAACACCCTTTTCTCCCCAATATTTGCCCACTTTTAAGTCGGTATGCAACATCAGAGCATCTCCTTGCTTATAATTATCAAATCACAAGATCAACAACATTAGGATAATTCATATACACAGTTTTGAAACTAAAACCAAGCTACCTCAAACATATAACAACAAACTGCATAACATATACACATTAAGATGAATTGATGAATTTTAAGGGACTAGATAGATTGAGAAGCTATAAGTACTACCTGAGTCACTAGAACAACAGTCGGAACCAAGAAAACCGCTATGTAAGGAGACGGTTTTCGAAGAAGGTAAGCATAGCTTCTACGAAGCATAATAGCAATCAAGGTCTTTCCAGAACCAGTCTCCAAGTAAACAATTGTGTTTTGCTTCAATGCAATCTCAAGGGCTTCCAACTGATAACTACATAACAAAATCAACACATTCATTACAAAATTTCATTTTTTTTCGAATAAAAATTCACTTTTTCAATTAATGTAAGACTCTAACCTTCTTGCAAAAGGCAAAGGGTCAGCAGAGAGGTGTTGGTTTTCAAAGACTGCAACATCTGTTGACTCCATTGATTGTTCTCTACATTAACATCAGACCAAACAAAACTAAAAATGAAACACAAACCCTCCAAGAAAATGACAAACCAACCTATTTTATCTATTACCATTTCAAGAAAATGCATAAAAGAGTGATCTTTATGAAAAACAAAACATATAAACAGTCAGCTGACTCCATTGATTTGCTAAACAAACATAAAGACACCAACTTACAAGGGTCAAAAGAACATACACAAAAGAAAAAACAATATCTAAGAAAAGTACACATATCAAATTAGAAAAAAACAAAACAAAACAAGATTTTTGTAAGTAAAATAACATATAATCAAAGTTTTAAACACACTTTTCATAAAAATGCATAAAAAGAGTAATCTTTATGAAAAAAACTCACTGACTAGAGTTGAATTGCAATAACTTCTTGAGTGTTCTTCAGTGTTCAATGATAAAAAGAAAGAGTTTTTATTAATTAGTTTACATAATTAGAAGAAAAATACTGTTGGCTTATTATACAGGAATCCAATTTAGAGTTGGGCTAAAAAATATTTATTTTTAGAAGCAAAGATAAATTTTTTCGTATTTGATTAATTATTTGATAAGTGTTTTAATTAGCTAATTGTGTTTGACTAATTTCTCTTTAGAAAAGTACTCAAAAGACTAGTATTAATGTATTTTTCATATTAAGATTATATAACATACAGAAACTATATTAAATATCTATTATAAATTAATTTTATATGTTAAATTAAAATGTAAATATTTGTATTTTCAAATAATATTATACCCCTCCGTTCCATTTTATATGGTATCATTTCATTTTGATCAGTCTTAAAACGAATTTTACATTTCTTTATATGATAAATATTTAAAGATAAAATTTCTCTTTTACCCTTATTGGTCCTACTTAACTTTTTAAAGATAACACTCTAATACATTTATGAGGAGAGAGAAAAGTAAATTTATTTTTTAGAGAGGTAATTTAGAAAACATGTTAAAGTCTTCATTATTTTTTAAAATTTGTGTTCGATCAAATATTGTCATATAAAATGAGACGAAAAAAGTATAGAGATAAATAAAAATAAATTAATATTGAGAGACCTGTTGAAACCTTAGTCTCTAAGGAATCAATTGTCAATACTTACTAGTGGAGAATACTATATTTTTTTCTTTTTTGATGTTGAAAGGTAAAACTTGGTCTCCAAGAAAATAACAAATAGACAAAACAACTTTCTAGAATATACTTGTTCGATCTAGTTTTATTTATCATAATTTCTATTTTTAGAGATAAATTATAAAAAATTTGACTAATATTTTAAGATGTATTTTTCTCATCATATTAATATGCAAAAAATTTTAAATTTATAGTACTTTTCATATAGTTTTAGAATATCTATTTTTTTTTTTTTAAAATATCGAATTAATGTGATCTAATTTAATTTTAAAAATTAGCTAAACCGACTTTCGAAAAACACAACATGATAAACAATACCGGACGGGAAGAGTATTTAATAACCAAACACATTAATTTTAAGAATATCAACAAATTTATGATTTCGAATAAATTATTGAACCTTTTGGAAATCATAAAATTTCAATTAATTGTTAAGTATAGGGGTACTATTAAGCAATCACTAGTTTTGTTTATCCTTTATGCACTCAATTTTTGGTTAGATAATATAAAAATATGTAAAAAAATGAAAAATAAATAAATAAAAACTACCTGCCTTTTTTTAATAATAAAAATACTTTTTAACTTTAAAGTAAATTACTGAAAAATTGTATATTAGAAAATAATTTCTGCTATAAGAGAAACCTTCTAGCTCATTTTAAAGCGTTGAAGATAAATAAAACATTCTAGAGTTAACTGTTATGACAACAATTTCTAATTTTACTAGCATAAGATCTAACTGATGATGACTAATATAAAGATACCTGATACTAATATTTAGGAAAGTTAAATCTTTTGTTGAAATTTTGCTTTACGACACTAATTTTATTGAAAGGACATAGTTCACATGCCCGCAAACATTAAATGAAAGTTGTTTATAATCTAAAACAAGCTTGTTGCGATTCAGTTTCTAAATATATAAATTCTTATTGGTACATAAAGTGATCATTTCATTCATAAGAATGATATCAATAGTATACATTACAACAAATTTATAACTAACAATCAACACAAACAACTTAAAATGAGCCTTAAAAACTAAGCATTTCTGCAAATTATACTATGCATTGTATGAACCTTCTTTGAGAGACTTGAGCACATTTTTGCAAGCAACTTTCTTGGCCATTATTTTGTCTCGTCCCGAGCACGTGCTCTTGTGAATAACGCCATCTGCATCAATCTCCACTGTAATATAGGCTACACCATTCTCACGAGAGACGACATCCTTCTTCTTTACGTAGCCTTTCTGGTCACATAGTTCACTTAACTCTCTTACCGGATGGGGCTTTAGTGTCTGAGGTGTAACTAACGGTTCTAAAAGAGGTCGTATGCACTGAAATGTAATGTCTTGGTTGAAACCAGAATCAACAAAGATCGCACCAGCAAGGGACTCGATAACATCTGCAAGTACCTATAGAGAACCACAAAGGAAAAACAAGTTACAACGCGTAAATCAGAATCAAATTGGATTAGTTTTTGGTATGCAATACCTTAGGGAAAGTAGTTTCAGCCTCCCATCCGAACGTGGACACAAGGTTCAAGTTGTTGAAATCCTCAATAGTATTACATATCTGCCTCTGCAGATCTGGTGAGGCATGAAGAATGTGCTTGTGCAGACTAGCCTTTACTGCAGATTGAGCATAGCATTCGTTGTTTACCGAGGCAGATCTCAAATCTGTTATTAGTCCTGGAGACAGTCCCGGATATTTGAAGTACAGATGTGCTGTAACGACATAATCTAGCACTGCATCTCCGAGAAATTCTAACCTCTGCAATATAACCAGGTGATCATATCAGCAAAAAGGCACAAATACTATAACTTTTTCGCGAGTTAAATAGTTGTTAATTCCCTTTTCCTACCTGAACGATGATAGGAATAGGAATATTGAACTTAAAGAGTACGATGCAAAGAGAGTGAGTTCGAGAATAACCTGATAGCATCGTGGAATCTCAGGTAGCATGTAAGATCCGTGAGTAAGTGCTTCAACAAGCAGAGATGGATCATGGAACTTGTATTGTAGCAGGGATTCCAAGTACTTGACATTAACGAGCTTCTCAGCATTCAACGGGAAGTGCCTTTGAATCGGTGCATCAGCAAAATCGATGTCCATCCCTAGCCATTTCATTAATGATAAAGCGGCTACTTCCCCGCCTGAGCTAAGGTAGGCACCTATTAGTGCCTCAACCACATCAGCTACTCTTTTACTTCTAATATTCTGCTTTATCCTACTATACATCTTATCTGAAGACGTCATGAACTCTTCGTTGAAGCTGTGAACTTGTGAACTATCACCAGGAACGATCCATGCTTGAAGATTGAATGGCTCGTTACGGATAAATCCCTGTAATCAAAAGGTAGTTATTAGAGATATGGAGTTGATACTACCCAAACTCAAAATGAACTCAACAAGGAATACCTACCGGTATTTTACGAGCACATCCAATCTTGCACAGTGCAGCATTGGAAATGATTTTACTTTTTTTAACGCAGAGAAGACCCTCGTGATGATTCTCGTGAGTCTTGAACAGCTGTGTACTGACAGCATATTTGAGAAAAGCGTCTCCAAGTGTTTCAAGTGATTCCAAATGAAACTTCTCGAGACATTTCCTTGTTGTCACTGCTTCCAAAACCTAAATTAATAAAACAACAAGTAAGTTGTGAGAACGCTAGCCTACTGATGGAAACTCGAGCATGAGAGTATGTATGAAGTTCAAAGATATGAGATAAGATCATAGCAGCACATACCATAGCGGTTGGGATGAAGACGTTTAGTTTGCAGTCATCCATAAGCATACTATTCAAGTGTGAGGCCATGACCAAGGACTCAATCCGATGCATGATCGAAGGAACATATGAATACGTATAAAGGGTAGAAATAGAGATAGGTGACATGATAACGAAACAAAGTTCAGGAGGCAACTGAATAGATGAATCAGTTGAATCTGCAAAAGAGGCCAAAGCTAAGTGATCATACGTAATTCGTTAAACATTATAACAAAATGAGAACCAAATGATCAAACCTTTAGCCTTCTGAGTTCTGTTTCTCTGAAGGTAATTGTGCACTTTCGAAATACGTTTTCCCCTAAGAAGTGGTTCTTCAAAGCATAGTTCGATCCCTTGCCTGTAAAACGCGGAGACCTTAATATCTTGAAACCAAAAGATCATGTATCGTAAAAAGTGAACCAGAAAATCAGAAGCTAATTGTACATACCACTTTTTGTAGTATTCTCGGTAAGTAATGGATTCTCCAGTTCTCATATTCAACAATGAGTTGCAATCCAAATTATCTAAAAAACCGGTAATGCAGTATATAATGCTATTATGAGGTGTAAAGACCAATGAATTCTCCAACAGGCAGCTACATACCACCCCAGTTTTGGTGTTCACACTGTGTTTACGATCTTGTGTAGAACACCAATCCATATGCTTATCCCCAAGAACTTGTGACGGAAACAGCAAAGAATTCACACATTTCCAGTTTATTTCAGAGGATTTACCCACAGATGGGAGCAAAAGATAACCGGAAACTGCAGAACCAATAGGAGATTGACCTGCAGCCAAAGCGTCCTGCAGTTTACTCAGATCACGGTCAAGAAGAATTTTGAATACACTGACTTGAAACCTCTGACACCTTCGAATCTGGAGATAGATAGATAGATAGATAGATAGTATCACGAATAGTTTTTACATGTAACGAACAGATGATAAAAGTCATCAAAACTATAGTCACCTCTTCAGAAGTAAGTGTAACAACTTTACTATACTTAAGTTGAACTTGCACGCGTCGCCTCCTATCAACGTCCAAGTCAAATGCAAATATTTCATCATCACACTTGAGCTTTGTCCTAACAGCAAGTATAATCCCATGAAGCTGGAAATCATCGTAAGTTTCATGTTGCAACTCGATTAGGTAGCAGTAGTACACTGCTTCTGTCTCATTTCCGAAATGACTAACAAATTCTGGTGGGAAGTATTTTGATTCTTCAACAGTATGGATTTGACATTCTGCAGAATATAATAGTTTATACGTCAAGTACCTCAGTATAAGAAAACAACAATACATAAAATATATTAGAGTTACCCAATTCTTTGTTGATAGATTCTTCCTCGACGATATCAGGAACAAGATTGTCAGTCAACGCACCCACACGATGAAGTTCTTTACAAGCTTCCAAGCATGCAAGTTGCCTCAATATTTTAGTACTATTCCCCTGAACAGTAACAGTTCTTTGCAGTGGGCAACTTTTGGGAAGTTGTAGTGTGCACGTTCGTGTTTCCTTATCAATCACACATCTAGGATTCGGTTTAAAGTACCTACAATTGAAATGAACGTCAGTCGGAAATGCAGAACTAAAAACGATACCAGATTCCTTAACACACATAGCAAGGAATATGCAGTACAAACCCGTCTGATGGTAGCCTCGAGCAATAGAAGTACAACAACGATACGCTAGAATTGAGGGTAACAATTGCTCCTGTGCTTTCGACTTTGTAGCAAGGCTCATCATACATTTCATCATCTAGAGGTGAACATGGAATAGAAGCATGACGTAATGATTCTTGCCGCATCATCTCCCCACTAGCCATAAAGTTTTGCATTCGATTTAGGGTTGATTCATCTCCACTACGATTTGAGTCAAAATGAGAAATGATCAGTCCATAGATATAAGGAAATCTTCTAAATATTGCATAAAATATACCTTTTGACCATCAGAAGAAAGTTGGAGTTCTGCATTCGAGCTCTTCCACGAGATTGTATATAGCTACAAACAGTAGCTGAGGGATCAAATCGAATGACAAGGTTGCAACTTTGAACATCCAAGCCTTCTTCAAGAATAGATGTCGCGACAATAATGTTCACCTGCAGCATTTGCATGGATATATAACGGACTTCAAATCTTCAGAAACAATCCAAAAGGCAAAAATAAACCAAAATTGGACTTACCACACCCTTTCGAAATTCTTCAACAATTTTATTCTGTATTTTCCTACTCTGTGACTGAACCACAGAAGCATGTCCCGCTGTGTATTCAGTTCTCCAACCACTTAGTTCCGGAAGCAACTCATTCAATAGAGAACGAAGAACAATGGCTGTAATAATTCTCTCAACAAATATGATACATCTCAAATCCTTCAAGTCCCTGGTGGATCAAAAACAAAAGTTCACATGAAGTGCCAACAAGTACATAAAATGAGTAATCAGTAGATTCAATGTTCAATCGCTCTTACCTGTACTCGAGAAGACACTCTACAAGACAATGAACTTTCGATGACAAATATCCAGCATCTGTATTTGCTTGAATATCACCACCAATTGACCAATGTGGCCCTATTGTTTGCCACGAAGAGTGAGTGAGAGAGACAGATAACATAAAGAAATCGAAAACATGTATAAAATGGATATTGCTAACTGTTTTACCAGAAGGTAAGCAAGCCGAGAAAACCTTAGATGCATCCAAACTGAAATCTCTAACGATTGTTTGAGCACATACGTCTAACTCTCCCCACGAGAAGAAGTCAGTTTCGTCTTGAGACAAGAACTGTGCTGCCTGATTCAAAACAAAAGTCATGTTTGGAAAATGATCAAGGCTAAAGCGATTTTTTTTTTAAAACACTAGCAAGGAACAAAATTTACCTTGAAAGCCAGCCAAACACCCATCTCACTCAAACAAAATAACAAAGCGGAATAAAGTTTTGATAGACGTCTTTTTGCAGATGCAGCACTCTTATCAGACAGATTTGATTTTGTAATCGAACATTCATGCTGCAACGATAAGAGAAGTTAAAACAACTAAAATTGGAAGAGCAAAAATGTTGAATTAACGTTTACCTTTTCTTTCAACCTTTCCATGTCATGAGCTAAACTTTTAGACAATGTGGAAGGAATATCTACATGTTTATATATCTTCAGCTTCGGATTTGAGAACGGGATATACTCTGCCAAAACAGCTTCACTGTCACATGTGTATACCTTCATTTGCAAAGGGAGATCACATTCAGACGAACCGAATATATATATCTAAATATGTGTGTATGTTTTTCTTCTTATAAAAAAGATATGACTACAAGAAAGAACCTTAGAATGCATAAGATTCTCAAGGTCACGAATCTTTCGCCAATAACTATCTGGCGTGCTAGGACCTGCACAAAACACGAGAATTCACAGAAATGAGAAAACCAGTCACTTAACAGTATGATATAGTAACATCTCAAATTTCGTCAACCTTTGGACTTAATAGGAGAAGCAGTCATCCCGAATATTCTTGGAAGTTGAGCACTCTCACGGGTTAATTGGCGATGATAAAATTCCTGGAATACAATAACATTCAATCATCTACGACAAGAATTGCTTAAGCACCATACTAAGTCATGATGCTCAGACGAACAACGTACCATCATTATGCTTGCATAAGGGTGTTTGCCTCGTGCATTGTGGCACTCATCGAATATTATAACTTTTATCATGTCTATCTGCAAAAAGTTGTGCCTCAAAGCAGAAAGTAGTATAGCCGGAGTCATAACAAGTACCTGAAAGACGAAGTCTTGTGGTGATTACTTATGACACATACATACAAGTAATATATATACAATGCTGAACTTAATTCAAAGAGAACCGAGCCATAAAAAGGATCGTAGAACAAACAATGACGACTCAAGCAATTATTATAGTTCATACACACCTCGTGGCCATCTACTTGATGTTTCCATGTAGCAGCATCCCAGAAATCAACCCCCATTTCTCCCCAATATGTTCCGACTTTCAAGTCAGTTTGCATCATAATAGCATCTCCTTGCTTGTAATTACCAAATCGACAACATTAGTACAAGTCGAATAGACAGTTTTGGACCTCAAACAGTACAAAAAACTCAAAGCATGAGATAACTAATGGGAAAAAACAGTTCTATCTTTAGACAAAAAGCAAAAAAGCTCGAAGATTTGTTGGGGTTTTAAGCGCAAAGAGCAAACAAAGTGTGAGCTTTATTGAGAAAAGGCGACAAAAAGCAAAGTAGCTAGAAAATCTGTTGGGGCTTTAAGCGCAAAGAGCAAATAAAGCGCGAACTTTATTGAGAAAAGGCTACAAAAAGCAAAAAAGCTTGAAGATTTGTCGGGGCTTTAAGCGCAAAGAGCAAATAAAGCGTGACAAAAAGCAAAAAAGCTTGAAGATTTGTTGGGGCTGTAAGCTCAAAGAGCAAATGAAGGGTGAGCTTTATTGAGAAAAGGCGACAAAAAGCAAAAAAGCTTGAAGATTCGTTGGGGCTTTAAGCGCGAACTTTATTGAGAAAAGGCAACAAAAAAGCAAAAAAGCTTGAAGATTTGTCGGGGCTTTAAGCGCAAAGAGTGTGACCTTTATTGAGAAAAGGCGACAAAAAGCAAAAAAGCTTGAAGATTTGTCGGGGCTTTAAGCTCAAAGAGCAAATAAAGCGTGAGCTTTATTGAGATAAGGCGAGAAAAAAGCAAAAAAAGCTCAAATATTTGTTATGGCTTTAAGCGCAAAGAGCAAATAAAGCGCGTTCTTTATTGAGAAAAAGGCACAAATGAAGAAAACATACAAATATATGAACAAAGAAATTGATTGTTTTTACTATAAAGTGATCAAATATCAATACTTTAGCATCACTCTTCAGAATGTCTTAGAGCCTTGATGACGACACTGAAGCACACATAAAGATAGTCAAAAGGCTCAACGCATTTTAAGCCTCACTTCAGGACTTAAGCGCGCCTTTGCTAAAACTAAACAAGAGAGGAAGTTTAAGTGTATACCTGAGTCACCAAAACAACTGTCGGAACCAAGAAAACCGCTATGTAAGGAGACGGTTTTCGAAGAAGGTAAGCATAACTTCTAAGAAGCATAATAGCAATCAAGGTCTTTCCAGAACCAGTCTCCAAGTAAACAATTGTGTTTTGCTTCAATGCAGCCTCCAAGGCTTCCAACTGATAACTACATAACAAAATCAACACATACATTACAAAAATTTCAATTTTTTTCGAATAAAAATTCGTTTTTTCAATCAATGTAAGACTCTAACCTTCTTGCAAAAGGCAAAGGATCAGCAGAGACTTGCTGGTTTCCATAAACAACATCATTTGCTCGCGCCATCGACATGTTATCTACAAAATCATTGATATACACCCTTTCAACTTTGCGAGTTAGAACTGATATGACACTTCTTAAAAAAAAAAACATCATATATATATATATGTATATCATTTTCGACTATTGAAAGTAAAAAAAATAATCATTTCTAATAAAGATCAAGTATACTTCTAAACTTTGCAAGAATGGACTAACTGACTAACACACATTGGATTATAAAAAAAATAAATTTCAAGAAAATCAATTCTTTCACTTCTATCAGCCCAAAAAAAAGAGTATATGTAGACCATTTGTGTAACGTTACGAATATATATGAGTGACTTTTTTAACGACAGATATATCAACTCGATAGAGATATAAAATTAAAAAAAAATACATAAAAAAGTAATCTTTTATAACAAAGAAACCTTACTAGCTAGAGTTGAATTGCAAAAAAAATTGTGTTTGCCAATTTTTTTTTGAGTGTTTAGTGAAGAAAAAAGAACGAGACAGAGGACTATTATATAGCAAATGAAAAAATAACCCCCCCCCCCCCACCAAACCCCAATATGATAACTAATAAATATATTTTTTTCCTATATTACCCTTAAGAATATATTTAATACCAATTGATTTTCTTCTTTAACATATGGAAATTGTGATAATGAGAAGGGTATTTATGTCATTTACTATTTGAGTACTACTATCAAGAATAATGACAATATAAAATATATTTAATATTTTTAAAAGTTCAAAACAAAATTGTCCTCTAGCTAAAAGCTCAAATCTAAATTTAATATTATTTGACTGATTTTTTTTTATCTTGACTTCTTCATAAATGTATATTTATTTTATATAATAGAAATGTTTCAAAATTGTATTTTGAGGAAAGCCAGTTATTATTATTCTGTAAGAAAAAATAATTAAAAAGATGGACTGCTTATTGTATATTGTATTACTTATAAGGAATTTATTTAATTTAAATAGTTTTGGTCAAAGATATAAAAGATTATTAGTATCATGTATTTATAATTTAAATGATAAAGTAGTTTATTACACGTGTCAATTTTTTTTTATCTCTTTAAACCTCAAAAAATTAACCACTTTCTAAAAACGTAAGTAAAAGTTTAATTTCTTAAAAATATTAAATTTGAAAAAAATTTATATATGTTATAAATCCATGAGTGGATAGTCCATAAAGCTAGTACATGAACAACTATCCATATTCATTAGTTTCATGAACCTTTTTGGATAAAAATGTATCTATTTATTACGATACTTAATATGATGACTTTTGAAGTGATTTCTCAACCTATAAATAGGGTCGTTCATTCACTATTGTAAGATATACACATGAGACTTAGACACGCTTGAATAAAAAGAGAAGTTCTCTCTTCTATCTACATTTCTTGCCTTCTTCTCTTTATATTATATCATTATGAGTTTACTTTTATAACACGTTATCAGCACGAATATGCTCTAAAAGTTGTATAACTTTTTTTAGTATATATGTGATATATGAAAAGGTAGAACATATTGGTTTGTTTTACTTTAACAATTTTATACATTGGTTTATGATTATACTAACAGTTCTTCGTTTCAGAAAAAAATTGAAGGATAGAAAAGTAAATTTTCATGTTGATTTTCTAAGTATTGACTATCAGGAACTTATTAATATTTATAATTACTAGAGGTGATAAAAAAAAACTCTCATAGTCTTATTTTGACTAAATTTGTTTCTATAATTCTTGATTTTTTCCCCCAAAGGTTCATGGTTGAGTTCTATTGGTTTTGACTTATATGACATTGATTGAAGGGTAAGACGATGGATTCAAGTCTCATCACACCAAAAGGGTAAGACATCATGTTAAGTCCAGATGCACATAATGAAAAATGTTTGAGGATAAGACGATAGATTCAAGTTTTATCGTACCAAGAGGGTAAGACATCAATTTGAATTTTGATACACATGATGATAATGTATTGGGTTCAAGTCCCATAGAATTATGGCGTAACACGCCTTATATGGGTAAGACATTGAGTTTGAGTCTCAATGCACCATATTGATGATAAAATGATGACTAAGGCAAAAATAATATATTTTGATGAAAAGTCTTGAAATTCATTATATTGAATTTGCTTTATTTCTTGAAAAGAATGTTGTAGCAACATATGATAACTTTAAAATCCTCATGTTGACTTGCTCCATTCTATCGTACGAATATTGTAGCAGTAAATAATTAGTCTGAAAGATGACAAATGATTAACGATATGAAAAAAGGGCGTGAAGGGACGAGATTATAATAGTCATAATTGTGGTAATTATAAAGGGAAGAACACTATGGGTTCTCCAAATAGTCCTTCAAAATGTGAAGGCAATTTTTATCATCAAAATGGTAAGAAAGATCATTGGACTTGTGAATGTTGTCAACCCATCAAGAGACAAGAAGATAAAGTGACGGTACACTTGATCTTTCAAAGTGATGTTGAGGTGTGTCATGAAAATATGGTGAATTTTAAAGGCATGACAATGTGCTTATAGTGCAAATTTATGAAGTACATATAAATGATTAGTCCATTCCTTGAAGAGAAAGTGATTTGTGATGAGTATCGTGAATGCTCGACCATTCTATAAGAGAATGGGTCAAGATGTGCATTATGGGTTGGATGTATGACACAACTAACCTCTATGGCAGGTTTGAAATTTTTTTTATATATGCCACAACTCATCTCTACGGGAGGTTTGAGAGAAATAAATAAATCTTATTTGACAGGAATGACCAATGATCGTGTACGTTTATACGTCATAAATATTGTAGTATGTTTATTGTGAACTACCGAAAGAGCAAAAGAAATAAATAATTCTTGCATATAAAGATTGTGGTCATTATTGTGTGGCAATACAACTTTGTCATTGATTGTGTACATATGATTCAACAAAAAAAGTAAAATAAGAAACATGTCTCGCTCGTAATGTTTTGACCATGAAAATAATAATATAATTTCCTCATTGAAAGAGATGTTTACCATAGGGATGGTGTCATGTAATATGTGATAGTACACAAAATTTGTAGCAAGCTTTAACGAGTTGTGTTATTACCAGAGGAATAATAAATGGGTTGTAGTAAGTCAAGAAACTTTTTAAGTTTCGGATGAATTGAAAAGAAATATTGAGACTATAAATTATGAAAAGATTTATTATCTTCAGATTACTACAACCGAAGCGGGTAACAAATATTTATGTAAAGGGTTACCCATTGTTTCCTCTTGTGCTGATGAAATCACATGTAAAAGTAAATTGTAAGTGTACTGAAATAAAGATCAATTGGCATGACCGGTTGACCATTCTGGTTTGAATGTGATGCAAATATAATTGAGAATTCATGTGACTTATATGATGAAGAAATAAAAGATTCTTCAAAAATTCTCTTGCGTTGCTTGTTTTCATTGTACCAGTTAAGATTGGGATTATAATTCTCTGAAATTTTTGAAACATATAAAAAGGTGATCGAATATGGGTCCATTCATCTGCCATGTGGATCATTGTAACTATATGATACGTATCTATGCGATGATCACATGTGTTTTGTTGTCAACTTACAAATTGGTGTTTGTAAGGTTGTTTGCTCGAATTGTTGAATTAAGAGCATAGTTCCAAATTATGAAATTATATTGATAATGCAGGTTGATTTAGCAGAAATTGTATGCCTCCAATTATAGCTAAATTATGGTTATGAGAACAAAACTCCCATTAAATAAATATGTGAACTTAAAGTTCAAGGGATAATTCATTTGCATAATGTTGCAAATCAATTGCCGGATGAATGTACTGATCCTATGATATAATTCATTTGCAAATGCTCCAATGTGAAGTCCTTGAAGGACAGAGTCTATGATACGCCGAAAGCGTAATAGATCAATCGGTTCTAAATATATAATTCCTTAAAAAAAAAGGAGTAAATGATCAATATAGTTATGATAATGAGGCAAGTGATATAGAAGAGTACATTGACATAACACTTCATAAAACTTCGGAAAAGGTTCTGGTACCTGAGAAATGATAAAAAATGAAGAGATCTCGATAAGTTATGTCTTGTTGGAATCGATATCAAATAACCGTCGATGGTATCTTTGATATGAGGTAGCGCTCAATGATATAAATTGTGACGAGGATCTTGAATTCAAATATGTCATAGAGTGTGGAAAGATAAATTATTTGCCAAGTAAAATGCATAATTCAAGTATATTTTGTTCACTTAGAAAAGTGACGTTTTGAAATGATAGTCCATAAATCAAGGTATAATGTCAGTGGGGTACAAGTAAATTATTATGCGATGATATAACTGTAAGATATCAAGTACGACTTATGTCTTGGGGCATAAAGGTTTGTCGCAAAAATCCTAACATTATTGGAGATGTTTTCTCTTATGGTGGATGCAATGAGATTTGTTTTGATCTGACAATATATGAAAACTTGAATCCTTATCATGTCTAGCTAGACAATAAAGAAGGTTATATGAAAATTCTTGAAGCAATCGAGGTGTCTGAAGCATATAAGAGTTTGAAAGAAATTTTTTCAATAAAGTTTCAAGAATCCTTATATGGATTGAAGTAATCAAGGAAGAAAGGGGAATAAAAATAATTACCCAAAAGATTGAAAATTTGACGAATGAAATATTTGTTCATCAATCAACATACACAGAAAAGTTTTGATGCAATTTTATATGGATAAATCAGATTCATTGAGTACCCCAATGATTATGAGGTCACTTAACATAAATGATGATTCATTTTATCTCAAGAGAAGGATGAAAAGTTTCTTGGTGATGAAACTCTATATCTTAGTGCAATCAGGGCACTAATGCATATTTCTAAGAATACTCGATCAACTATTTGTTTTGCAGTAAGTTTACGTGCAAGATTAAGTTCTTCCTCAACGAATGGTCATTGAAATGGCGTTAAGCACCTACTTGAATATCTTTGAAGGACCATAGACATGGGTTTATTCTATTTTGAAGAATCCAAGTCAGTACTGATTGGTTACGCAGATGCGAATATTTATCTGATCAGCATAAAGCACGATCTCATACACGCTATTTGTTTGCATGTGGAGGCACAATAATATCTTCGCAATCAATGAAACAAATGTTGCTATGCAGAAATAAAACCCCTTCATGAATCAAGTCGAGAGTGCGTCTGGTTGAGATAAATGACACACCATATTCAGGAAATGTGTGATTTTTCTTTGAAAAAGAGTATACCAACTACAATGTACGAAGATTAGAGACATCGTCGCAAGAAATTAAGTGATGTTTTAATCAAGGGGAGTAAAATACGCGTTGCACTCTTTTTTCCTTGACCGAGGTTTTGTCCCACTGATTTTTTCTTACAAGGTTTTTAATGAGGCAAAAAATAATGCGTATCAAAAGATATGTGTACTCTTTACTTTACTAGAATTTTTTTCACAGAAATTTTTTTAGTAAGGTTTTAACGAGGCACACTATCTATGGACATCTAAGGGGGAGTGTTATAAATCTACTGAATGAGTGGATAGTCTATAAAGTTAGTACATGAACAACTATCCATATTCACTAGGTTTCATGAACCTTTTTAAATAAAAATGTATCTATTTATTACGATACTTAATATGGAAATTTTTGGAGTGATTTCTCAACCTATAAATAGGGTTGTTCATTCACTCTGGGACTTAGACATACTCGAATAAGAAGAAAAGTACTCTCTTCTATCTTTATATTATATCATTATGAGTTTACTTTTATAACAATATATAAAATATTGAGACCACAAAATTTATTATATGTGCTTATAAAATTTAATTCTCTCATTATATTCGATATTATACATTACTTTTTCTCTAGAGATAAAATAAATATATCTAAGAGTATGAGTTAATTGTTAAACAACAAAAACTGATTTAACTGAAAGTACAATAATTCACAAATCAAAAAACATGAAAGTATAATACTGTTCTGATGTGATACATATAATATAATTTATTTGCCAAAACTCAGCTTCTTTTTTTCCCATTAAATATAGGACAAATACATAAATTAACATATACTTTTGTTACAAAAATAGAATAAATTCACTTGTGATGTTGATTTCAGCTACGTAGATGTTTCCTTTGTCCCTGCACAAAAATGTAGGGCCAAAAATAAAATTTAATATATAGTGTTAGATTGGTTCGAATTTAGTAATTTCGATTTAAATTTGAATTTATAATAAAATATTTATTGAATATAAACAAATTCTTAATTTAGAATTCAACAATTTAAAAAGAGTTAGAATTTCAAACAAATCAACTTCAACTTCTGATTTCGTCTCTCCTGACTCAATAGTTCATTTATTTGTTAGAATTTTGACTTCCCATCGGCGTCTAGTATCCATATTGAAGTCCGACTGAATCTGATTCGTGCTAAAAAATCTCACATCAAAAAAATAAAATACTTTCTAACAAAGACGACTACGTATCAACAATAAAATTGTCATTTAATTTGCTAATTGATTTCTCTTGATAGATCGCATGTGAACACTGTCAATTTTTTCGATGACTATATTTCAACATAACGTATAATTTTTTTTTTTTTGGAGATATAAAGAAGTTATATATATGTAGCTTCAACAAGAAAATCATATATATTGGCTGGTATGATTTAGTCATTTCCAAAAAAAACACACTTAATAATACTTCTTATACTAATAAGTTTTTCTTTGCAATAAAAATCGAAGAGTGTCCTTTAATTACTAAAATATCAAGCTATATCAAAGTAATTTTTAAAACCCATAATTAGATTCTATAAGTATATATAAATTGAAAATTTGAAATTAAACATATTATAGAATAAGAGAAAATATAAGAATGCCCTTTTGAATATTTAGAAACCCATAATTATCTATTCTATAAGTATATATATAAATTGAAAACTTGAAATTAAATAAATTATAACTATCGATTTATCACACCATTAAATATGAAAATCAAGCTTAAAATGAAGGAAATAATTTTATTTTTTTAAAACAAACACCACATAATGTTCATTTGCGATTTATAATTCAAAATTTAGTCAAACAGAAGAATACATCATTTGCTAATCAAATTTCTAAAAATAAAAGGAACAATTATTATTCTTTAATTATTCTTATAATATTAACTCCTAAAATATTTAGGATTAAGACTTTAAAATACTTCTCTATGGTAATTATAAGCCAAATCAAATTTGTAATGTTGATGAATTAATATAATATAATCCTTAATCATAAGCTCTAAAAAAAAATCAAATAAAGTAATACAATGGCACAAAAAAGGAAGAACGATGAAAAATTAGCAAATTATTGTGATTCTAAGAAACACAAAACTGTTGATGTATTATTGTCCTCCTTAACAAACAAATTCGTTCAACTCTCAATTGATAACATGGACGTGGACGTTGATGATCGGGTATTTTAATCTTACTTTCTCATGTTTTATTTTGACTTGTCATAACGGATTCAGAATTTTCGAAAAATAAAAATATAGTCTTGAAATTTGAACATTTAACTACTGAGTCAACCTCTGTAGTTGGATACTTTATAAAATTTGTCTGACCATTGTTTCTTGTTCTATCTAGGTGACGGTTCACATTCCAGAGGAAGTACTTGTTGAAATCCTTAGCAGATTACCTATACGATCTCTAGCTCAATGCAAATGCGTTTCCAAATCTTGGACAATATTGATTTCCGATCCTTACTTTATAGAGAAGCATCTAATGAATCGTGCTAAGAACGACCAAGATTTCCAATAAAACATCTCATGAATCCAACCCGAACCAAACCAGGGAATCACAAGAATTTATTTTTTATCTCCAAAATTACCTACCTATAGTAATAGTTTTTATGTATTACAAAATGATTTTTTTTAATTTGATATTATTTTTTAATTGTTATATGAATAATGTATAGATTCATTTATGTTAATGTAGAGATGGATTAAATATCGAATAAAAACGAAACTTCATAAATAACGTTACTTTAACATTAAGCCAACGGATTGTTTGGCGCTTTTTAATTTATTTCAGTTTCAAAGTTTGTAAAACAAAAATAATTTGAAACTCTTGATTGCAATTTTTAATTTTATAACATTTGAATATTAAAAAAAAAATATTTTCTTGTCCTATTTTACGCCATGCAAATAAAATTGAAAATGAATGTTGAGTGAGTTTCTACGAAAATAATTTGATAGTTAAGTGACTATCAAAGTTATTCACTGTAGTTACGAGATATCTTAGTGTTTTTTTTTAATTTCTGTGATAGGTAGAATTTAGAAGTTGGTTAAATTTTATTATGATATTTAAGTTGTTAATTACTTTTTGTTTGCGTAAATTTAATGTGAAGAGGTCCATTAAAATGTCCATAATTAAAGTATTGTTCGTTGTAATTTTTCATTATCAATTTTTGATTTCTTACTTAGAATATATTATCGATCGACATTCAAAACATTAAAAAACAATAAATTTCTCAAACAGGAGCAGGGAAGACCATAAACGACGTCAAGGATGAGATTCAACAGCGTGATCTTCTGCTACAACTCCAACAAGTTGAAAATGGAAAGACAATCAACAGTCTGCAACATCAGATCGATGCACTCTCTGAAACAGGAGCAGGGAAAACCATTAATGACTTATACAAACAAGTCGAAAAATTCACTCAGAGAGTCGTGGAAGCAGACAATCAGCCAAGGTACAAGATTTCACTGTTTCTGTATGATATATTTGATTTGATAGGAGATTTTTTATTGTATAAAGTTCGAAATTTTCCAAACTTCCAATTTTCTTGACGCCAGATTTATCTTCTAAGTGCATCAGTATTAGCACTTACAAATCTTCATAAGCTTGTTGGGCAGCTTTATACTTATTTTCCAATTGCTACGTACTTGTGCTGTAGCTTGTCGCCGCTTAATGAAATCATTTTTCATTTCCAGGACAGTCTGTTCCAAGATCTTTTCTTGATTTTTGATGTTGCTTATAAGTGCATTTGCATATGATTGCATAAGAGAAAGTAATTATGAGTTTAAATCGAGCGATCAAATCAAAGCAATGGATAGGTATAAAATGTGTCATCTAAATTGACGTCTTTATAATGGATAATTAATCGTTTTGGAAATTGAAGTTTACTTACAAGGATTGATATGTATGTATGTTTACTTCAATTTCTAAAAGGATTGATATTTATGTATGTCATTTTAGAAATTTCTAATATAATTCCTTCTTTTATTAAGTCATTTGCTAATCAAATTTCTAAAAATAAAGAGAACAATTATTTTAGACTAAGAATTAAGGAACAATTATTATTATTTAATTATTCTTACAAATATTAACTCCTAAAATATTTAGGATTAGGACTTGAAAATACTCCTATATGGTAATTATAAACCAAATCAAATTTGGAATGTTGATGAATTAATATAATATAATCCTTAATCATAAGCTCTAAAAAAAATCAAATAAAGTAATACAATGGCACAAAAAAGGAAGAATGATGAAAAATTAGCAAATAATTATTATGATTCTAAGAAACACAAAACTGTTGATGTATTTTCTTCTTTATTGTCCTCCTTAACAAACAAATTTGTTCAACTCTCAATTGATAACATGGACGTGGACGTTGATGATCGGGTATTTTAATTTTATTTTCTTATTTTTTTATTCTGATTTGTCATAGCGGATTCAGAATTTTCGAAAAATAAAAATATAGTCTTGAAATTTGAACCTTTAACTATTGAGTCAAACTCTGTAGTTGGATACTTTATTAAATTTGTCTGACCATGCATTCTTTCCTGTTCTATCTAGGCGACGGTTCATATTCCAGAGGAAGTACTTGTCGAAATCCTTAGCAGGTTACCTATACGGTCTATTGGTCAATGCAAATGCGTTTCCAAATCTTGGACAATATTGATATCCGATCCTTACTTTATAGAGAAGCATCTCATGAATCGTGCTAAGAACGACCAAGATTTCCTATAAAACATCTCATGAATCCAACCCGAACCAGATTAGAGAATCGCAAGAATTTATTTGATATTATTTTTTATCTCCAAAATTACCCACCTATAGTAATAGTTTTTATGTATTACAAAATGATTTATTTTTAATTTGATATTATTTTTTAATTGTTATATGAATAATGTATAGATTCCTTTATGTTATTGTAGAGATGGATTAAATATCGAATAAAAACGAAACTTCATAAATAACGTTACTTTAACATTAAGCCAATGGATTGATTGGCACCTTTTAATTTATTTCAGTTGCAAAGTTTGTAAAACAAAAATAATTTGAATAGGATAGAAAAAAGTGTTGAATGAAAAACTCTTGATTGCAATTTTTAGTTTTATAACATTTGCATATTAAAAAAAATATTTTCTTGTCCTATTTTACGGCATGCAAATAAAATTGAAAATGAAAGTTGAGTGAGTTTTTATGAAAAGAATTTGATAGTAGAATGACTATCAAAGTTATTAACTGTAGTTAACGAGATATTTTAGTAGTTTTTTTTTAATTTATGTGATAGGTAGAATTTAGAAGTTGATTAAATTTTATTGTGATATTTAAGTTGTTAATTACTTTTTGTTTGCGTAAATTTAACGTGAAGAGGTCCATTAAAATGTCCATGATTAAAGTATTGTTCGTTGTAATTTTTCATTATCAATTTTTGATTTCTTACTTAGAAGATATTATCGATCGACATCAAAACATAAAAAAATAATAAATTTCTCAAACAGGAGCAGGGAAGACCATAAACGACCTCAAGGATGAGATTCAATGGTGTGATCTTCCTTTACAACTCCAACAAGTTGAAAATGGAAAGACAATCAACAGTCTGCAACATCAGATCGATGCACGCTCTGAAACAGGAGCAGGAAAGACCATTAACGACTTGTACAAACAAGTCGAAAAACTCATTCAGAAAGTCGTGGAAGCAGACAATCAGCCAAAAAGGTACAAGATTTTACTGTTTCTGTTGATTTATTGATTAATTGTGTGTGATTGATTTGATAGGAGAATTTTTATTGTATAAAAGTTTGAAATTTTCCAAACTTCTTGATGCCAGATTTATCTTCTAAGTACAGCAGTAGACTAGAAAAAATTGTCTTACAGCATAAGATTTTTTTTTCTTCTTTTTAGAGCTTCACGAGCAAGGTCCCCATCCCCTTTCCAAGAGCAAGCTGGGATCTACGATACCTAGGATTGAAGCAAAACTATATCAAAACAAATACATACAGAACCCATTAAAGTTAATTCCTTAGCACTTACAAATCTTCAAAGCTAATTCCTTAGCACTTACAAATCTTCAGAAGCTTGTTGTGCAGCTTTATACTTATTTTTCAATTGCTACTTGTGTTGTAGCCTGATCAAATCATTATTCATTTTCAGGACAGTCTGTTTCAAGATCTTCTCTCTCTGGGTTTTTGATGTTGCTTATAAGTGCATTTGCATATGACTGCATAAGAGAAAATAATACTTTCTCCGTTTAAAAAAAAAACCTCTTTTTTTTTTAGTCATTTTCAAAAAGAATGATCTCTTTATATAGTAATAAAGTGAATGTGTTATCCAGATTGACGTCTTGTAAAGTACAATTATTCCTTTTAGAAATTGAAGTTTACTTGTTCAAGGATTGATATGTATGTATGTTTACTTCAATTTCTAAAAGGATTGATATGTATGTATGTCATTTTAGAAATTTCTAATCCTTTTAGAAATTTCTAATATAATTCCTTCTTTTATTAAGTCATTTGCTAATCAAATTTCTAAAAATAAAGAGAACAATTATTTTAGACTAAGAATTAAGGAACAATTATTATTATTTAATTATTCTTACAAATATTAACTCCTAAAATATTTAGGCTTAGGACTTGAAAATACTCCTATATGGTAATTATAAACCAAATCAAATTTGGAATGTTGATGAATTAATATAATATAATCCTTAATCATAAGCTCTAAAAAAAATCAAATAAAGTAATACAATGGCACAAAAAAGGAAGAATGATGAAAAATTAGCAAATAATTATTATGATTCTAAGAAACACAAAACTGTTGATGTATTTTCTTCTTTATTGTCCTCCTTAACAAACAAATTCGTTCAACTCTCAATTGATAACATGGACGTGGACGTTGATGATCGGGTATTTTAATCTTATTTTCTTATTTTTTTTATTCTGACTTGTCATAGCGAATTCAGAATTTTTTGAAAAATAAAAATATAGTCTTGAAATTTGAACCTTTAACTATTGAGTCAAACTCTGTAGTTAGATACTTTATTAAATTTGTCTGACCATTCTTTCCTGTTCTATCTAGGCGACGGTTCATATTCTAGAGGAAGTACTTGTCGAAATCCTTACCAAGTTACCTATACGGTCTCTTGCTCAATGCAAATGCGTTTCCAAATCATGGACGATATTGATATCCGATCCTTACTTTATAGAGAAGCATCTTATGAATCGTGCTAAGAACAACCAAGATTTCCAATAAAGTATCTCATGAATCCAACCCGAACGAAATCAAATTGGGAATCGCAAGAATTTATTTGTTCATATTCCAGAGGAAGTACTTGTCGAAATCCTTAGCAGATTACCTATACGGTCTCTTGCTCAATGCAAATGTGTTTCCAAATCTTGGACGATATTGATATCAGATCCTTACTTTATAGAGAAGCATCGTATGAATCGTGCTAAGAACAACCAAGATTTCCAATAAAGTATCTCATGAATCCAACCCGAACGAAATCAAATTGGGAATCGCAAGAATTTATTTGATATTATTTTTTATCTCTAAAATCACTTACATATATATTAGTAGTTTTTATGTATTACGAAAGAACTTTTTTTTTTATCTGATATTATTTTTGTTATGAATAAAGTATAGATTCCTTCATGTATTGTAGAGATGGATAAAATATCGAATAAAAACGAAACTTAATAAATAACGTTACTTTAACATTAATGCAAAATCAAATAATTAAGCCAAGGGATTGTTCATTTGTTTGGTTCTTTTAATTTATTTAAGTTGCAAAGTTTGTAAAACAAAAATTATTTGAATAGGATAGGAGAAGTTTTGAATGAGATTTAAAAAAAAAAAAAAGACAAAAAAAAAAAAAAACTCTTGATTGCAATTTTATAACATTTGAATACTTAAAAAACAGTTTTTGGAAAAAGTTTTGAATAAGCTTGTTGTTTTATTTTTTCAATTAAGAAAATAAATAAGATTCTCTTAGCTAATCCGGTAAGATCTCATAATTTAATTATCCATAAGTGTTTATATTCCACTACTTGATGAAATCTGGAGGTAATAGCCGATCACAATTCGAATCAAATAAAATAAGAAAATATCGATCACAATTCAAATCAAATAAAATAAGAAAATCAGGGCAAAAAATGTACTTATTTTACTACATCACTAGACATGCTAAGGATAGTAAAGATCAACGCAATGTTGAGAACAAACTTAACACTTATGTGCATGTTCATGTTCATGGTGATATAGTTTTGGTATTATGATAATAGATTTTGGTGTAAATACTGATACGAGTAAATTTTTCTATTTAGAGAAAAAAAAACTTTTTAAAATAAATTCGATTTTAGAAATTTGATCAAACAAAATTATCAATTCTAAATCTATAACCCTAATGTTCAAAAAAATAAATTGGAAGAACAAATTAGAGAAAAGATCAACTAATTTTTGAAAATTAGGATTTTAGATGTAGGTTTAATAATAATCCTGTTTGACTAAACTTTTTAATTCAAACTTACTTTCAAAAAAGTTATTTTGGCTAGAAGTGGTTTATGATTGACTAATATAAATTTATACAACATTTTTTAGAAATAATTAGTGTTTGGTCATGTAAATAATGTATACTTTTCAGACTAAAAGCTATTTTTTAGATATTGAAAAACACACTTATTTTTCTTACTAATACCTTATTTTTTAAAAATAAATATTTTTTATATACAAAAGCTTAACCAAATATGCTATAATACAGTTCAAACTTCCCTGTTTGGATCTCCTTACCTATTTTCCAAAAACAAGAAAAGCTAGCATTCCCCTTCTTTCAGAAAAGTTAAATATACCAAGGAATTGAATCACGCAAATAAACCAAAATTTCGATATCCAAACACCACAAGGGTTCGACAAAATAAAGTCGAAGGTGGAAATTGAAAAAGCAATACAATATCTAGAATGAACAAAACTTTAGATATTCGACAGGATAAGAAAATGGTGAAGGAACACAAAAGTTCTTCGAATTCTCGAGTATCTTCTAATCAATCTAGGGGGGAAGGGACACATTAACTCTTCCATCTTCAAAGGTCTTGGACACTCAAACCTACATATCCAAAATATACTCGAAACAATGAGATTCATGATCATCGATAAGTAGCAACTATAGACTGGAACAGCATAGCTAAAGTGAAAGCACCAAAAGATAAGTATACCTGGAGGAAGTGACTGCTTCAACTTGTCAGCCTTCTCAAAGTCGGACACACATAGTGTGTAAAGGTACTTGGAGCAGCGAACCTTGAACTTAACCATATCCTTGTTCTTCTTGATCTTGACAGATCGTGCATCCTTCCTCCTTGCTGTTAGGAGGAAATCCTTGATCTCGTGGATTTGCTTCGGCTGAATCAAAAAAAGGGTTCAGTTTAACATTTACACACACAAGGATACAAATTTGCAGAAAGTAGTTCTAAGCAAGTTACATACACAGTCACAAACTCAACAAATCAAATGGCAGTGAACATGAAACATTTGACAGCCTAACAAGAAGTAAGAACTAATGTATGTAGGATAAAAAGCAAGGAAAAAGAAGACAGGAATCACATTCATCAAGATATAAGCTATAGTCAAACTTCTTTTCTTTTACCAATACAAGACCTACTAGCAACTAGAAGATAAGTAGCTTCATCCACATTCCCCCAACTGCTCAACATATACCAAGATTATCTTAACAAATGCACACATAAGCAGAGAAATAAGAGAGTCAAGACAAGAAAATAACCCCGAAGAAATCCAGTTTTTTATGAAGTAATCAACTTTATTGTCTGGGAGCTGACATAGTTCAGAAAGAAATCAGGGGAACCTAGAGGGGATAATATCCTGAAGCAACTAAAAGAGGGCTAAAATCTTGGATTAATTAACACTTCAAGCACCACTAAAAGAATCTAATATATCCACATCATGTATTCAATACATGAAAACTCTTTTTTTTGTAACAGAAAATTCGGAACTCAGTGGACAATGAGCCCGTCCGTCATGCCTTTTCCACTTGGATTTCTGTCAGCAAAAGCATAACTATCCCACCACTTGGATACCATGCTTTTGCAAAACAAGAGCCTAACCAATCCATCAGCACCTAAGCTCTAACCTTCAGATCAGAACTCCAGAGGCTCGAGAATAGCTTTACTATTCACAAAAAAAGTCCCAGAAAATAATACTACAAGCACCACCAAAAGAATCTAATATCTCCACACATAAGGATTGTCGTTCACAACAGAAAACACCTAAAGTTTCAGTAGCTCACATTTCAAAACTCGACGAATAACGAGCCTCCTCTCATCCCTCCACCACTTAAGACACTACACTTTTGGCCACAGACCAGTATCAACCATAAAACTCACCCATCACCACCTAAGCTCTTACCACTTCGACACAATACTTCCAGCCACAAACCTGCATTAATCACTAAACTCACCCATCACCACCTAAGCTCTTATCACTAAACCAAACCCTTCATCACTCGAGCTTTAGCATTTCATTCATAAAAAATAACTAATTCCAAAAGCAACAACACAAAATTAGGTTATATCTGAAAAATCAACACCGAAAAACCCAAAAAACAGAGAAAAAAAAAACTTTAATCACATAATCACCTGACAATCAACAAACCCTCAAGATTAATCTAAAACAACACAAACTAGTTCCAAAAAAACATTTAATCATCAAAAACTCATCTAAAAACAAAACTTCACAACCAAATGACTAAACATACAGTAAATTCAACAATGTAAAACACAAAAAGAATACAAACCCACCATGATTAGGTCTTCAAATTAGGGTTTTGCTGCTATTCGTGCTGCTGCTGCTGAAGGAGAAGACAAATGGAAAATCAAAGAGGCGGTAACTATATAAATGGGATCGCTAAAAAAAAACCTAATTTGTTAACTTTACAATTTTACCCCTAACCCGGTACCGGAACCGGACCCGAACCGGACCGGCCCAGCCCATTAATATCCCGTCAGGCCCGGCACAATATCCACATTCCTTACAGGGCCTTAACTAGCCGTTGGGCAACGGCCCAATAACGGATATATTTTCTTACTAAAATCCCAACTATAAATACCCAAAAAAATATTCATTTTATTACACTCACTTTCTCTCTCTCAAATAATCTCTCTCTAAGTTATTTCCTACTCGACGGCTACGACATTTCGGTAAACTCGTTCCATCCATCTCTTGCTTTTATTTTAACATATTGAATTTTGTTAGTTTTATTGTAATGTCTTCGAGTAAAGGTATGTTTAAAGGAGAGCGTAAGAATAAATTCAAGTCATCTGTTTCTATTAATCAAAAACTTCCTCGTAAGTCTGAAGATGATTCTTTCGAGGATAGTGAAGATTGTATGCATAATAATAATAATTATAATCGTGAAAGTGTATCGAGTGAGGAGGAAGAAGAATGTAAGGGGGTTTCTGGTATGGAAAAAACTAGTGATGATGATTTAAATAATAAAAAAATATTTGGTGTTACTAAGAAATATAAAAAAGAAATCATAAAATCAATAGCTAGTGAAAAAACTCTTCATTTTACTTCTCCTAAAGATTTTAATACATATATGAATAGATTTTATTCTAATTGTTTGATTAATGGTATTCCTAGAATAACTTGTTTAAATAATGTTATGAATTTTTATACACAATATCAACAATATTTACGTTATTATTTTTCGAAACTCGATTGTAGAGTCTCTCTTGCATTTGATATTTATCGTGATGTTCGTAATATAGATTATTTAATTGTTGCATGTCATTGGATAAATTCCGATTGGATAATGGAAAATCGTATTATTGAAGATAAAAATAATAGTAATTTTATTGTTGCATCAATTCGAGATATTTTGACTTTTTTTGGTCTTAATAATAAAATTATGTGTATTTCTTTTAATAGTAATTTTAATGATATTTCAACTTTAGAAATACAATCTATACCACCTTTAAATGGAAATTTTCATGTTAAATATGTATGTGAAATATTTAATTTAATTGTACATGATATAATTGATCTTTTTAGTTCTTATATTACCAAAATTAGAGGAGTAATCACATTTATTTTTCAAAATAATTCAAAAATAAGAATTAAAGAATTTAGAAAAAATTGCAATGATTTTAACCTTAAACCTAAAAAAATATCAGTAGATATTTCTAAAAATTGGAATTCTTTATACATTATGTTAAATGTTGCATATAAATACAGGGAGCCAATTTCTGTTACATATAATAATTATATTGAAAATTCTGCTAATTTTTTAATTGATTCAGATTGGGATATTATTAAAATTATTGTCAAAATTTTATCAAAATTTCATAATACTATTAAAGAATTTTTTAGTAATTGTGATCCTAATATTTGTAGTATTTTAAGTCATATTACTGATTTTGCTTATGTATTTTCTAAATATAAGGATAATGAAATTTATAAAGACTTTATTATTCCAATAAAAGAAAAAATCAAAAAATATTTTATTCCTTTGCCACCTATTTTTCAAATTTCTGCTGTATTAAATCCTAATTTGAAATTAATTTATGCAAAAGAATATACAAGAGGATTATATGAATTATTAGAAATTGGTGAGGAAGAAAAACCAGATTTGGAAAATGCTAAATCAAGTTTATTTTCTAATACTGAATCATTATTTAATTATTATAAGCAATTAACAGATAATGATAAATTAAATATTTCTAAACCTAAAAAAATAGATTTAAGAAAAAAAATGAGGGAAAATTTACTAGGTAAAACAAGTGAGCTTGATTCTTATGTTAGCCAACATGGTGAATCTACTGATTTTAGTATTTTGCATAGGTGGAAGGATAGATCGAAATTTAATCAAGTTATGGCAAAAATGGCTCGAGATGTATTAAGTGTTCCAGTTGTTTCAACCGTCACGTCAGAAAGGATGCGGATTATGACTGGTGACAGCAATCGCTCATTGTCTACAAAGACAATGGAAATGTTAGTATGTGTTGAAGATTGGATTAAAACAGAGCGACGAAAGCAATATGTAGAAAAAACGGAACTAGATGATGAAGATGAAGAAGTTGAAGATGTTATGATAATGTTGGATGATGATGAAAGTGATAATCAAGATTATCAAACTCCAATTAATCCTTCTTATATTGATATTAAGGAGTTGATTAATATTTTTTAGATTTTTTTTTTTTTTTTTGTATCAATGTTCAGAAATGAAAGTAATTAACTTTCAATTTTGTATAAAATTTGATTATTTTAAATACCAAAAGTTATATTCAACCCTATCTTACCACTCTTACTCCAATTTTGCGTTCGAAAAACAAAGATCATCCTCTCGATCTTCACAAGATAAAAATTAAAATCATACACAACATTGGCTATGTAAAAAAAAAAAAAAAACTTTCGAAACTATTCAGAATACACGGAGTAACTCTATTAAAATCCGAGACCTCTGGTTAACGATGAATAGGTTCAATCCTCATACCACTCTCATAGGTGGTTGCCAAATTTTTAAAAATTAAAATCCCTGGGCAAGTAACCAAGATAGATAGAAGTTGTAAGCTAAAGAATTGTACAAGACTGGAATCAAGAAGTCGATGGAACGCGTACTGTACTCAAATGTGTAGCGTTTAAAAACATTTTCGATGAACAACAGAAGGTCCACTCTCGTCGTAATCAGCTTTTGTTATGTGCTGGTTTTGAGGGAAGACAACTTTGGCAAGTATAGCACCACCAATCCATGATGAATATGAAGTCAAGTTCTCAGGCATATATTCTGGAGGCTGTAAAGAATATCACAAAATCAAAATTCAATAAGTAGCTTATGGCATCGTGCTCGATTAGAGAAGCAACGTGGTAGTTTCTGATTCGGGATTAAGCAAATGCTAAGGAAAATTCAACAATACCTTCTCTCATGTTCCTAAGCACGAGGATGCTCTTCTTAGCACAGCCTCTCTCGTGTTCCTAAATTCGAGCCTTGTGCTAAAAGTTAAGTCTAGTATTGAAATGGAGTGGTTGGCCTAAAGGGTTGGCTCCAGACAGGTTTCTCGGTTATTAAAAACAAAACCCATCCATTTTTTTCTAAGTTGGGATTTACAAGAAAGATACCTTTACGAGCGAAGGACGAACTGCTGATGAGCATAGGGTAGCTTCTCTCTGAAACCGATCTTCAAACCCTGCAACCACGAGCAACACAAAGGTTTAATTTATTTTGTAATGGTAACAGTATATTCATCAGCACAAAATGTTCTTTATACCACAAATTAAAAGACACGTAGCTATCTTCTGTAATGTGTTCGTATTCAAAGCACCTAGCATTTCTTTCTCTCTAGACAGTGATATACAAGCTTAATCTTCTGTAATGTGTTCGTCTTCAAAGCACCTAGCATTTCTCTCCAAACGCTCCACCATATACAGGTTTTATTCATATGTATGTTAGTCCGCAAGACCCAAGGAACACCAGGGTCTAGACTTTACAAATGGCCAGTACAAACTTCAGAAGGAAGGAGGCAGTTTGAGCATGACCAATCCGTCCGTGCCAACTACTGATCGAGGGTCTCTCGATCCATTCCCCTCTTCACGTTACACTCATTCGTGATATATGTGATGGGGAGGAGGAACACATTTTACTTCTCTTCAATGTGATACTCCAAACTGATCTACCTCAAGTTACAATTATTGTCGTTATGTTCTTGTTGTTATTAAGCCAATCTCAAATGTATCAGTAGATAAATATTGAAAGCTTGCGAAACAAAATACCAATAACGGAACATTAAAAAGGAATAGTACACTTCATATTGCATTAATTTGAACGAGAAAAGGACTGTC